>CM040120.1:184000624-184420497 GCA_022559845.1 Amorphophallus konjac
TCGAGGAACCAACTCTCCCCGGCGGCCTTCTAGGCTCGGAGGGCCCGAGACAACGGTCAGGTCGCATGGAAGGTCCGGTCTAAAGCCCACTCTCCGACCGAGAGAAAGAGGCTCCAGCCGACCTATCCAACCCCACCTTCGCCGGGCCATGCCTATCGCTCGGACACGAGCCAGCATCCCCGTAGCTCGGTGAGACAGCTTGATTATCTGCAGGTGCGGCCGTTCAGAGTCCTCCGCTAGCGGGAGAGTCATGGGAGCCAAGGATGGCAAACTCGGTTTCGGTCTCGGTTTCGCCCGGGTCCGAAACCGAGTTGACTCGGTTTCGGTTTCGGTTTCGGCCGAAACCGGCCGAAACCCATATAAAAGGTCAAAAAAATTAAATTAATTCTAAAAAATATGATAAAAAATCATAAAAAATATTAATAATCACTTAAAATCACAAAAATCATTACACATGCATTTGACTGAATAAGTTAGTGCAATAACTTTGAAGTAGACAACTACAAAAATTGAACTTCAAACATTGAACATGTGATAGTTAAAGTAATATTCCATTGTACATTAATACAAGCAGTACAAAATTAGACAAAATAGATAAAATAATTGTTACAAAAATTCATTGATTCTTACCTAATATGGATAATAATTATTAGAAGAACCTTCTCCCTCATCGTCTGGCCCTTGATGTTGATACCCATAACCATGTTGCATGTATGGTCTATATTCACTATAACCAAACAATGAGGTAGCCAAGTCCTGCATCCCTCTTTGGATCCCTCTTGGAGTGTTTGGTTGGCTTGAGCCGAATCCAGTATCAGCATAAGAATCTTGAGGAAGAGAAGAGGAATTGGCCGGATGGAAGTTGAATGATGGTTCATAACCCCACGACCGATAAATCGCTGCCTCCTGTTGGCCACCTCCATAACCTGATGGATGCCCATATTGACTCTGTGACTCATGTCCTCCCTCACCCTGACTGTATCCTCTGCCTGTGTCTGCGTGGAAGGAGGAAGGACCACCAGCATCCCCACCGCCAGTAGTAGCACCTGTAGCACCTGGCACATACGAAAATATATAATTTATCTCCTACCAAAACCTTTTCTGATTCGAACTGATAATAAGAATTTAAGTTACTTTCCAAAATAAAAAATCAAAGGATCACGAAACCTGCAGTCTCCAGTCGCCTTTTGGCCTTTGGGGATGCTTTTTCCTGTGCCGGTGTGCTTTCTTCTTGCACCCTTGACATGAATCCTGTTCCCCTTGGCGTGTGCCTCAAATAAATCTGCTTTAACTGTTCAATTGCCGGGTCCTCTCGAGCAGCAATATTTGTTCTCTCAGTTTGCCCATGCACTGATGTACTTCTTCTTAAGGATGTAGGTGCCTTGCCCATTCTAGGAGTGACTGGCCTGCTATCTGAGTCGGAGTGTCTAGCTGGCTGAAAATCATGTTGCTCCTCAGTGTCCTCAACAACCCTAGACATGTGGGCATGAGTATCTCTGGCCCTCTTTGATTTTCTTCTTAATTCGGGATCCCTTTGCTCATCTTCATCTAGTATGCCCTCTGCCCATCTTCTATCATCATCATCAAAAACGGGCTCATCAACCTGCTCTCGTGTCTCCACCCAAGACTGCAACGGATTCTCATCATCAAATAAGGCATCCACATCAATTTCTGCGGCGGCATCCCCGGCGGCGCGTTTGTCTCGCAGCTGTTGTCTCAACCTCATATTCTTTATTCTCAACCTCATATTGTAGTGGCAGTTCACTAATTTCTCTAACCGTTCAGCCTTTAGCCGATTGCGAACCTTTGAGTGTATAAGGCTAAACGTGCTCCAATTTCTTTCACATTGACTTGCTGATGTTGTTTGACTGAGCACCCTAATTGCAATGAAAGCCAATGCATTGCTACCCATATCTCGGTTGTTAACCATTATCCACCAGTCAGCTGTTCCACCAACCATAAAAAAATGCATTTTAGTTGTAAAAATATATATTCATCAGGTTAAGAAATCCAAAAAATAAAATATACCTGGGCTCACTCTTCCCACAGCGTATTGCAATTGGGAGTCAGCATATGTCTCAGTCCTCATTCTGTAATGGTTCATCTACAAACATAAAGTAATAGATTAACATAACTACTTAAATAAATTCTATACATGTTATTGACAGTATCAAATAAAGGCGAACCTCTACTTCGGCCTCTAGTCTCTTTTCTGGATTCCTCGATAAACGACCAATAACTTTTAAAGTCCCTTGAAGCACCTCGCCATCAACATGTGCATCGGCACCGTACATAAATCGAGGGTTGAAGAAATAACCTGCATTTGTGTATAATTAACTAAATAAAATTTATAAAATAACATAAAGGCATTACCTCAATTTCAGTACAATTAATCACTCACCAGCTGCATGCAAGTCATGGTGTAATGTGTTGTCCCATCTCTGGTCAATAATTTTCCACCATTTTGCATAATGTCTGGGAAGGGAATGCTGCAACTCCAATTTGGCACGGTCCATGGCCTCGTATAGATAGCCCATATCATTCTTCTCATCGCCATCCACCATTCTTAGGACCTTCACGAGAGGTGTGACTACTTTCAAGTACCGTGACACCCTGTCCCAGAATTTGTTGTCGTCCACGACGTGGCAGACATCCAGATAATCCATCTGTGTATCAACATTGCCCTTGTCGATGTATTCCCGCAGGGCATTGTGGTACATGAAAGCTTTCAGCTCATTCTTGTACCTGTGCAGATAAATGAAAATTGAAGCTGCATCAACTGCTACATATCAGTAAGGATAAAGTATCAAGAATTGAGATCAATCTTATACCTGTGCAAAGACTCCAAAGAAATAAAATTGGAAGCAAATCTGGTTGGGCCTGCACGGATGATATCTCGCCCTCCACTGGCATGCGCCCTGAACATATTTAGTATCCTAGGATGGCCATAGATATACTGTGTGACTTTTTGTGCCTTGTCAATTGTCTTCTTCACATGCTTTTCCTTCCCTATGTCTTCAAGCATCAGATCAAGACAATGTGCTGCACATGGGAGCCAATATAAATGACTGCGCTTTTGCATCAATTTCTTTCCTGCAGCCTTGTAACTGGCTTCATTATCAGTCACCACCTGCACAACATTCTCCTCTCCAATTTGTTCTACCATGCCATCCATCAAATGAAACAAATAATTTGCATTCTTTTCATAATCTGATGCATCAACTGATTTCACAAACACTGTACCGCTGATGCAATACACCAAAAAGTTTATCATGGACTTTTTCGTGGTACCAGTCCAACCATCACACATGATGGTGCATCCTCTCTCCACCCATATATGCTTGAAGCTTTCAACCCAATCATGGAGCTCCTCAACCTCTCCCTCAAGGCCACGCCCGTATATGTCTCGACGTGAGGGGGCTTGCAAGCCAGGGCCAGCATCTGCTATGGCATCTATCATAGGTTGGAAATATTCACTTGAAGCTGCATGTGCAGGGACACCTGCATGAAAAAACCATTTGCAAATAGATTTAAATGCATGCCCTGCAACTTCTGCTGATTTTTTGACCCCTCTCATTGCTTGCTTGATTTTAGGTTGTGTAGCTTGGGGCCTTCTGTGCAGATAGCTGTCCATGGGACCTGTTCCCTGCGTATGTGGGGCAACACCAACGTCAGGACGTCGTGCAGCTGTACTCTCATAGGTCCCTGATCCCATGGCTCCCTTCCCTTTCCTTCGAGCGGCTTGTTCACGCTCCCTTGCTTCAGTCAGCTCTGGATCAGAATCCTCAGTGCCTTCCTCATCATCATCCCTTCTAACCCTTCTGCCAGAAATCTCCTCAGCAATTTCAGCCTCATCCTCAGCCCTTTGTTGCACCCTCTCCCTTTTCCCCAGAAGGCATTGGCGCATCTCTTCTCGCACCTCTCGGGGACAGTTGTCACATTGTCTGACCTCTCCTCTTACCCCTGCCAAATGTTGTTTTCCTCTGGTAATTCCGCCATACATTTCCTTACCACAGTAATTGCATTTCACCTTTCTTCTCTTAGCATCTATTAAAGACATGTGGGCCCACCCCGGATCCTCCTGCCCTTGCTGCTCCTGTGTTTGCTGACGTCTAGGCATGATGCTGCATTAAGACAGTGACACACAAAAAGGTATAAGTACAATTAAAAACTTAACCCTTAATTAGCAAGTAACCCTTAATCACCCTTGCAAAAAATCAATTACCAGTATGATCCCACCCCAAAATCTTCAATGTAGTTTAATTGAGCTTCAATTTAGCCTAAGCAAACTGACTTAGACAAAAGCCCCAAATTTTATATACTAATTAACCGTTAATTATCATTTACCCCTTAATCACCTTTTGAAAAAATCAATTGGCAGCATGATCCCACCCCAAAATCTTCAATGAAGCTTAATTAACCTTCAATTGTGGCTAAAAAACTCGAATTAGACAAAAGCCCCAATTTCTATGACCTAATTAGGGCTTAATTAGCAATTAACTATTAATCACCCTTGGGAAAAACTAATTACCCGCATGATCCAACCCCAAAATCCTCAATGAACCTTAATTTAACTTCAATTGAGCCTAAGCAAACCAATTTAGACAAAAGCCCCAATTTTTAAAATCTGATTAGGGTTTAATTAGCAAATAACCCTTAAGCCCTTAATCACCCTTGGAATAAACTTAATAAGCAAGACTTGCTTACCCCAAATTTTTAACCCAACCAAAAGAACACAACAAAATAATCAAACAAAACCCAATGAAATTAACCTCAAACAAAATAATCAAACCCTTGAAGTTGAAGTTGTGTTGGCGCAAGAAGGCTCCCTCAGACCTCAGTCCCTCTCGGCCTCTCCCTGTCGGACGGCCTTTCACCCTTGGTCGGACAGCTGCCGGCAGGCAGCAGCCGCAGCAGCCAGCAGGAGCAGCCGCAGGCAGAGGCAGCAGCCGCAGCACAGCAGCAGCAGGCCGCCAGCAGCAGCAGCAGCAGGCAGCGGCAGCAGCGGCAGCAGCACAGGCGCGGCAGCGGCAGCAGCGGCAGCGGCAGCAGCGGCAGCGGCAGCAGCGGCAGCGGCAGACACCGGCAGCGACTGTCACACCAGGGGGGGAAGGTTTCGGCCGAAACCTGTGGGTTATGGGGTTTCGGGGGCCAACATTGGCCATAAAGTCACTAGTTTCGGCCGAAACCAAACGGTTTCGGGCCGAAACCGTTTGGTTTCGGGCGAAACTCGTATCGGTTTCGCCCGAAACCGATACCCCCTTTAGTTTCGGATTGCTACAGTGTTTAATGTGTGTTTCGGATCGGTTATGGCCGAAACCGATACGTTTCGGCCGAAACGTATCGGTTTCGGCCGAAACTGCCATCTATGATGGGAGCTGCCGAACTCCAAGGGGATAACGCCCCCACGATCCGGCCATGAAAGCCCCCGCTGAAGACGTAACTCCCGCCGGGAAGCCCTCAGCTCACCGGACTCTTAAAAGGCGACGCACTATTTAAGCCAGGGATACCCTCCGGAAGATGGTAAGATGAACTAGCCATTCACATACCCTAAGCTCCTGAGCACGATTCGCTTCACCCTTGGTGGAGAGGATTCTCGCGCATCAGCTCTCTCCTCCCCCCATTATCGCTTCCACCATCGCTCTACTGACTTAGCCATCGGAGGGTTTTCCCCCAGGGAGATCCCCTGGGCCCTCTGATACGTTTCTCCTCTCTTGCAGAAACATCTTCTGGTGATCTACAGCCCGCTCAGGACACAGCGCGAGATTCCGCCTCTTCATGGTTCTAGTGTGAAAAGAGTTCCTCTTTTTCTCCAGGCAGGTGTCTTTGGTGGTTCATGGTTTTTAATTCAATGCTTTAAGATAATTTCTTCTCTTCTTCATTAATTGAATTGGAGCCTATTTACACATCTCTCTGATGGGAACTCGATCTGCAACACTTAAAAATCCTTGAATATGAGCATCTCTACTCCCTATCTCAGTATCTTAAGAAAATTCCTTGTACAGATGACTTTCTTGCTACTCTTCTTGCATATATTCGTTTGTTTCTGCTTCACTGCGTCGACGCTGTATCCCTTGGCGTCAACGCAACGATTCCAGAACCATTTCCTTCTTTTTCCGGTTCGCGGACTTGAACCGGCTGAACCGCTCACTGAAAAGGGTTTCGAAGCTCCTTTAAAAGCGGAATGTGACCACCATTCGTCTTCATTTCTTTTCAAAGCCTTTGTCGTTCTATCTTCCGTGCTCTCCAAAACCCTTTCCTGTTTCATTCTTCCTCATCCCACTGCCATGGCTCCTCCGACATCTACTCACAAGGGGAAGAAGAAGGCAGAGGATCATCCAAGAAGCTCAGCATCGGCCGAAGACAATATGGAGCCCCGCTCCAAAGCTGCTCACGATAAAGGGAAGAGGAAAGAGATGCGTCCACGAGCTCCGAGCCCGCCAACCAAAAAGAGAAGGGAATCTGATGTCAGGTCAGACAAGAAGGGTTCATCTTCAAGTGCTGCAACGGGACAGAAAGGTGCGGACAGCTCTCTTACCGTCACCGTGGAAGAACCTCTGAAGGTTCTTATTTCCCGGTATATTGCTGCTACCGACCATAAAATGCTTGACGTTTTTCCGGAACTGTTTCCTACCTTGGACTATCAGGGATGGTGGTCTTTTGTTACAACCCACAAGGTATATTACCCCACCCTGGTCAGAGAGTTCTACAAAAATTTGAAGTATGAACCTCACGTTCCAAAACTCACATCAACTGTCCGGAATGTTAGTTTTGAATTATCAAATAAATTGTTTGCCAGAGCCTGGAAAATCCCCAAGAATGGAGTTCAACTACATAGCTTTGAGTATGATGAGCATGAAGCTTATGCTCTCCTGACTGATAAACCGAGTGATCCTTCCGATGTCAGGGAAACTTATTTATCCAGTCTCAAAGCAAATCAATTCCCTCCATTGAATAGACTGCTCCACCACATTTGCACATCAATGATCACACCACAGAGCAGTGATAGGGAAAGGGTGACTGAGATGCAGAGATTTCTACTTTACTGTATGCTGAAAAGAATACATATTTCCCTGCCTGATGTAGTTATTCAAACTATGGGGTCATGCTTGACACAATCCAGAACACTTCCATATGCTGCTCCCTTGACTGCTATTTTTCGAAAAGTTGGAGTAGACTTTGGTTCTGAGAAGAAAATAATCATCCCTCAAGGGAATGTTTACACACTTTCTTATATTTAGAACTTTATGGGTTTTAAAGTCATTGATGGTAAGCCAGTTCGAATTCTTCCTAGTCAGCAAACAGCTCCATTAGAAACAGGTCAGGCATCAAGAACAGGCACTGCGGATGCTAGTCACGTAAACAGGACAGAGGTACCAATTCCTCCTGTGGTGAGAGAAGAATGACAAGAGGGTAGTTCAGCAAGAGGAGAGCATGAGTTTGAGGAAACATTTGCTCGATCATCAAGCCCTCAGCTGGAAACTGGGCAACCCAGTGGCACTGCACCTACATTGGAACCCCTTATGACTGGAGCCATTGGAATTTATAGAAGACCTTTTCCAACTTCTGATGACGCTCCACCTCCAGCCACTGTTGAAGAGATGTTCGCACACATGACTATGATGCTGCAACGTCAGGATGCAAAAATGGACAAGTTAATGGAGTTTACAAATTATCATCTCAACAAACTGACTTCTCGGATTATCCAATTTGAAGTCTCTGTCTTATCCGAGTGGCAAAAATTCTTACTCACCAAGATGTTATCTGACCAAGCTACAAGGAAAGTCTTGCAGAACATATCATCTCTTCTTGACAAGTTATCTACACTGGTGAATGATATGCACAGCAATCAAGCTTCATTTTTTCAATCCCTTGCCAAGATTACTGATTTATGCTTTGATGTGAGGATAGCCGTTGAAACCATCAAAGGTCCTGTCAATGCAGTTCCCCAATGCCTCAAAGCAATGTTAGAAAAGATTGACAAAGTGACTGCAGCAATTCAGTCAATTGGGGACAAGTTTCAAAACAAGGACTCTATCACAGCTGATCTTCCTTCTGCCATTGACAGTGTACGCTCCACTCTAAGTCATCAGCTGGGCGAACTCTCTCAGGATATCCGAGATTTACTGGCCAGAGATCCATCTGCCTCAGGACAGCAGCAGCCTCGCCAGCCACCTCAAGGATATCAGTCTACTCAAGGGCAATCCTCTCGTCAGCAACAACAACCTACTTCTGCTAGAAGATACAATCGCTTCTTCCACTCTTGAGATAGCTCTCCCATATTTCCTCCCCCTCCTGATGATGTCAAAGGGGGAGAATGGTTAATGCATCAATCATGAAGTCAAGCTGGAATCTTGACCAGAGTTCATTGCATCTGCATCAATCATATTGACTAACTTGAATGAATGTTTTCTTTTTGTCTGGTTCTATAATGTAAAATCTTGAACTTGAATGAATGACAAAATTATAGTTTGATTTAGTCACTGATTTGATTTCCTGTTAATATGAAGTTTCTTGCTTAATATGAATAACCTTGATTGTTTAGATGCAATGTTACGAATGGCATTCACCTCATAGTTGCCATCATCAAAAAGGGGGAGATTGTTGTGCCCCTGGTTTTGATGATGACAACCATGAGATATGAATGATGTATTCAATTCAATGAGAATTAAAGTTTGATTCAATAATACTTTCACTTGATTTCATTCTTGTTGCTAGAAAGGAACAAGGTCGACGCTGGGAGCTTAAAGCGTCCACGCATCAGTTGAAGAAGCCTTCACCAATATCTTCACAAGTTGTTCCACTGCGTCAACGCCAAAATAGAGCAGCGTCGACGCAGCAGTTACAAAGGGAGCGCCAATGGCTTACTGGAATACTCTGATGCGTCAACGCTTTGATCAAGTAGCGTGAACGCAGCAGTTCAAGCATTCCTTGTTGTAGCCTCTGGAGTACCTTGGCAGCGTTGACGTTGTAGTTCGATGGGTCGACGCTGCAGTACGATGGATTGCCACAACTGTCTAAAGTGCAACTAATGAGTGGACGCAGTTGCATCTTGCGTCAACGCACTCAGCATGAAACCTGAAGCTAGAAGAAGGATGCGTCAACTCCTTGGGACAAGAGGGTCGACGCCATCTAATTCAAGTTGCAGAGCACGATAAGTGGATCCCACCTTCAGTCGTCATCTGCCACATCAGCCACAAGCGGATAAGGTTTCGTAGCTTCTACCACTCCAGAAGGTTCCCCACGTGAGCAATCATGAGGATAACAAGAAAATCAGGGTGGTGGCCCACCTGCCTCACGTGAACTGTTTTGTGCGCGGGAAGACCATAAAATAGGTTCACCCGAGAAGAACAAAGAGTAGAGGTGAACAGCAGAACGAGAGAGGCGGACAGCAGAACGAGAGAGGCTGAGAGCAGAACTGGACGAAGGCTGCTGAAAAATCAGATCAGAAGATCATCGCGCCACCAAGACTCTTCTACATTCCAGACGGAAGAGATTCAAGGATCGAAGCTCATGCGTATGGACATAGATCTCTCTGTTGGTGATCTAAATTCCGCTACGTCCAAGTGCTGAAGTTTGATTTCTTATCTTTTAGTTTTCCTATTGTTTTTGAACATTGTACTCCTCTCCTTAACTGGATTTAGTGAAGAGAGGGTGATTCTGATTCAGCGGGCTGTGCTGAGATCAGAGGTGTTAAGGCTGTTCGCCTTCAAGCTGTTTGACAGCGGATCTGAGGATTCGTTCCTCGTTGTCTTCTGTTGGGATAGTCAACAGTGTAGAGGAATTACTTCCTCGGTTTAGCAAAGCTGTGAAGCTCAGCAAGGTTCCTCACTAGTTGAGTGGGGAGGTGGACGTAGGTCTCCATTGGGTGACCGAACCACCTTAAAATTGTGGTCTCTTGTGATTTGGTTTAATCATCGCAATTTGTTCCTCGCTAGATGCATGATAGGCACGCTCTCTGATTGGCTTGGTTCAGTGTTTCAATTAATCATCTAGGTGTGGTGCTTCTGATGCGAATTGTTCTACTATAATTTTTATAAGGTCAACCTATTCACCCCCTCCCCCTCTAGCTTGACCGTCCTCTCGATCCAACAGTATGGACTTGCACAGTTCTAGCTACAGTGCAAAGTATAGACTTGGAAGCATATGAACATGGCGCTGTACAGACTTTGAGTGAGAGCCCAATGTATAGACTTGGTGGAACTGAGCGTAGGTAATGATTAAGAATGTATAGACTTGCTCAGTTCAGCACGTAGGTAAAGATGCCAATGCAGTGTACAGACTTTGCAAGAGACACTAGACGCTGTACAGACTTAGCCACAAGCTGAACAATCGGATGTATAGACTTGAGATGAATGCATGAACAGTCCGATGTACAGACTTGCCAAATGTATAGACTTTAAGTCCAATGCAAAAAGGCTGTACAGACTTGGATGAATGAACAAGCATGAATGTATAGACTTTGAAAGACACTGCATGAACAACATGATGCAATGCACAGACTTGGGCTGTACAGACTTGCTGCCTAGTCGATGTACAGACTTGCCTTAAGCAATGGCTGTACAGACTTCATGAACGATGTTCAGACTTTTGTGTGTGATGAACAACCGATGTATAGACTTATGCATGAAGCAAGACAATCTGATGTGTAGACTTCAGAAATGCATAGAGACGCTACAGCGTGACAACGTCAACGCAGCAGTTCACCCTGATGTGAAGTTAGATCTGGGTCAGTTCAGTGGGTCGACGCAGTGGCCCCATGCGTCAACGCATCCAGCCTTATCTTCAAAGCCATCTGAGGCATTTCAAGGCTGCGTCAACCTCGTGGAGTCAATGGGTTGACGCCATCTGAACTACTTACGAGAATCTGATGTAAACACTCATGCATTCTCCATAGAACAGATCAGATATAACACACTCATGCATTCTCCACAGAATAAATCAGTCATATGCATTCATGTTGCTATCATTCAATGTGATGTTCTTAGCAAAACAATATAGTGACTCATTTATGTTGCTATCATTAAAACACCACATAATCATCAAAGCACAAGGGGCACAACATATATATCCATATGGCTAAAACTCAGTCTCATGTTATTCACACACTATTGGTAATTTGATTTGACGTGTATTCTAAAAATTTGATTGACTGCATGATATGTTGTGTGTATTCTTCTATTTAACTGCACACTCTCCTAGGTGTACACATGAGCATCCTGGTTACACTGACTCATCTGCACTTTTCGTACACCTATCCCATCCCTTTAAATAAAGAGGGGGAGTTATATTGCATGTATCGACATTTATCTGCTTGGGGTCAATCATATTTGATCATTCTATTTGCACTCTGCATATCCATATTGTCCATATTTGCATTTCAACCATGTGCATTTAGTTCATGCATGCATGGTTTGACTGTTGCAACTGTTATGATTCAATTTACATGGGCATTAGTTTTTGACTGCGCACCAGTTTTTGGAGATAGTAATGTGCATAAACTTTGCATTTGAAAGATAGAGGTCATATTGTGCATATTTGGCACTTATAGCATTCATACAGTGCATATTTTGAACTGCATCATTTTGAACAACTTGTACATATCTTTAAGTCTTCCATGTCCACATTTCTAATAACCTCATTGTCGGTCGGTTTTTGTCAATGACAAAGGGGGAGAGGTACTAATTATGTGCATAATTCATGATCATAGCATTTTGCATTTTCCATGTGCATAGTGTTTGTGAGTAGTCTTCGCATTTACACTTGGTATTTTGAACTACAACCATGTGCATAGTCTTTGAGAATAGCTTTAAAATTATGCTGCCTAAGTTGCCTTGAGTTTTGTTAAATTCAGTTAATGTGCATAGTTTTGCTGCTATCATGAATTCCCTATGTTGATCCCCATTTCTGATTATGCCAAAGGAGGAGAGAGCAACAACGCATAACATTTTGTCATCATCAAAATGGGGGAGATTGTTGAGTGTGTGATTTTGATGATTACAAAATGTCTCTTTACTATTTGTCAAAAGGTTTTTTAGTGGTACATTATTGTAGGTTCCAAGTTTATGTCTGGGATACAAGTCGACTTGCTTCTTTGGAAGTCGACTTGGCCTTATGTTTGATTGGTTTTCTTTCATGTGTAAATAAATGTTTTACTTATGATTCATTTTGTTCCCAAAGTGTGCTTAATCATGCAAGTCTACTGTCTCATAAGCACTTGTGAAGTCAAGGCCAAGGATGCCTACAAGATTTGCAAAGCAGGCAAAAAAGGCTTCAGGTCAAAAGGCCTTCATGTGTTTTGAAGTAGCTAAGGATAGCTTACGAAGGACTCCTACTTCAGAATTCAGAATTGTGAACTCCAACCTTGGACAACTTTGGCCAAGCTAATGTTCGAAGGATATTCTGAGGTGAATTGAACAAAATCCATGGTGAACACATGGAATTCAAATGAATGAATGAGTCATTTCGCCATCATGGATTCAAAATGGGTGGTAAATCACATTTTCATTGTTCAAGGAAAAATTGGTAAGGCATCTCTCCAATCTTTCAACTAGGTGAACTTTGGGTTAGCTCGATCTACCCTCTATAGTGTGTCAACCAACATGTGTTTCTTGCATATTCTTCATGGGGCTTTTGAGTTTGAATTAGGTGTAAGACATTCATATTAATCTTGGTGGTTTTTGGTTGGCTTGTAATGGTTTAATGCTCATTTGAATGTGTGGGTGATTAATTCATGTGTGCTTGATTTAACTTCCATTTGGTTGATAATCATTCAAATTTGTGGAAGATCGAGTTGATGTTAAAATCAGTGAAGTCAAGTTTTGAGTGAGCTTCCATAGTTGTGATTGATTATTCATATTGCTTGTCATGCATATAAACTCATGGGTGGTTATAAGTAGAAGCTCAATGTATGTTTTGGTGTGTTTAGTGAAGAAGTTTTTATTAGGTCACTCATAATCCTTGATTTTGATGCCCATGTAGATTTCATGTTCCATCTTATTTTTGCAGGTGAGAAATAGCTGGATGTCACCTTAAAATCACATGGTGTATGGTAATATCTTTTAATTTTTTAGTCAAGAATTAATGGAGTTAAGTCTACTTTGGTCTGCCTTGAAGAAGACAGTCCAGGGCTGCAAGAGTCGACTGAGTGAGTCAACTCCTGCAGGCCCTGGGGGTTGTCCAGAACTGCAGCCAGAAGGAGTCGACTCACTGAGTCGACTCTTGTCTAGAGGAGTTCTGTTTTGGGGGTTTTGGCCCGCTCAGTCTGGAAGTGTCGACTCACTGAGTCGACTCTTTCCGGAAGGTCCGTGACAGGCCATTCGAAACCCACTTTTCTCACTCCATCTGCACCCCATTTGTTACCCTTTTGCCCCTAGGTTATTTGTATACATATGACAGAGTTTTTAAAGGGTTTTAGAGTAGGTTTTCTGGTCTTTTGGTCACTTTTGCTTATACATAAGCATCTACTCCGAATTTTGAGAGAGAACCCTATGAGCTTACATTTCTTATCTTGCTGGTGAAGAAAGAAAAAGGAGAGAACAAGAGAAAGAGGAAGGGTTTTGATCTACTTGGAGAGATTTCTGGAGCTCGTGATAGATGAGAAAATGGAGTGGAATGAAGAGAGGATCGAGATGATGCTAAAATCTTGAAAGAAAGCTTGGAGAAGAAGAAGAAGAGAAAAAAGAGAGGAGCTCACTTCCCGATACTGCTGAAGCCAAGGTTCTTCATTCGGATCGTGTTTTGAACGGATTGTACTGCGTAGATCGTCGTCCTATCATCCTCGCGGCTATTCAAGCATTGGGCGGAGCCATCTAAAGGGGGGAAACTATTCCTGCAGAATTTTCTATTGATATATCTGAAAATCATGTGTCATTTGCTGTCATCTTGATAGATATACTTGTATAAACAACGACGATTATTGTGTGTGGTCGGAGTGTGCAGTGTGCACATCCGAGTGTGTTCGGTTTGCTGTGGTCTGCGGCGTGTATGACTGTGGGCTGCGTTTCTGCAGCGTGTGTGCTTGTTTCGGGGTTCGTCCCCGTGTGGTGCTGCGTCTCCGCAGCGTGTGCTTGTCTTTGAGGATTGTTCCTCGTGTGTGGTTGGGAGTTTTCTCCCGTGTGTGTGTGCAGGCGTCGTCCTATGTGTGTGTTGGAGCTTGACTCCGTGTGTGTGGGGGGATTTATCCCTGTGCTGATTTTCCAGTAGTGAAACCTCACTCAGTTGAGTGAGGGGTGGACGTAGAGAGCCCGTTGTGATCTCGAACCACCTTAAAAATTATCGTGTCCATATCTGAATGTCTGTGTGATTGTCCATTTCCTCTATCTCCATTCACAGGTTCAAATTGACACTATCACACACTCAAGCTAATCAGATTGCTACACACATTTAATTTGCACACACCAAGAGCTAAGTTGAGTTCAGCTCATCAAGTCGCTTTTAATTCTTAAATGTCCATCTATTTGCTACTTGATAAATCTATGCCGTGCCTAATTGTTTAGGCGTTGTGTTAGTTTCCGCTGTGGGGAGTTTGTGTTTTAAATGGGACAAATTTTTATAGAGGGATCTATTCACCCCCCCCTCTAGATCCATTTTCCTACACTACGGGACCCAACACCCATGTAGATCGCGATATTAACTAATATTTTATTAAACTGTGATTTTTCTCTCGGTGAAAATTCATATAAAATGATTATTTTTTTATCTGAACGCGGCCTTCAGGCTGATCGCGATCTGATCGCGTCCCCAGCGATGACCGCGTTCTGTCAACAAGTTTTTCAGAAACCCTAGCTTTTCCCAGTTGATTTTATAACATGTATAAGTCTAATATCATGTTATTTCAACAGATCATGGCATATGAACGAACTAAATATCTAAGCCATCATGAAAGAAAGTAAATTCTTAAGTTAGAATCATGAACTATGTCCCTCATGATTTCATGAAATTCACTTACCTCCATATTATCTTAAAAGAGCATAAATATTCTGAAAACCTGAAATTGATGCAACGCATGGCACGGTTCTCTATTCTTGCACATGCATATGATATTGATCAGTGTTTAACGATAGATTGTATAATGTTTTGTTTGAAGGTTTTATCACTCCGGTGATAATAACCCACCGCTGGTTATGTGTTTCTGGTAGTGTGATAGGAACCCTAATTCTTGGTGAAGTTAGAACCCTCCGCCGAATATTACTTCTGTCGGACTGAAACTTTCTTCATTAAGGTCTCTGTAAGTCTCCGCAAGCCGGGGATTCCCACTAGGACGCCGAGCAGGTTGTACCCTAAAAACCCTGAAAACCATTGGAATCCACGTCCTACTGTGTAGGATAGGGTTCAACCGGCCTTTGGAAGGGCAGAACGAGGTTCTGTTAAGTTCTGCCAAAGACTGTTCTGAACGCGGCCTCCACAGGCACTGCATTCAGGTGCTATTAGAGAAGGTGGCCATACCTCTGACCGCATTCTTCACCCTCATGTGTCTGTCATTAACACGGCCTGGAGACTGACCGCGTTCATCAGAAGGGGGCCTGCTGACCGATCGTGTTCAACCTAGTGTTTTGATCATCGAGTTTCTACAATGATTGAGTGCCTGCATGTCCCTAAGCCTAAGCTTATCATAGTTGGCATATTTCCTCATTATCCTTGACCCATTGGAGACATTATTGAGAGTCTTGTATATTAATACTCGACTTTATTGAATTTCCCTGTGAGATTGATCTAAGTTCAAAACTTAGTTTGTATTTCAATGAGATCCTTGATATTGTAATGATCTACAGTTACTTGATTCCTTTCATGTTACTGGAACATAACTTCTTTGGATTCATTGGCCACTAATGAATGAATGAAATTTTCTAGAAACTAATGAATAGGACTATGGTCCAAATTGACCCCAATGTCTGTGCATATAGGGCCCAGTTAGGTCCTGAGAGGAGCACCCAAAATATTCGATAACCGCGAGAATATTGATCAAATGTGTTGATGGCATTGCACCAAACCCAATGCAAGATTGAATCTAGACATTTCAATGAATGAATGAATAAATGAATGTTCGAATCGAATGAAATATTGTTCTTGACCCGGAAAGGGTAAATTATTATAGAAACTCCAATGTTAATGGGCCAATTCTGATGTTATGTTCATCTTAAAACTCAATTCATTGATATATTGTGTTAGCTTGTTATTGGAATCTTAATGATCTATTTTCCTTATCAAAGCTCATTCCTTGATATTGTCTCGTACTTCTAAAGTTCTTTCCTTTATTAATCATGTCATATTGTATTTCCTATTGTCTTTTGAATTAGCATGTGATTTTCATACAATGGCATATAGTCATATTGCATATAGTCATATAGTCATATTCGCTCACATAGTGTTTTCAATGTTTTTCAGGTAGTTCTAATGAAGATGAACCTTAATCGGGCGGGCTAGGATTGGAGTGATCATGAGCGACCTCCTAAAAGATTTGGTTTTTAGAGTCTGTTGGAAAGTGTCCAATTGTAATGAGTCTTGAGCTTGAGTTATAAGAAAGTTTGGAGTCTTTGTAATTTTCATGTCAGTAGTAAGTTGGAGTTTGGCGAATGTAACTCTCAAATTTTCATGATTAATAATAAAGTTTATTTTGGTCGAATTATGGTGTATTGTCCTTTGGAATTTTTGATTTTTGCTCTAATTGAATGAATAATTATGACTGTTGCGTTCTAAGATTTCGCATCGGGACGTGACATTTTGATTTCCCACCTAATGACATATGTAGACGTTTTTTACTTGATCAAGATTAGATTAGGGCTAATAGTTGATCATCCTTAATCTAATTTCTACAGTGTCGCTACAATGTTTCGACAGTATTGTTGCAGTATCGACGACTGTCTTCTCAAAATCGCGTCGCGAATCTTGTCGTTCGCGTTATCACGTGGGATTAGGGTTTTGTTTTAATGTATTAGATACTTTATAGACCTAAAGAAAAATATTTTGTAATTTTGTTTATTTTTATCTTTCATTATTTCTTTTCATATATAAATATGTATATATATTTCCGAGTTGCTATAGATATAGTCAACAACGGAGTATCAGAAGAAGAGGAAGAAGGTAGAATGGTAAAAGTCTCCCCATGAGGCTATGTCTAGGACGAGTAGTAGCACTCAGACTCATAAAAAGTAACATCCTTCAAAACAAAGAAACTATGAGAGACAAGATTATAGCACATGTAACCCTTCTGAGTAGAAGAGTAACCGAGAAAAACACCACGAATAGCACGAGGATCAAATTGGTGCTACCAGAGGCAAAGTGTAATGAAGCGAAGACACCCAACAACCTTAAGTAAAATGGGAAATAAGGGCTTGTTTGGATAGAGAAGCAAAAGGACAACCACCACCAAAACTCTTGGATGGCATCCTATTAATAATGTAGTTGGTATGTACTGCCATGCTCAGAAGAATTTGGGTAGATATCGCTGAAAAGGAGAGCCCTGATAGTTTTAAGAAGATGGTGATTTTTACATTTAACACCACCATACTGTTGAGAAGAATATGGACAAAAGGATTCGTGAAGGGCACCTTCATCTTATAGAAGGATATCTACAGTTCTAGCAAAGCATTCTCGAGCATTATCAGAACGAAGGGTTTTTCACCTTCGTGTTGACCTTCGTGTTAACCATGTTGCAAAACACGTGAACAACACAAGATACTTCATCCCAAAATCATAACAAATACATCTAAGAGCAATAAGAATAATCATCAATAAATGTAATAAAATATCTATATCCATCCAAAGAAGGAACAAGGGAAGGTCCCTAAACATCAGAATGAACAAGCTCAAAAGAACTTTGATTTATTGAAGAACAAAATGCAGTTCTACAATGCTTTGCCTACCGGCAAGTTTGGCATGACAGAGATGAAACATCAACCGACTTAAAACAAGAAGGAAGCAGGGCTCTCAAGGAACACAAAGACAGATGTCCTAATCTAGAGTGCTATAAAGTAATCTCTTGAACTTGTTCAGATGTGATGACGCAGTGGATTGAAAGGCAACTATATCCCCTGGCACAAAGAAGTAAAGTCCATTTATTTTACGGTCAATCCCAATCGTTTGCTTACTTTTCAGATCCTAAAACAAACAGTGAGTAGAGAAAATGGTCACAGAACAATTATTTAGTAAGACTACTCACTAAAAGTAAATTGATAAAAAGAGAGGGCACATGAAGTGTAGAGGAGCGGGTCAAATGATCTGAGAGTCTAATGCAACCTTTGCCAACATTAATAGTGCGAGTACGATCAGCAATAGTGACATTATCTTGACCTAAAGACAAGGAATAAGAATAGAAAAAGGTAAATATATCAGTCATGTAGTCAGTGTCACCAGAATAAATCATCCAGGAATTTCCAGGAGATCGAGTAGTAGCACTCAAGTAGGCACCAAGTATACCTGATGGCAACGAAGAGAAGGATCCTGGGGAAGTGCCCTGTAGTTGTGCAAGAAGATGCTGAAGAGAAAAAATATCAGAGGAGGAGAGCGCTAGGGATGCTAACGCACAAGGCCCGTGTGAAGCAGAAGCACCAAGGACAACAGAATATTAAGTCACAGCTATGTTACTCCATGGCTTTGGTCTCTTTTTATTGATTCCGCATTTTTCAAGATACTTCTCCCAGAAAAAATCTGAGTCATGGTTGGCGCAGCCACAATGAGTAGATTTCTTGTCACGTCGCTTCTTATCCCTAGTAGGAAGAATCTTACTAGTAACACTAGCAAGTGTAGAGTGCTCTCCAACAATGGAATGTGCAAAACTGACAAGGTTGCTGCTCATGACCAGTTGTCGCTATTCTTCACTCAGAACCTTAAGCCCCAATTTGATTGGGGATTAGCCCACGGTTAACCCAGATTTAACCCAGGGTTGCCCCTCCTACTACTTTGATTGGTTGGATTCTGTACCAGTTACAAGTTTGCTAACTCTGGGTTAACCCCAAATTTACTAACCTAGCTAGAGAGGTAGGTTAGTTTACCCCAGTTGTGTTTCCAAACTAAAAATGGGCTAAAATTGGGGTAAATTAGCCCTGCAAAGTTAACTCGCACATATGCTAACCCGCTATCAAAGTAGGGGTAAAGTAGGTCTCTTCAAGGGAAGGGGTTGGATCCATGTTGAGGATATGTCCTCGTAAAACGTCATATTCTGAGTTCAGCCCACTCAAGAACTTCACAATTCTATCATTTTCTTGAAGAGCTAGATAGGTCTACTGATCTATAAGCAATGTCCATTTAGCAGTACGGTAGACATCTAACTTATTCCACAGCAAAATGAGACCACAAAAGTAGGTCGTGATAGTAAATGAGTCCTACTTTAACTCATGAATGTTGTGGCTCAACTAATACAGGCGAACCTTATTCTTTTTGCGACCATAAATACCAGCTAAGGCTTTCAACATGCCAGCAATGGTAGAACTGTGCAGGATTGTCGGTCGAATTCTAGGGCTGCCAGAGTTGAGAAGCCGGGGCATGACCATACTGTTGTCCAAGGGAAGAGAAGGTCTAGAGGATCTCGCATTTTCTGATCACCAGCTAGAAAACCCAATTTATCATAGTCGGTAATATAGAGTTTAGCAACAGTGGCCCAAGATGGAAAATTGTGCTCTGTCAATTTCTCTAATTGGATCTGTAGTGTAGCCGGGCCAAGAGACACCAGTGATATAAGTTGAACCATTGGAGAAGACATTTCAGATACTCTAGGAGTATCGGCCATGTCGGAGTGTAAAAGAAGAACCATCACACTTGGCCGTGATCCAGAAACAGTTCCTGAAGGACCTGAAGCGGCTGATTAGTAGAAGAAGAACCGCAAGCAGCTGGTCTTGACACCAGCAAGAGGGGCAAAGGTCTTCGACAAGTTTGATGGCAGCAGCAGAAGTCCTGGCTGGGCAGCAGCCTTAAGAGAGAGTCTTGGCTGAAAGGTTCTGGCCCAGACTTGGCCGCAGCACTTTCAGCCTGGATGGGTGCAGCAAGATGGCCTATTACTGAAGGGCCTGGGCAGGAGTAGCAGGGTGGCCTGCAAAAGGCTTCGGTCTGGGCAGAAGCAGCGGGTGGAGCAGGGTCGCCTGCTAAAGGGTCTAGCCTGGTCTGAAGAAGAATCTACCAAGAAGAAGAAGGCACAGTCAACCCCCTGCACCGGCCGCCCTGGAGATCAGCTATCTGATATTCTTACAAAAGGATTGACAAGAGAAGTGTTTCATTCTGTTCTCAGCAAGCTGTGCATGATGGATATATATGCTCAGCTTGAGGGGGAGTGTAGGGAATAGGTTATTATTTGTCTGTTAGTGGGTTATTGGGTCTGTTTAGACCCAGTTATGTGTTATTGGTCTGAGCGCACAGTCTACCTTTCCCTTTTGCCTGCTGCCCCTTTTTTCCACCTTTGAATTTTGCTGATTTCTTCTCAAGGTGAAGCCCCCACCAATCTTCCTCCTTATGATTTTCTCCGCCACAATGAGTGCAGACCACTCCTCCCTTACCTTTCTCTTTAGTATGTCCAATGCTTCCCTTTCTACTTTTGGATGATGTGCTGACCAAAGCAGAATATTCTCCAACTCCTTGTTCACCTAGAGTAATATGTGGAGTGCTCATAACATGTTTCCTTCCTTCTTCATCAAGAACTTTGTGATATACGTGCTCCAAGGAATGTACACTCTCCATATTTAATATCTGACCCCTTAAAGTCTCATACTCATTCAAACCAGCAAGGAACTTAAAAGTTCTGTTTTGTTGAACATACCTCATGTGCTGTTTTTGAGCTTCCAAACATGACCAACTATCAATGGCATAACAATCCAATTCTTCCCACTTGTTTCTCAAACTGTTAAAGTAGGAATTAACTGAGGAAGTTCCTTCTCCATTTTTGTGAATCTCTCTAGTCAACTGATATACACGGATAGCATTTTGTTTGTGTCCATACATTTCATTCAGAAGTAACCACACATCCCTAGCAGTTCTCTTTCTCAAAATTGAGTGCTGCATTTCTGGACCAACAGAATTAAGAATCCAGGATCTCACTATGCTGTCCTCCAGTGACAACACATCATACTTCGGGTCTTCTTCAGTTGGAGCCTTGATTTTACCATTAGCATATCTGAGTTTCCCTCGACTTGTGAGGTAAAGTTCAGCGGCAGCAGACCAGAACATGAAGTTCTTTTCGTCCAACTTCATTGGAGCAATCTGCAGTGTGGGATTGTCATTCCCAACAGCCACAGTTATCCTACTGGTGGCTGTGGAGTTAACTTCACCTTCGACAGTCGACATGGATTAGGATCAAGGGTCTTCCTAAACTGGAAAGGAAGGGAAGAGGTGCGACCACAAAAGGGAGATGAGAGAGGAGGGTGGAGGGTGGAGGCACCAACTGCACATGTTTCCTTCTGTCCACAAGCCTTCTTGTGCCCTAGTTCCGGTGGGAGATGGCACTCCCCTTGCTCTTGTTTTGGAGTTCTGAGAGGAGGGTACCCCAGTGGTGTGGCTTCCCACATTTTTCCTCTTGCTCAGCAGCCTGCGGCCCTTCCCTTCATGCCCATGCCCTTCTCCGATACCATGTTGTACTACATAACAGAGAGAAGAGACAAGAAAGAGAGGCGCAAAGAAAGAGGAGGCTGGAATAGGTTGTCCGCACTGTTTCCAGTCGGACCCCATAGCCCTTCATTTATATTTAGGGTTAACCACCATAATTACACGGTTTGACCCTTTTAGCCTCTAATTAGAGAGAAAAGACAGAAAAAGGGAAAGGCAGATTGTGCGCCCAAACCAATAACACATAACTGGGTCTAAACAGACCCAATAACCCACTAACAGATAAATAATAACCTATTCCCTACACCTTATAAATAGGGATCCCCTCCTCTTGATGGATGGAAGAATGAAATGAAAAAAAGTGCTTGGCCACATATGTTCTTCATGAGAGAGAATGTGCCCTGAGAGAGGGAGCCCGTGAGAGGTTGGGGTAAGAGCCCCCTCGGGGTGAGAGGCCCCAACGGAGAGGATGCGAAGTCCGGACATGAAGTCAACCCGCTCCCAACATCCACCCCGCCGCCGTCCATTGCCATCGCCCGCTACTGCCATCCACCACCACGACCGTCGTAACCCCCAAACCATAGTAAACCACCCCTCTGCTGTCTTCCTCCTCCCCTGCACACCCAGCCCACCCTAAACCCCCCCCCACCCCTTCATCCTTCTTCCTCTCCCATTCTCTGCGCTCTCTCTGTGTGGACAGAGTACGAAGCCACATCCCCCGCCTCTGTCCACCCCCCTTCCTAGCTGCAGTGCCGCCCTCTCGCTGGTCATCACCCCGTCTCACTGCTGACCGCCTACTACCCTTCCGCCGTGAAACCCGCCGCCAGCCACCACCAGGACTCCCCCCTACAGTCAACCTTGTCGGTCCTACCCCCCCTCTGCTTCCCCTTCCCCCGTGGACAGCCACCCTTGTCTCGCCTCCGCCGCCTTCTCCCTTCTCCTGGTCCACCTCAAATGTGAGTAGACCCGAATATCACCCACGCACGGCCTCGCCGAAATCGGTGCCCTTGCCTACGCCGGTCCACCTGCTGAAGCCCAACGCCGCGACTGGTACCCAGACCACCGGCCACCTCATCCTCCACCTGCGCAGTGGAACCAACTCCACCAGTCGGCCACCCTGTCCACTTACGGTCACCCCTCGTTCCTCCTTCCTATCCTTCCTCTCCCAATGTGATCGCTGCCTATTGCCCCCACCCCCCCACCGCCGAACCGCCAATGCCCCGCTACCACCTGTCCCCAATCACGCTGCACCACCTGCCACCTTCTCCTACGTAGCCCGCACCCGATGCCCTTCCCATGGCTACCACCTTCGCCGCCTTCCGTCAACCCCACTCGCCTTTCCTTCTCACACATACCCCTCTCCCTGCCCTTGTCCTTTCCCTGTCCAAGGAACGGTAGCCCACCCCCCCTCCCTCTACTTCTTCCTCATCGCCTCATCCTCTTCCACGCCACCCCACTACGCAGGACAGGAATTTTAACGCACGAAACCCCTGCCCCTTCCCCTCCCAGACCACAGCAGCCCACTCGCGTCTCTCTCTCTCTCCCCCCTTATCACGCGATGTTTGGGGCTCAGATCAAACTCAGCACAGACTCACGTGTTTAAGGTCCGTCGCGTTCGTTGCACTCGGCCTATCCAATCAACTCGTGAGGCTCGTCGCACTCAGTCTCCGTACCACATTGATCAGTTCAATAGAGACTCGACGCGGCACATATGGGCCCGCTCGTAATTATCTCGCACCACTCTCTCACTAGTAAGAAGGGGATGGTATCATCAGCATACTACAAATGCGTGATATGAGGGCCATCCACTATGACTTGGAATCTCTTGATCAGCCTGTGTAACTCTACTCTCATCCACATCCTGCTGAGAACATGTGCTACTAAAACAAAGAATAGGGGGGCAAGGGGTCCCCCTGTCTAAGGCCTCTACCACTCTGAAAGTAAGAAGGTTACCCATTGACAAGGACAACTAATCTAGCTAAGGA
Source organism: Amorphophallus konjac (assembly GCA_022559845.1). Classification (NCBI taxonomy): domain Eukaryota; kingdom Viridiplantae; phylum Streptophyta; class Magnoliopsida; order Alismatales; family Araceae; genus Amorphophallus; species Amorphophallus konjac. The sequence continues at coordinate 184,024,138 of CM040120.1, forward strand.
TACATAGGCCCAAACCCAATCAATCCACCGACCATGGAACCTCATCTTCCTTAAAACATCAAACAAACAGCTCCAGTTAACTCTATCATATGCTTTCTCAAAATCCAACTTGAATACTATTCCCTTCTTCCTTTGGATCTTCATAGCATGCAGACATTCATGAGCAACCAAGAAGTTCTCCTATATGTGGCAACCTCTGATGAAGTCTCCTTGATAACCATTGACCAGCCCATCAATCACACTATCAAGTCTCATGGCCAACAGCTTGGAAATAATTTTGCATGTACCGTTCAAGAGGCTAATCGGCTTGAAGTCCCAAAATCCCTGCACACCTTGCTTCTTGGAAATGAGGACTAATAGGGTCTTATTGATACCCCATAGGTGTGCCCTCCCCGTGTAGAACTCCTGCATTGCACTAATAAGATCATCCTTAATAATATCCCAGCATTTCTGAAAGGACATAAGAAAGTTGTCTAGTCCTAGAGCTTTGCCACATGCAAGAAGGAAGACCGTCAAACGAATACCCTCCTTCGAGAATGACCGGACAAAGGCCTCACTCTCCTCATGAGGGATGCGTGGGAGAAGGCACTCAGCAACACAAGGCCTAAACATGTCCTCTGTAAATAGGCTAGAATAATACACCATGGCCTGCCATCTGATATCCAAGTCACCGTAGAATAGTTGATCCCCAAACCTGATGCATCTGATAGAGTTGACTCTTCTCCTTCCCGAGGCAATACGCTGAAAGTATGCCATATTCCTATCCTCTTCTTTAAACTATTTCTCCCTAGACCTTTGCTTCCAATAGATCTCTTCCCCGACAAGTATCTCCTCAAATTCTGCCCTGAGATTGTCCCTAAGTTTTCTTTCATGTTCATCTAGCAATTCAGCCTCCTCCAAGCAATCCAATCCCTCCAGCTAATGTAGAATTCTTACTTTGGCAGCTTTCCCCAATAGCACTTTGGATGCCCCCCAATGCTTAAGAACCTGTGCTACGTGCTTCATCTTGCATACAAAAGTAGCCATAGCCGACTGCTCTTGTCTAGGAGTATTCCATGTCTAACTGACAGTGCTCATGAAGTCCATCACCATGTACCAAATCTTTCCAACCTGAACATGGCTTATCCCTCATTCTATTGGAGGTCTTCAACAACAATGGTTTGTGGTCAGAGACTGGCCTAGCCAAGCAATAAGAGGAAACATAAGGGTAGTGGTCCTCCCAATCAATAGACACGAAGAACCTGTCCAAACGAAAGCAAGCAGTCTCGCTCCTCATATCAGACCATATAAAAGGCCATTCGATGATCTCATATCTATCATTCGAAGATCCGGCCAAACCGCCACTGCAGGATCAGGCGTCGGAGCAAGCTGGTCCCTCTGGCAGGGTCGAACCTACAAGCCAGGCAGGTCCTTCTAATGAGGGCCAACATGATGAACCCTGACCATCTCCGGAGGAGTCTCTGGCACCGTTGTTCCAAGAAGATGTGCGTGGCCAGAATGGGGAGGAGCGTCCTCCTAAGCGGGAGAAGCCTCGTGAGGCACCGAAGACCCTGGCAGAAATCATCCCGCCATTTGACAAGACCCGTGCTAGGGCGGACCGCAAAATCATTCATCATATGAAGCGGTTCCCAACAAATGTCACCATTTGGGAAGCCATCGCTTGGAGCAAAGATCTCAGGGAGGCTCTTGTCAAGATACTCCAAGATCCAGAGGCCTATGAAGCCCATGTTGTAGAATTGCAAGCCCAAGCATATGAGGCATTTGTAGCCAACATCTACTTAACGGACAAAGACATGTTGTTGTCCTCTCCGTGTCACAATCGCCCCTTATATATGCATGGGACAATTAATGGGCATGATGTGAATCAAATTCTGGTTGACGCTAGAGCGGCCATTAACATCATGCCTTTGAAGACTTTCAAGTCTTTATACTTGATGCCGTATTTGCAAAAGGTGAGCGCGGTCACGATTTCAAGATTCAATCAGGATTCCGAGGAGGCGCTTGGTCGGGTTGAAGTCAAGCTAGTCTTCGGCGATTTTGTCACCCAAGCGACGTTTTATATTATCAACGTCGACACATCATACAAGGTGCTGTTTGGGAGGCCTTGGCTCCACGAAAATTAGGTTGTCCCTTCGACTCTGCACCAATGCATTAAATATGCCAAGGGAGGGGAGCAGCATATTGTCTTCGCAGATCAGGCTCCATTCCACCCCAATGAGTGTCACCTGGCAGATGCTTCCCTATATTTTGGGGAGTCCACTCTAGCAATCCGCGAGCCTATAAAGGACAAAGGGAAGCAAAAAGTGAACTATCAAGCTGAGGAAGGGCAGATGTTCACTATCAACCAAGACTTAGCAAGACTATATAGGCTAAGCCTTAAGGCCGCCTCCGAGCCGACTCAGCCAGAAAGGCGAAGCGTTGACTTCGAAGCCAACCTCATCAGTCAGGTCATCAACTGGAGTATCTCCTTACCGCCCAAGTGTGTTCAGCTCTCGTTTCAACAGGAAGAGCACGAGGTGGAGCAGCTGAAGGCCTTCACAGTCTCCTATCAACGGAGAAGAAGGAGCAACAAGGGCAAGGGAGACAAGCCGATTATCTTTTACAAAGGTGATTTAGTTCCGTCGGGCCCTCCCCAGGATGATTTCGGCTGAAATACTCCCGCCAACACTGCACCGGAGCTAGTCCAGGAGATGGATGATATGCCAGAGCACATCAGGGAAATGTGCAAAAAGCAGCATATCCTGCAAGCTCAGGACCACACACGACCAGCATATTTCCACCAGTTGTGGAATCCCCCGCAAGTCCGTGGGCAACCTCCCTTCTCCCGCAAAGATACGAGGGGACTCGGCTACAACCAAGAGAGGGACTTCGAGGTCCACTACGCAGTCAATACCATAGGACTGCTACCTCCTCACGGGCAAATTGAAGTTGAGTCCAAGATTGACGACTCTGTAAGGGAGTCCGGTGAGATGCTTATATCACCCTCATCGGAAGTCAATACAGGTCACCTCCCAGAGCGAGGGACAGCTCAACCTGCTGATCATCAACAAGACGAAGACGAAGCAGGTCCGTCGACTTCAAGCCATGAGCAAGAGAGTTTCGAAGAATTTGAAGTCTATGAAGCAAATATTGATGATGAGGGAGATTTTGTCGACCTCCAACCAGCTCCACCAGAGTTTGAAGATGGTGGCCAAGCAACTGTGGACGAGTTGATTGAGATCAATCTCGGAAGCAAAGGAGACCATCGGCCAACCTTCGTAAGTGCTCTCCTTAGTGAGAAAGAAAGGCAGTCGTATCGGCAGCTCCTACAAGAGTTCAGGGATTGTTTTGCCTGGACTTATAAAGAAATGCTCGGGCTCGACCCTTCTGTGGCTGAACACGAGCTGGCTATACTTCCAACAGTCAAGCCAGTCAAGCAAGCCCAAAGGCGTATGCGCCACGAGCTGGAGTTGAAAGTCAATGCTAAGGTTGACAAGATGCTCGATATAGTCCCCGTTAAGAAGAATGGCCAAGTCCGAGTCTACATCGACTTCAAGGATTTGAACAAGGCATGTCCGGAGGACGACTTCCCCGTCCCAATTACCGAGACAATGGTTGACATGACCACTGGTCACGAAGCCTTGTCCTTCATGGACGGGTCGTCGGGCTATAATCAAATCCGCATGGCCATCAAAGACAAAGACCACACGGCTTTCCGATATCCTAAGAGGATCTTCAACTATAAAAGGATGTCGTTCGACCTGAAGAATGCCGGTGCAACCTATCAAAGGGCGATGACCAAGATTTTCGACGAGATGCTATATAACCTCATTGAATGCTATGTCAATGACTTGGTCGTCAAGACAAAGGCGAGAGAAACATTTGGCCGACCTGCGTCGGGTCTTCGAAAGGCTTCGACAATACCAACTCAAGATGAACCCAATGAAATGTGCCTTTGGCGTCTCCAGTGACAAGTTCCTCGGCTTCATCGTCAGGTATCGAGGCATAGAAATCGACCCTGACAAAATCAAAGCTATAAGAGGATTGCCTCCGCCCAAGAACTTGACAGAGCTCAGATCTCTGTAAGGAAGACTAACCTATATCAGGCGATTCATTTCTAACCTCTCGGGTAGGTGCTTGCCTTTCGATAAATTGATGAAGAAAGGAGCACCCTTCGTATGGTACGAAGACTGTCAGAGGGCCTTCGAGCAAATTAAGGAGTATCTACTGACTCCTCCTGTCCTAGGAGCACCTGTCAGAGGGAAGCCACTTATCCTCTACATTGCTGCCATGGATGCCTCATTGGGGGCACTCTTAACCCAGATCAATGAAGAGGGCAAGGAACAGCCGTTGTACTACCTCAGCCGGAAGCTGATCGAGCCTAAGCTCCGGTATGTGCCTATGGAAAAGGTGTGCCTGGCTTTGGTATTTGCTGTCAAGAAACTAAGGCACTACCTTCTAGCTCACAGAGTAAAGCTTATCTCGAAATGTGATCCACTCAAATTTCTGCTCAGTCAGCCCGTCCTCTCCAGTAGGCTCGACAAGTGGGCACTTATCCTCATGGAGTTCGACATCACCTTTATCCCACGCAAGGCGATCATGGGACAAAGGATGACGGAGTTCTTAGTTGCGCATCTTGTGCCAGAAGATTCACCACTCAACTTCGAGTTGCCCGATGAAGAGGTACTGGTGCCTTCTCAAGAAACCGGGGAGCATTCTGAAAATGTCCCGCCACAAATGGAGTCGGACGTCCTCACCCTCGACCTCCCACATTTGGAGTTGTATTTTGATGGTGCTTCCCGAACAATCAAAAGGGTTAGTGGCCTCACAGATTTTGTCTCAGGCGCGGGGATAGTTTTTATATCTCTGCAAGGCGGCGTTCTTCATAACTCTTGCGCTCTCATGAAGTCATTGACTAATAATGAGGTAGAGTATGAAGCGTTAATTATTGGGCTTCAACTGACATTAGAGATGGACATCAAGTGCATCAAAGTCTACGGAGATTCTCAGCTCGTCATTCGACAAGTACTGGGCGACTATGACGTCCGGAAAAAGGAGCCTATTCCCTACCATGCAGCCGTCATGAGGTTGAAAGAAAAAAAGTATCTATTTGAAATAGGCCATGTCCCAAGGGGCAATAACTCCCAAGCAGACGCTTTGGCGAAGCTGACAGTAGTCTTAAAACTCCCACCTGAGGGAGAGTGGAATAATACTGTCAGACACCGAAAGCTCATGCCAAGTGTGCTCGATGAAGAATCCGGTCTCACTGTTTACAAGGTCAATAACATTCGCCAGAAGAATGTTCCCAAAGAAGAAGACTAGCATGAGCCAATTATAAAAATAAAGAACGGCTGGCTTCCTCTTAGAGGGTGCAACTGCTACGCAGGGCAACATCCTACCAGTTGATTGACGGCCTACTTTTTAGGCTCGTCCATGAGAAAGACCGATCGATCCTCCTACGGTGCCTTTCATCCAAGGAAGCAAAGACTGTGATGCACGAGATCCACTCCGGATTGTGTGAGGCCATCAAGCAGGAGCCAAGATGAAAAACAGCATTAAGCTCAAGGGTATCTATTGGCTCACTATGTACGAAGATTGTAATCAGTATGCTCGTACATGTCACCAGTGCCAAGCATTCGGGCCAGTGCCTCGGAGGCCGCCTAATCCGCTCCATCCAACTGCGTCTACTTGGCCGTTTACGAAGTGGGGCATGGACATTGTGGGACCATTCCCGCCGTCATCTCAAGGTCACAAGTTCATATTGGCCGCCACTGATTATTTCTCCAGATGGGCAGAAACCGTTCCGCTACGAGAAGTTACAGGGGAGATAGTCACCCGATTCGTAAGGCACTACATTATATACAGATTCGACACCCCCAGTCGGATCATCTCGGATAAAGGCACGCCTTTCAGGAACAAGATTGTCTATGTTTTGGCGTCTAAGTTCCATATTGACTGGAGAACGTCATCGGTCTACAACCCCCAAGCCAACAGGTTGACCGAGGCCTTCAACAAAACCCTCTGTAAACTGTTGTCCAAGATAGTAGGGGGCCGTAAACGAGACTGGGGTGAGAAGGTCCACGAAGCCTTATGGGCCTATCGGACTATCTACAAAACCCCTACGGGTTGTTCCCCATTCTCCTTGGTCTACAGAGCTGAGGCGGTGGTCCCTATGGAGATTGAGCTGGCGTCCTATCGCGTTGCTGTTCACACCGGATTGTCGGGCCAGGACCAATCTGAAATAGAAAGAAGGCTCGAGGAACTGTCCAACCTTGATGGGCCTATCGGACTATCTACAAAACCCCTACGGGTTGTTCCCCATTCTCCTTGGTCTACAGAGCCGAGGCGGTGGTCCCTATGGAGATTGAGCTGGCGTCCTATCGCGTTGCTGTTCACACCGGATTGTCGGGCCAGGACCAATCTGAAATAGAAAGAAGGCTCGAGGAACTGTCCAACCTTGATGGTGAAAGACTCAGAGCCTATAAACACTTGCAAGTGTACCAGGCCCGCATAACGTGTCTATGATAAGCTGGTTAAGCAAAGGGCATTTAAGAAAGGCGACCTCATCATGTTCAAAGAAAAGGACGTCTTGCCAAGAAGATCCAGCGGCAAACTCCAGCCTAATTGGCGGGGACCTTACGTCATCCAGAAAACCTATGAAAGAGGGGCCTATACGGTCGTCGACCACAAGGGAAACAATCATTTCCCTCCTCTCAATGGCAAGCACATGAAGTTCTACCATGCGCCACCGCAAGAGTTTCTGCAGCCGTCCTCACAGGACACACCTCTCCCCAGCGAAGGTTCAGGTATATATATAAAAAAAAGGGGTTAAAAATATTGATACCCCGGCGGACTTAGTTACCCTTCAAGGGTGGCTAAGGGCAAAAAGGCCACAGACCCGGCTGAGGTGAAAACCCGCAACGACGCCTCGGGCAAAAATGGGCAACCCCTCGGTGTGAAAACTCGCAAGGGCGCATCGGAAAAAGTTTAAGGGGGCCAACCTCGGGGAAAACCCGAACGGGCGGTGAGGTTGGTAATGTGAAAAAAAAAAAACAAATCCTCTTTCAACATCTTGAACGGGTGATTCTAAGTCAGTGACTTCACCCTACGATGGCAAGTGCGTTATACTGATGCCTTTGCTATATTTCCCATGTCGTGCGACACCTAGTCCCACCAGGGCGTCATGACTATTATCCCGACATTGTCATACTTTGTCCCACCGGGGTCGCTAACATTTGAAATCTTCGGGTTTGATTCATATGCCCCATCCGGGCTGTCAAATCCATCTCTTTTTCTTGCAGGGTTGACTCATGTCTTTTGGCTAGTCAACCTTGGGTATGTTTTTAATTCCGGATTTGACTACTATGTCTCTTCAGACTGTTAAGTCTATCCATTCCTGTGCTAAAGCTGACTTACACGTCCTTTGGCATGTCAACTCCACCCTTTTGGACCTCCCAGGTTTTAACTCCTGTGTTTCTCTGGGTTATTCGATCCACCCTTATTGTCCCATCAAGTTCGGCCTATGTATGCTCCTCTTGGGCTGCCGACCCGTCTCGCCCATTGGCCGCCGGATTTAACTTACATGTCTCTTTCAGACTGTTAAATCCACTTACTTTTCATCTTTTGGGTCTAGCCTATGCATGTCCCTTTCGGGCTGCCAACCCATCTTGCCTATCGGCTTTCGGGTTCGACTCTCACGTCCCGCTAGGGCTATCGAATTCACTTATTCATCTTTTGGGTCTGGCCTATGCATGTTCCTGTCGGACTACCAACCCATCTTGCCTATCGACGTTCGGGTTTGACTTTCACGTCCCACTAGAACTGTCAAATCCATCCTTTCCTTCTTCTAGGTTTGGCCTGTGCATGCCCCTCTCGGGCTGCCAACCCATCTCGTCTCTTAGCTTTCAGACTGGACTCACATATCCCACCAGAATTGTCAAGCCCATTCTTTTGTCTCCACAGGCTTGGCCTATGCATGCCCCTCTCAGGCTGCCAACCCTATTTGCCTATCGGCTTGCGGATTTGATTCATATGCCTCACTCGGGCTGTCAAATCCACTCTTTCATCCTACCGGGTTTGGCCTATGTATGCCCCTTTCGGGCTGCCAACCCATCTCGCCTATCGGCTTCCAAGTTTAACCCGCATGTCCCTTTCAGACTGTTAAACCTACTTACTTCTTGTCCTAACCGGGCTTGGCCTATGCATGCCCACCTCGGGTTGACAGCCCGTTCGACCCATCGGTTCTTGGATTTGACTAAGTGCGTCCCACAAGGGCTGTCAAATCCACCCGCTTGTCCCACAGGTGCGGCACACATATCCCTCTGAGGATGTCAAACCCTCTCTGCCTCTTCACATTATATATATATATATATATATATATAAAGAAAGGGCTAAAAATATTGGTGCCCCAGCAGACTTGGTTATTTCTATTAGGGGAGCAATCAAGGACAAAAAGGCTTTAACCCGGCTAAGGTGAAAACCCGAAGGGGTGCCTTAGGCAAAAATGGGTACCTCTTAGTGTGAAAACCCACAAGGGCGCACTGGAAAAAGCTAAAGGGGGACAGTCCTGACGAAAACCCGAAAGGGCGGTAGGGCTGGTAAAGTGGAAAAAAAAAGAAAAAAAAAAGAGCATACATCCAAGAGGATGGAAGCAAAAGTTACAAAGAGGTGCCGAAGCTCATCAAACACCGGACTCGCTCCTCCTCAAGTCGGCAAGGCGAGCCTCACTCTGTAGAGTCTCCTCCTGGAGCACCTCAAGCCTGCAGCGAAAAGTATCTGCCTCAGCCTGCAGACCACGGCGCTCCTCCTCAACCTCCTGTATCTCCCTCTGTAGCTCCTCCACCCGCAAGGAGACGGTCCAGTTGCGCTCCCGAATGGCTGCAGCCCGAGCCTCGACCTCAGTCTGAGCTGCTCGCAGTCCGTCAAGCCACTCCTCCTCCTGCTGAATCATCAGCTGAGTCCTCTGTCTCTGCTCATGCGCGACATGAAGACGGGCGAACTCGCTCCACAAAGCTGCTAGCTTCGCCATCCACACATCCCTGGGGAGGCCGAATGCATGGTAACCCCGGGTAAAGGCCTCCAGGCGCCCCCTCAGAGTCTCCGCAGTCGGCAAGGGGTCCGCCCGAATAACCTCAAGACCTTGGAGAAGCCGGTCGGCCTTATCGGCATCCGCCAATGCCATCCCAAGCTGAGGGGTGTCAAACCCCCAGGGTAAGGAAGTCCGCGGGCACCTCTGCAGCCTCTCTCAAGGGAGCTACAATCAAAGAAAAATGGAATAAGTGCTTGTTCATAATCAAGAGGATAGGCATGGAAGCCACGAAGGACACGACATGGTAGTATACCTGAAACTGTCTCGTGTGCGGGAATAACTGCGAAAGTATGTTCCTCCCCAATGGCCGGGGAGGGAGAGCCCATGGGGGCTAACACCGGTCCACCAGGCGGTGCATCTATAGCCCGGCTCCCAGCGACTCAAATAACATGTATTCATGATTGTCCATGTATAAAGCGACATGCAAATGATACGAACAAAATGTAGCCATCAGCTGAGTCATTCATTGGCAGATGCAGGGAATACCTGTAAGCTGGGCGTCCGCTGGTAGGGCACCATGGCTAGGGCTGCATTGGCCCTCTAGCGAGCCCTGGGGAACTTCCCCTCTCGGGGTAGCCCAATCAGGCTGTTGTATGCCATCCTCGACAACCGGGCTTGCTGCTATTCACATAAATAATGTGACAGGTATTAGTCAACTCAGCAATGAAGCAATAAAAAAATATGTAACACAAGTCTGCAGACTTTTTACCTAAAAGGTCAGCCACGCTAGCCTTGTTGGTACCAGCACAAGGGGAATTCCCCAGCGGAAGTGTTGGCATTATGATATCAGGGTCCCTCGGCGCTGGGGTTTCAGCACCCGCCATCTCCATGGCCTTTGTAGCTTTCATAGCATCGACATAATTCAGGAGGTCCATGAATGAGCTAGATTCGATAAGTTGTGAGAATTCCTCCATAGAGCCGGCCAGGTCAACTCCTGTATAATGATTGGTCATATAAGCCAAATGGATCTTTATAAGAAGAAGTTGGGCGAAAAAGGTAAGAATGCATCTACGCTCACCGCAAGCAGCCTCCAACTCTCCACTTTCTCGGGAGCCCGACGCGGTTGAGGAATTTCTCCCGCCTGAAGAAGAGCTCGAAGTCCTGGCACTTGAAGAAGAACTCGAACTCCTTCCAGTAAGGGGGTCAGAAGCCACGGAACCCCCACTCCCAGAAATGGACTTGGCATTGTCTCCCGTTACTGAGACAGGAGGAGCAATATCAGGGACCCCTACATAGCCAAAATACAACACTAAAGAATTAGTGATTTCCAATTCTGCATGTATCAATGGAGAGGCAAGGCTGAGTATATTACCTGAGGGCTGAATAGTCGGGGCCCCTTCCGCAATAGGCGAGGGGGAGCTAGCCGTCACCGGCGTATAATCATCCGTGGGAGGGATTAACTCTTCAAAGCTGAAAATACTGTTCGGCATAGACTCATCCAGAGGCATGTCCGCTCCCACAGAGGTATTCCCCGGAGGAGGAGAGAAACTCATGCCAACCCTGGCCTCGGGAGGAGCTGCATTAGGCAAAGCAAAACATGTTTATAATATTGCGTATAAGCCTAAAGGTGGTGAGTATCAAAATATGCCACTCACTGGAGATAGCCTCAATCGCAGGAGACTCTTCCTCGAGCCGAAGGCGGGATGAAGACCTCACGTCCCCTCTGGGACTCTCAGCGTGAGGTCTCTTTGATGCGACAGTATCCCTCTCTGGCCCCGTATCGGGAGGACCTTCCAATGGGCCAGCGCCGGCCACCCTAGCAGCTCCACCTGCAGTCATCCAAGAAATGTGTATAACAAACGTTCCAAAATATGAAGAATATACGTGCATATTGAAAGGCCAGCAAAGAAGATAATTACTTGTGGTTTCTATGGACTTCACGGGTTTTAAAACTATCTGCTCTGGCTTCAATCGGAGGACATGGGCCGCCGCCTTGGGGAGCTCAAAAATGGCAATAGGAGTCATCGCCATCTCTAGGCCGGAAATGTACTCTAGCGGGCCTGTACAACCCACGACATTGATCACGTGGGCCCTCCACTCTGCAAACGTGCTGCCCCCGAGTGCTCCCTCGGGTATCTGTTGGGACAACTGAGCTTTCCTCCTTACTCCGCAGGACACCTGCAAGTCCTCCCACCAAGAATAGGCCTTTGAAGGGCTTGGGGCTGCCCCTGAGGCAGAGGAAGAAGGGGCTGTGGAGGCTACTACCGGTATGCTCCTCAAGGGCTTCAAAGCCCCGTTATACTGGACCCTGTCTACAGGAACTATCCAGCCTCTCTCTCGCCACCGCTCCTCAATGTCACTGACAGCCCGAGCAGCTCCTAAAAAATGAGATCTAATGAAGGCTGGGTCCACAAACAAAGGAGGCAGATCCTCCTTCCTCAAGCGCTGCTCCTCAGCGGCCCGAATGGCATCGCGGTGCTCCCGGAAAACATTGCTGGCCTTGAACCACCAGCGTGCATAATGTATGTCAAACTGGCCTCTGTGCCCCTGCTCTGGAATAGGATAGCCCTGTTTCACCTCGCGGCAAAGAAAGTCCTGCCACGCTGCCGCTACTAAGTGCACGTCCCTGTGCCTATACAATCGAAGAGCCAGAGGAAACTCTGCACTCAACGGGATGTCCTGATCGTACCCAAAGTTCCGGGCGAATCGATGTGGGTAATAGGGCTCAAGTATGACTGTGCTGGAGCGCCGATAAACTAATACATTGGGGCGGATGCATATAACCCATTCCGCCAAGCCACGGGAGGAAAGTAAAGCATGTGAAGATACCTTGCTGACAACAGTGTCTCCCTCTTGCCCAACATAACGGCGATAAAGGTAGGAGAAGTAGTCAAGGGCTAGGCCCTCACCTCTCCTTGTTGGGACAAAAGACAAGGCCAGCCGGGCCCCTACAAGCTGAACCACAGCATCCTGTGACAGCTGTCCTATGAACAGAAAAATCAGCGGTGCCACCGGATTGTCAACTGGAGTCCTCCGAGAGAGCTCTGGCAACAACCCTGCCCATGCACTCAAGTAATGAGTGGACAACATAATATTCTTCTCCCGTGGCGATGAATGAGAAGACAAAGTCCCAAGTGAATGGTAGATGTTCGCTAGGGCTCTTGGAGCAATCGCAAGTCTCTGACCACATGCCAATAAGCAAGCTGGATAAATCACCTTAGGCCGCAGGACCCCATCCTCCCCGTGAGGAACTACGAAACTGGCCAGCCAATAGGCCAAGTAGGCCGCCAAGTATGTGAGGGGAGGCAGCCCCCTCGAATTCCATCCCTGTGTAGGTGCAGGCAAATGGCGCGGATGGGGAGGAAGGTCCACTTTGACTTCTCTGCATTCTTCCCAAGTAGTGCCAGACTGAGCAAACTCCTCATGGAAGCAGAAAGGGCCACTGTAGAAATGGCTCACCCACGCATTCAGAGTCACCCTTGGGGTGCGAGGGGTCCGGTCTGTGCCGACTCGAGCCAGGTCCCTCCATGTCTTCATCAAAAATATGAAACAATATGGCATAGTATACCACCCGGTACCGTCAGTGGAGCTAAGGTGTAAATCATCAAGTGATAGCTCCTCGTAAGGCCTCCCGCAGATCAGAAGACTAGAAATCCTCTGAAAAGCCCAGCGGTCCAAAGAAGTCTCTCCTCCAGCAGTGACGAAGGTGTTCCACCGGCGGTTGAATCTCTCTGCCAAGGCCTATAACAGGCCTGTGTGACAAGGATAGGAGTACAAGGCGGCCGTCACTGCATGGCGTATCCTCACCCTGTCCAGTACTGACCGGTAGACAGTCAGGATGGGGCAGAGCTACTCTGTCACACCTCGGTGATAGCTGTGAGACGGGACGACTAACCACTTCCCGTACCAACTGGGGGTTTTCAGTGCCAAAACCCTCTCCAGCATACAATCATGAGCATATTCCTCCTCTGCAGAACTCGCCCCTGAAGGCGTCAGGAAAAGGCCATCCACGATCTGATCCACGGTCCTGTGTTGTCCATGCATGTGCCAGATCGCTGGAGCCAGTGGGGCAGTCCGAACTGTGAGGCTGTCATGCTGCTGAAAGAAGCCCTGGCTCCGCCGATCTGGGTATTGTGTCTGTTGAGTGAAGCCATCTGGAAAGCTCGGATACGTTAGGGAGCATAAACCCTGCATGCTGTCCCTCCCCGCCAGTATGGCCCGCTCAAGGCGGCGCCTCCCTCAGGCAGTGAGGGGTCATCGTCCTCCATGCCGATCGGTGCAAAGCTCTAACGAAACCTATAAAGGTGACGATCCAGGGGGTAGTGACGCGGATACCCCCCCGAGCGATCATATGTATAAATGTCATCTCTCCTCGTAATGCGAGCTACATCCACAAGGCCTTCATTATCATCGGCGCTCTCGGTCGGGCCCTCGGCAACCCACAAATAGCCGAAGTCAACTCGGCTGAAACTATCTTCATCAATGACACGGGGAGGGAAAGGTGGCATGCGCTGGTCAGTGCGCTCAATTCGGCACTCGTCCGTGCCTCTAGCCCTCGGCCTCCTCGACCGACTCCCATCTCCGCTGCTGCAAGCCATGTCTACAAACGCAGAGAAACAAAAAATAGGAGAGCAACATCAGGTCAAACACTCCAGGACAGCACTATAAGCATTAGATGCAGTCCCACAAAGCCCAAAGTCTATACAAGAGACACATAGTCACCATTCCCTTTAAAGGGCACAGGCCGTCCGCCCCCGCCTCCGGCCGTGACGGATGTCCCGTGGGGGACATTTGTTCGTAATTCTCTCAAAATATTTCGAGAATTCTATTTCATAACAACCAACGAAAAATAGGGCGTAACGCCGATATTGTTGGTCTACGAAGTACCTCCGCGATTTAGAGTCTATCATCCCGACCTTATAATTGCGAGTGGCGTCGCATCAATCAAGAGAGACTATGCATGCATACCTATCAAAGTGGCCGAACAACTGTGTATCACACGGCACAGACGAGTGCAAAAACCTCCCCCCCGGGCGAGCGACGCGCAAGCAAACAACAAACGAACGAGCCGTCGCTCCCGCACGATTCTCCACCAGCGTGTTGCTGCCACGTGGCGAAGAGCAGGCTTCGGAGAGCAATAAATGCAAGGAGGCGGCTCCTCTCCTACCCAGGGCGACAAAAAAAGGCCGAAAGTACGCGAAGAGGGGCCAAAAGGCCACCCCGGGGGTCAAATGACCCCGCTGGGCCCCCAACGGGTTCCGCCGACCCCGCGGGGTCGCGCCCACCTCGCTGGGCCCCAACGGGGTCGATTGACCCCCGCGGGGGTCGAGCCACCCCCGCTGGGCCCCAACGGGGCCAGCCGACCCCATGGGGGGGTCGTGGCACCCCGCTGGGCTCCCAGCGGGGTCAACCGACCCCGGGCAGGGCCGGTTGACCTCGCTGGACCCCAGCGGGGTCAACGTGACCCCTACGCCCGCAGGTCAAACGGCCCCCCGGGGTCGTGTTCCCAAAAAAAAAGAGAGAAAAAGAAATAAAGACAAAAAAGGGATGGGCCACCCCACCTTGTCAGAATTGGGGCGAAAACCCATTTTTTTGTCAGAATTGAGGCAAATCCTCATATTTTTGTCAAGGTGGGTTCCCTACCTTTTATAAATAGCCCCCTGGGCCAAGGACAAAGAACAGAAGGGAGACGGACTGACAGACGCGGAGAAAGACCTACGGACGCTCGGCGAACTTTGTTTGTTTGTAAAAAAGGCCCACTAAGGGTATATTGTATAAATACCCCCGGGTCTCGCGTTTATGCCCCTACAGGCTATGTATGTGATTTTTCATGCACCTCGGACGGCTAAAGCACGTAATTCCTCCATATAATAAGGAATTACATAAATGCCCTTTTCGGGATTATAAGAAAATCCAAGTCCCGTGGCTTGCAGTTCCACCCTGCAACTTTATGTAATTAGGGCTATGCCCCTACATCCCGCGTCAGTGCGGAGACCTCTTTTTCTTGTAATGTCGACAACTCGCCGACCACCCTTGTACTCACTCGAGCCCTAAGTATGTTTGGTGTATTCCGCAGATTTTCTCTGCACACCGATCAAGTAAAATTATAAAGAAATCCCAGACTTTCGGGAAGTTGTATACATGCCCCTACGTTTGCAAACCGACGCGTGTGCGTCTTCTATGAAGCCCCTCGTCGCTCCTTCGGTTCAGGGACACTGTCAGCCTAATCTCATACTTGAGCGCGACCTCAAATTCAGATCTGCGGAGGGTCTGGTAAAATTACAAAAACACCCCTATGACCTAGGAATGGTCTAGTAGCCCCCAAAAGCCTTCATAAATGGCCTCAACGCCTTGGGAAGTCAGGGATCCTATCCTACATTCTTTCCAACCCAGAAATTTCAGCAACACCTCCTGGCCTGGTAAAATTACCAAAATATCTCCAGAAGTGTAAAATTACCAAAATACCCCAGGTGTCCAGAAAATCTCCCGATATCTCGAAAATGCCTACGACTTCTGCAAAATTGCATTTATGCTTCCTAAATCATAGGGCTTCTGGCCTGAACTCGAACAGGGTCTTTGAGTAAAGCCCTGATTCTACTAATCTTTCGGTGGTGAATAAGAGGTGACTGTGGGTCATGCAAGTGAGCTTGCCCTCAACATCAGGACCTGTAAAAAGGGGTTTTAAGGTTTTCTTTGACAGTTAATCAAAGGTGTTCGGACGTTAGGCCGATGTAAATCAACACTGACTGCGGTCAGTGGGGAAAGGTCCAACACCCGAACCCAAATCGTCTAATACAATGCGCACCCACGAAATAAACCCTCATATAGAAATGTTTATTTCCAAAAAGAACACCCTATACACTTATGAATATATATATATATATATTCCGTGGCCAACAATCATATAAGGGCTTGTGATGCACATGAGCCAAGAGAGGGATTTTCTTTATATATCATACTCCCACAGCACAGCACAACCGCAGCACAAGCACAAAAACCTAATAGGAAGGGCCTTCAGAAGCACAAGCACCAAACACGATCACTTCTTCTCTCCTGTGCTCCTCTTCTGCATTATGTGTCTCTGTGTGTCTGTAAATGGGGCCCCCACTGGGGTATTTATAGAGCTCCAAGGTAGTTACACCCTTCTTCCGGAACAAAAGAGTGAACCTAAGACTTGATCCGGACCAAATCCCATGAATGAGCGTTTATCTCGGATCAAAATCTCATTTTGGAGCTTTTAATCCAAACCAAATTAGCTAAATGGGAGGAGTAAGGGATGGATCAGGTCCAAACCAACAATATGGGGGTTGGATCCAGTCCAAACCCTCCATATGAGGGTGGATCCGGTCCAAACCTCCCATATGGGGGTGGATCCGAGCCAAACCCTCAATTCCAAACCACCCATATAGGGGTTAGATCCGGTCTAAACCCTCCATATGGGGGTTGGATCCAGTGCAAACCACCCATATGGGGGTGGACCCAATCCAAACCCCCCACTTGAGGGTGGATCCAGTCCACCCTTTCAAAGGAGGCCATGAGGGGCCAAGAATTACAGTGTGCTACTGCGGATTTTGCTGTTGTTGTGCTGCTACTGATTTTGTTATTGTTGCAACTGTTGTGGTTGTGCTGCTGTTGTAACTATCGTGGTTGTGCTGCGATTGCAGCTGTTGTTGTTGAGGTGGTTGGTGATGTTGCTTCTGCTGATCTTGAAGTTGTTGTTGTTGCTATTTTGGTTGCTGCCACTGTCCCTCAATGCCATGCACATGTATTGGAAAACTTCCAGAGAATGACCTTTTCGATAATCCTTGATTAGGAGCTAACTATCGTGGTTGTGCTGCGATTGCAGCTGCTGTTGTTGAGGTGGTTGGTGATGTTGCTTCTGCTGATCTTGAGGTTGCTGTTGTGGCTATTTTGGTTGCTGCCACTGTCCCTCCATGCCATGCACATGTATTGGAAAACTTCCAGAGAATGACCTTTTCGATAATCCTTGATTAGGAGCCACAGCTCCTTCAGATCCAACCAAATTCAGATGTGATGAAGTAGTCAATTGAACAGGTGGGGCTGGCATAGTTGTACCATATGATGGTTCAGGTTTCTGCATTGCTTGACTAGGGTAGAATACCCATTTACAGCTAAATCAGGCTCAAAAACCCTCCATCCGGTCCAAAGAGCCTTCAGAGAGCTTGATCCGGTCCACACCCCCACGAAGGGGGTTGGATCCGAACCAAAACACCCCATGGGGGTTGGGTTGGATCCGGATCAAACCCCCCATGGGTCCGGACCAAACCCCCCATGGGTTTGGACTGGATCCAAACCAACCCCCATGGGGGGTTTGAACCGGTCCAAACCCCATAGGGAGGGATTTAAAAGTGGGACGGCCTCTATAAATAGCCCTTTACTGTTCATTTCTCCACGTGGAAGCAGGGAAAGCGACGTTTCCCGCATGTGTTTGGTGCTTTTGTGCCCAATTTGTAGCTCTCTATGCCATTTGTTAGGTGGGAGGGCTTCTCAAATTTTGTCCTCCTCACCTATTTCACTATTGCACCCATTATTCGTCTCAAAAATTTGAAATGTTACCCTCACATGGGTCGAGGTCCATATCCGGCGTATCGCCGCTTCACGGAATATTTCCATGCAGGGTTTAATATTGGGCGTATCGCCACCCCCGTGGGATATTTTCATATGTCGGGGCGTTGTAGCCCGTATATTCTTACAATTATAGACCCCTCGCAGCAAACGAGGCGGTCGAGAACAGGATTAAATCCACCACGATTGTCAGGATCACGTGGTTTCGGGAAAAATCCCTAAGGGATAGAGCCTCTCTCCTTTGAACGTACAACTACGGGCAAGGGAAACTTCAACAGGAAGAAAGGAGATGCAAAGGGAGGTTTACACACCGAGAACGAAGCCTTGCACACGTGTACCACGCTGTCCGAGCAAGCACGGATCTCCCTCTTGTGGCCTACGGCGCGAGGAAGACGACAAACGAACAAGGAGGCACGTCCTCTCCCCTCTCCACGCGGTGCAGCGAGCAAACAAGCCCTAAAAAGCCCGGGAGAGCCCCCTTTTATTAAATTAGGATGACGGAGGACCCGTCCGGGGTTGGGGGGGACCCGTACGGGGTCGCCCGACCCCGGGCGGGCCCGCGCGCAGGCGGGCAGGGCCGCCCGGGGTCGCGTGACCCCGGGTGGGTCCGGGGTCATCCATCCCGGGCCGCCCTCCTCTCCCTCGCACGGAAACCAAAAAAAGGGGGGAAAGGGGGAAAATGGACCTCCCCGGGGTCATTTTCATCCCGTTTAACCCGTACGGGTTCAAACACCCCCAGGGAGCTTCCAACTTCTATAAATAGACTCCCAAGGGTCCACTAAAGGCATCGACAACCTACGGAGCATCTCCTACACACTTGGAGCATCCAGCACTTGGGATTTTGTTCGTTGTTTTGACCCGTGAGGGGCAAGTCCCCGGATCTTGTGTATGCCGCTAAGAGGTATTTTTGTAATTATGTCCCCATTGGGCCATATTTGTAAGTTTCTACGCCCCGAGGCGACTAAATTAAATAGTTTCGCCCATATAACGGGGGAATTACAGACATGTCCTCCCCGGGGTCCCGAGAAACAAAATATCATGTTGTTTGCAATTCTACCCTGCAATTTCTTGTAATTGGGGCTACGCCCCTACTTCCCGCGTTAGTATGGATCTTTATATAGTCGACAACTCACCGACAACCCTTGTACCCACTTGGGCCATAAATGTATTCAGTGTACTCCACAGATTTCCTTTATACATCGATCGGGGAAAATTATAAGAAAACCCCCGACTTGTGGGAATTGCACATATACCCTTCCTCTGGCAAAATGGACGGATGTGCGCCTTCTATGAAGTCTTCGTCACTCCCTTGGCTCGAGGAAGTATCAGCCCAGTCCTATGCTTGGATGCCGCCTTAACCTTAGGTCTATATAGGGTTTGATAAAATTACTAAAATGCCCTCGTGTCCTAGAAGCGGCCTATTAACCCCTAAAACCTTCCACAAATGGTCCAAGCGCCTTAGAAAGTCAGGAATCCTATCCTACTGTCATTCCAACCCAAAAATTCTCAGGAGTATCCATGGCCTGGTAAAATTATCAAAATACCCTTTGGAAGGTAAAATTACCGAAATACCCTCAAGGTCCGGGAAACCTCCCGCCACTTAAAAATGCCTACGGCTTTTTGCAAAATTACATTTATGCCCCTAAATTCTAGGGTCTTGCCTGAACTCAAGAGGCATTTGATAAAACCCTAGCCTAGTTAGTGTGTTGGTGGTAAACGAGTGGTCATCGAGAGTGTTGTTGACACCCGTTTTCAAGGATGGTAGTATCGGTTTCGGTATCGATTTCGGCCGGTACCGAAACCGATACGTATCGGTTTCGGTTTCGGTTTCGGTTTCGGCCGAAACCGGTTCAAAACAGTCAGAAAAGGCAAAAAATGTATTGAGCAGGTCTAGTTTCGGCCGAAACCAGACGGTTTCGGTCCGGTTTCGGTCGGTTTCGGTCCGGTTTCGGTCGGTTTCGGTCGGTTTCGGTCCGGTTTCGGACTGCTACAGTGACAAGGCCCGTTTCGGTTTCGGTATCGACCGAAACCGATACGTTTCGGCCGAAACGTATCGGTTTCGGCCGATACTGCCATCCATGCCCGTTTTAGCCCACAAGTTGAGTCATTTCTCTTATTCATCATTGTTGATGTCCCGAATTACCCATTATTTTGGAGCCTTCCTTGGATAGATTTTGAGCCCATTTTTACCATTCCATATCGTCTTGGAGATCATGATTTCCTAGAGCCATGAAGCTTATCTTATCAAATTCCGACTTCCAAGTCAACTTTCGGCCCATTTAGGCCGGTTCCTTCAAACATTCGGCTCTCTCTCACTGCGCAGTTCTGAAAGTGGTCCTTTTTCATCTCCTTCGGTTCCTCTTTTCAAAAAGTTATCTTCACCAAAGTTGTTCATCTTTCAAAGATCTACAATTTCTTCTTCTACACCGTTTGCTAGTTCTGCCCCGTTTGTGAGCTATTCGCATTTTTCCGGCGTGTTGTACTGTTCAGAATTCTTTCTCTCTCTTCTAGCACCATTTTCTCCCTCTTCTGATCATTTTCTCATCTTACTTTCTTCATGAAAGTTGTTCCTCTCTCAGTTATCTACAATTTCTTCTTCTACCACTTTTGCTAGTTCTGCCCCGTTTGAGAGATACGCTTCAATTTCCAAAGTCGCGCGTGGTCTGCCCAAAATTTTCCTTCATCGGTGTGAAGGTCTAGTGTAGGTGCGTCACAGCACATGTAGCGGTCTATCGTAAGACCGTCAGAGAACATGTAACGGTCTAGTATAGGTGCGTCACACCCAAACTCGCCCGAAATCACCCCGTTCGACCCCTAAAGCGTGGCGGTCCTACCCTAGACCGTCAGAGCACATGTGGCGGTCCTACGATAGACCGTTACACATAACTGAGAGTCCAATTCGTGCTGGACTCTGCCCCGAAAACTGCGCGACGGGCCTATCTTGCAGAGCCCATAACTTCTTCAATTCTTATCCAAATTGATCCCCGTTTTTCCCTACTTCTAGCCCTTTGTATTATCTTGAATTTGGTTCATAGAAATCAAATTTTCATTGGCTATATCTCTCGGGATCTGGGTCGCAAGATCAGGATTTAAGCATCCTGGTACAACTAAAACTTTGTTTTCTAGTGCGACGGGGCTACCTTCCAAGAGCCATATCTTCTAGAATCCTCCTCCGAATTGATTCCCGTTTGTTCCTATCTCTTGTCCTTAATATTATCTCGAGTTTGATCCAGAGAACTTGATTTATCTTAGACTATATCTCCGGGAATCGTGATAAGAAGATGAGGCTTTCTTGCAAAACTCAATAAAAATTGCCCAATTTTTTTTTATTTATTTTTTTGGGGGGAGGGGAAAGCGGCTCGAAGCCGTGCCCTCCTGCCACCTGCGCAGGAGCGGGGGGGCTCTTTCTTGATTCGGGGCGAAGCCATGCTGCAATTCCAACTCACAACTTCGACCTTAGCTTGAAGAGGGAAGTATTAGCTTTCAATGCCATCCTTTTGGGCTTGATTTCCTGGTCTATATTCTTAGTTCTCTTCCTCTCAAAATCATAAATCATCACAATTTTCTGCACTTTTATGCTACACATGCACTTTTGCATCAACGTTTCTCTCTATTCTCTCAATCAAATCTCATGATTTCAAATCTCATGCTTGCACAATACACCCACCTATTATTTCCACCCTTCCACAGAGGTTAAAAACCTCCCCCCGGTGAGTTTGCCCTCAATTTCTACCTCTATTTTATCACTGCAGGATTGATGCTACTCATGCATGTTCTAATGGGTTTTTTGTCCTTGTTTTGGTTTTATTTTGCAGGAGAGTATGAATACAACGTGAGGCCCTCTTCCTCTAGCCGGCTAGAAGGAGAGGAGGTTTGAATCCACAAAGTTCCCCGCACCTCGTTTGTCAAGCGCGATCAAGTCTTTAAGTTCCAAGGTACACGGCGCCGTTCTTTACACTTCTTCATCCTTTGGCATTGTTGGAACCTTGGTGGCAATCACGGTTAGTATTTCTCATCCTTTCATCCCCCTTGTCTTTGATTCACATGTTTATGCATGTATTAATTTAAAGGGGGTGGGATAGGAATCTAATTAAAACAAATCAACAATTTTTTGGCGATCACGGTAGGACGTCAATGCCCATCACGCTTGTTTTCATGCTCTTTTGTAGGTTGGGTGGGTGCATGTTCATGTTTAGGTGATATTACCTCCATTCTCCCACTATTTTTGGTGTTTTACGGGCTCTGGTTGTGTGACGGTCTTATGGTAGACCGTCATGGTGATGTAACGGTCATTTGTTAGACCGTTACAGATCCTGGCAGTCCTGCGCGCATGCTCACAGGGCCATGTTCGTCGAGGCATAACTTTTGCTCCCGAGGTCAGATTGCGCTGATTCTTGTTCCGTTGGATAGCCCTTTGTATTGTCTTTCCATACATATATCATTTGCATCATTTGGTTAACATTTGCATATTCTAATATTGTCCAACTTTTTGAGTTTTCTGCATAAGTTCTGCAGGCGGGCTCAGGGACAGGTTCACAGGTACATCTTTACTCAGTGATTTGACAGCCTTCCCGACATCCGATTGCACTGATTTTTGTTCCATTGGATAGTCATTTGTATTGTCTTTCCATCCATAGCTTATTTGCATCATTTGGGTCTCATTTGCTTAGCTGAAAATTATCATCATTTTAGCATTTTGTCCATAAAATCTGCATGTGGTCTGCGCACAGGTTCACGGGGGCAACTTTGCTCAGTGATTTGATTGACCTCTCGGGGTCAGATTGATCTGTTCTTGGGCCCGTTGTGTAGACCTTTGTATTGTCTTTCCATCCATATACTATTTATCTTATTTGGATCATGTTTGCATAGTTTAATTTTGTCTTGATTTTCTAGTTTTAGGCTAGAATTTGCATGCACTCCGGTGCACATAGGGCCATACATTGCATATCATAGTTGTATTTCCTACCTTGGTAAATGATCCTCTCTCCTCCATATTCCTTGGGGTCGACTAGGTGATCTTATCCGGGACCTCCATAAGTCCCCGTGAGCCGTGGATCCCCACACAGACACCGGGCCGGTTGTACCTTTCCACCCCTTAGGCTTGCATTTGCATAAGTGTGAGGGAGTTAACCTTAGTCAAGCCAAAGTTTGGACCTTATTCCCATAGGATTCCTATCTTGAGGGAATTATTATTAATTCAAATCATTAAAAGGTCTATTAAAATCTCTAAAATATTTCCCATCATATCAACTTGTTTGACTTGGGTGAAAACTCTCACATTGCATTGTTTGTTATGTTTGGGCTTGTCCAAGCCCATTAATGGTGTTTTATGTTACGTCCACATGTTTCGTCGTTGTTAGGCCCACTTAGGTTACCCCATTTTGTATGTCTATTATCTAGTCCATTGTCCCTTGGTCCGTTGTCCATTCGTCTTTGCATTAGTGGGTCAGTCCCCCTTGTTCTCAAGCCCATTAAGCCCTTGCTTCCCCACTTGTATTGTCCTTGATATCCTTGTATTAAGTCTCCATTTGCCCTCATGGAGTATCATTCTAACCCCTTGTATCATTCTTTTTTTCAATCTTCTTCCCATTCCCGCGTGGAATCCTCTTCCCACGCGGGCCCATCTTCCCGTGGTCCCTCTGATCCCTCCGAGGAACATGCTAATCTCATGGCCCATCTTTCAAGCCTTGTTCGCCAAATGGACCCGGCCCAGGCCCAACGTCTTATTGCATCTCATCTTCATGGGCCTCCTTCTCTTAATGGGCCTTCTTCTCTCTTTAATGGGCCTCATCATCTTAATGGGCCACATTCTCCCAATGGGCCTTATTTTTCTAATGAGACTCATTCTTCTTCTCCTTATGCTGCCAACCCAATGGGCCCTTATGCTCATGCTTCTTCCAGGCCCACATATCCTTCCATTCCTGGAATGGGCCCTTCTTCTTCTCAGCCCGGATCCTCTTATCCGGCCCATTATCATCATACTGGTCCGAATTCACATCCTCTTGCTCAAGCTGGCCCATATTCTTCTCGATCTCTCCTTACCCAAGAGTGATTGTTCAAACCCAACGCCAACTTGATGAGCTTCAACGTCGAATCGATCCTAAATCCTCTTTAAGTGTTCCGTTCGCTTTCCAAGGTCTTCGGCTCCCACCTCCATCACAAATTCCCACATATCGCCGTTATAGTGGAGTCGGTGACCCGTATGTGCACTTGAAAGAGTTTGTTTATGAGTCGGCCCAATTTCGGCATGACCAACGCTTGATGGCCTATCTATTTGGTCTGTCGTTGGAAGGCCCGGCTCGGGATTGGTTCTTCTCTCTTCCGCAAGAGCAAGTTGTAAGTTTTCATGCCGTTCAAAAAAAATTTATTCAGCAGTTTCAAGACCAGGTTGGGCCCAAGTATTCTATGACGGATCTGGCCCATGAGATGATGAAGCCCGACGAGGAGTTCTGCACCTTTGCTGACCGCTGGCGTCGCTTGGCCGCGCAAGTCCCGGGACACATTCCGGAGGGAGAACAAATCAAGATGCTGATATCCAATGCCGCGCCCGAGTATCGGTTTATCTTAGCCCTCAACGACATCACCTCCTGGCAACAATTATACAGCCAAGCCCGCTTCATTCGCCAACAAATCCAAGATTCCCTTGACCCCGAGTCTCTACCATCCACCTCCACATATCAACCTTCACCCTCCACGTGCCAACTCTACCCTCCCATGAGTCAGTCCGCCATGAGTCAGCCTTCCGCCACATATCCCTCCACGAGTCAACCCCCCCGCCTATACATACCTATACGCCTCCGCATATCAACCTTCCATGAGTCAGCCTCCTGCGTCCGCATACCCGTCTCCGTTTCCACCCCCGGTCAAGGTGACACCACATCCCGAGCAGGTGGATGCCATCTACATACCTCCCCACTCCGTTCCACATATGCCTTCACCAAATCCCTCCTCCGCCGGCCAAGCACTATTGCCTACGCAACATTCACTTCCGTCTCCACAACCTTCTCCACCACCTCATACCCCTCGACATCCGCCTTGCCCGAAGCGGGCTCCTTGTCCTCCGTTGTCGGAGTGCTTTACCGACATTTTTAGGGCTTTGATGGCCGCTCACGCGTTGCCGCTCTCTCCGGCTGTGCCTTGCCAACCCGCGGTCGGGAATATGCTTCAATATTGTGATTTTCACCGCCAACAGGGGCATTTGGTTGAGGATTGTCCTGAGTTCCGAGAGTATATTTATGACCTGGAAGATAATAAAAGGATTGATTGGGCCGCCATACGTAAAGTTGTTTTAGATATCCGCAGCAAGCAGCAGCAACAAGAAGCACCGCCCAAGCAGCCGTCTCCATCTCTACAAGACCGGGGGCACCCCAGTGATTCTTCGTCTAGCGTTAAATCCGCTCCATCACCTACTACCTCGCCTACTCTGTTACCTTCGCTATCTCCTATCCAATCTCCGCAACCTCCACAAACCCAAGCCTCTGCTCAGGCTAGTGCCACCTCCCCTTCTTCTACTTCTTCCACCACTACTTCCACCCCCAATGTCGTTCGGCACGTTGTGTCGATACGTCGACGGTGGGTGCCACAACCCCCTCCTTCACCCTTGCCATGTCCACTACCTCCATTGACCACATCACCATCTCCACCATCCTCTCCATCGCCTACACCATCTCCACCACCCTCACCATTGCCTAAACCTCCATCATCCCCGCCATCACCTTTGACCGAGCCTGAGCAAATTTCGCCTTTGCCGCCCTCGCCCGAGCAAGTCATACCTCCACCCTTACCTTTGCCTCCACCTAAACACACCATACCCGTTGAAACCCCCGCGTCTTCTGAACCTACTCCTATCCCCATTCTTCCACCTATTTCCACCCCACAGAGCGGGTGTGCGTTACCCATGGTGCCCCTTGGGTCTAATCCCCAGGGAGACAATAAGCCAAGTCAGGATGATTCGGTGCCGGCCGTGCATTTCAAGATCCAAGACTTCATTTGCCGGATGCCGATTCGCATCCTGGTCCCTGGTTATTTTGGGGATGTTGAGCCTACACTCCTAGTGAAGACGGTTGACAAGAAGAGTTCCCTTGAGTTGATGCCAGTTTCTTCCCGACCAAGGCCCGTGGCAATCTCTTTGCTCACCAGAGAGTTCACCGTTGATGCTATTATTTCTCCTCGCTCTATTGCCATTCAGATGACAGGCCAAGAAGGGTTCTCTACCCGTGTTGTGCTAACGCATACGGCCGCCAAGCAGATTATGGGTTCTATGTTCAAGGGGCAATTGGCCGTATCTTCTACACTTTTCGGGGATATTATGCACTTGTTATGCAATCTTCGTCGGTTTATTAGCAAGCCGACCATGTCAACACCGTGTATTACTCTCCCTCAGCTTCACCCGTCTCTTCTAGCAAGGGAGTTACGCTTCAAGTCTGATTGCCGAGTGGAGCTGCCAAATCTCATGCTACTTGTGCCAAGTAACAAGACTCCATGGTTTTATGATATTCAACATTATGAGGAGTTAGTTGTTCAAGAATGTCCGTCTACTATTGCTAGCACCGGGTGTCTAGGGGCAACCGCCCCGATGAAGCTGCATATTCATAGCCAGGTCAGGTCCTCTGCCAGATGGGCCCGTTATTTAAGGAGACACTGCAAAATAATAGGCCTGAAGGTCCAACCCCGCGCCAAACAGGTCCATTTCAAGCCAATTTCAGCTAAGAAGAGACGGCGACGCAGGTTCAAGAGCCGTCGGTTGTGCATTCAGGGGTCCACTTCTTCTTCTTATCCTTTCTATTCATCGTTTCTTCTGCTCAGCTCCCACCCTTGGGTGGTGTATCTTCCCTCTTCAGATCCAGCTTATATGATCTTCTCCTCTCTTCTTGGGTTCGCAAGCCCCTATTCTTCCTCTTCTCTTCTTCATCCGGAGTCTCCAGATTATCCCTCCTCTCACAATTCTGGGCCTCGACCTATGTCTTTTCATCCCGATCTTGGGACATCTCCCAGTTCTTCTCTAGTATCTCCGGGTTCCGTCTCTAGTTCTCCTTCCCCGACCTTGTCGGGTGTCTCTCATTCTCCTTCTCCGACCCTGTCAGATGATTCTCGTCCCTCTTCTCCAACCACGTCGGATGATTCTTCTTCTCATCTTTCTACTCATTCTTCCTCATCATTTCAGGGTTCTTACCCCTTTTCTTGCTGTTTTCGAGGCTTTAGCCCGCCTTGATCTCAGCTAATCTGGTTTCTTCTGTATTTGGTTCCTTGTTATCAAGGTCTCTGCACCTTAACGAGGGAGTTCTATCCCTCGTCTCTCTTCCTTTTTATCCTCCTTCGTCCAATTTGGTGTCGTCGCTCCTCCATGTCAAGGAATCTTTCAATCCCTTTGCTATCCTCTCCCTTTTGTCCTATCAAGCAAGGAAAATAAAGCTCGCACTCTTCAAAGCTCGATGGTCAAGATCACTCCACGGATTTGCAAAGGTATCGTTATTTTGTGTAAGAAAATGTTATCATCATTGTTATCTCTATTACTCCTACACATGCTTATAATGTTGTTTCCTTAAAATATGGTTGAGTGACCTTGGGCTTAGTTAAGCTTAATCAAATGAGTCGCTTCTGTAGCATCCTTAGGCTGGTGATAGCTCCGCACTGGGAGTCTAGTTCCTTTCCCCGATCGTTGAGGGTGACCATTGAGCATGGGTTTTCACACACTACACGGCGAGCCATAGCCGATCTCTCTGAGGCACACCGTTGCTGCTTTGGCCATGCTTTGGGTATGCACAAAGGTCTTTTCTTTTCTCTGCTCGGCCAAGTGCAGGGGCAAGAGATGGATGGATGAGATAACCAACCTAGGCGCTCCCTAATACGAGAGAGGTCTCAAATAGGGACAGTCTTGACCCTCAAAAGTAAGCTTTCATGCTATATCTGGTCAATAAGGGCTACCAAAATGAGAAAATGAATCAATGCAAAATTATAAACATCAAAGGCATGACAAGAGTGGCAGTAAAATTCCCCGCGGGACGTCATGATCTCGGTCGCATGCGTGCCTGATAAATATGGGTCTAAAAATCAAAGACACAAAGCCCCGGCGCAACAGACCTATCTCTTTGAGGGGTAGTGCCCTGGAAGGAATTCGAGCCTTGATATCTCCCATCCTGCACGAAACTTGTCTCCAATTTTTCTTATGCTTCTCCCTCTTAGGCTGGGTTGTATCCTGGGTATGGCCTTAGTAGGGGCACCATTCTTTAGAGGCAGTTAGTTGTGGTAAGCCACCCTCACATGCACGCCCTGCTCAAGGGAAGTCTATAATGAGAGGGGAGGGACGGCGATCCCTAGCCAGTAGTTCGAGCCTGTCTTTGGATGCTGCGGATTGCTATTGTCAAAAATCAAAAAAAATGAGATATTGTCAGAAATCCAAAAAAAATGAGATTCCAAAAAAATGAAATATTGTTCAAAAAAAATCAAATATTTTCAAAATCCAAAAAAATCAAGAAAATTAAAAAATCTAAAAATATTTATCTTTTACATTTTATTTTGAGAACAGATACGTAATCTGTTTGTGCAGGTTGCAGGTACTCAAGCTTTCCTTGCTCCGTATTTTGTTCTATCTGTCTCATGTTCACATCTTTGATCTGTTCTTTCCTTCTTCAATCATATCTCTCGATCTGTTCTGAAGCTTATGTCCTTCTCAGCTTTTGTTTGCAATGATTATATCTATATGAGAGGACTTTACCTCACGATTATGAACCTGGCGGTTCTGCTTCATTCTGATCTTGGATTTTGATTGAAAGGCGTATTTGTTTATGTCCTTTGTCCCGCCGTGTCCTTGTCTCGCCGTGTCTATGTCCCACCGTGTTGTCCCACACATGTTATTTTGTTCTTCACGTGTTGTTAGTTGTCTTGCATATGTTGTTAGTCGTCCTTCTATATCTCGTGTGTTGTCCCAACCGTGTGGTCATCCCTCATGTTCTTGTCCCAACCGTGTGTTGTCTCACTGCATTGTTGTCTTGTCCCCCACGTTCATCTTGCATACGTGTGGTTTGTTCATGCCATTACATATGTGCTTGTTCGTCTTGTTGTGTTGTTTTCCATTCGTTTGATCGTTATGTTTTGTTGTGTTGTCGGTCGTTCAGTTAATCGTTGTGTTATGTTGTCTTTCGTTCATGCTTGTTTATCATGGTCATTCATATTGTTGTTGTCTTATTTGAAAATTCATAAAAATTAGAAAAAATCTGAAAAATTTTAAAAAATGCCGCTTCGCTTGGCAGGTATGGCTCTCTATCCCTGCTCATTGTTGCATTACTATATGGTATCTACGTTATTATAGCCTCTCAAGGACCGGTTGGTTGCCCGTGTGTTCTAGGATCTGATGTTCCCCTTTAACAAAAACGATGATGATCTAAGAGCATACGGTTAATCGTTGGATAGGCCGCTCGGTTGAGTCGGGTGGGGGACGATAGACTCTGTCTCGCACGCCGTGGTTACAAGAAGACTCTTGACCCCGTCTTGGCTCAGTCTAGCAATATTATCCTTGAGTACTTTCTATTTTATCTTTCTTTGCATTCGTTTTAATGATTTCTTTATTTTAGCCCAGCATACATCATGTCATTTTGAGCATTCATGCCTCGTGATCCGTTCAAGGATTTCTCCTCAGCAATGGTTGATTGCATTTAAACTCTCTTGGATAAGAGATTCTTCATTCCACTCCGAATTTGAACGATTTCTCTGATCTTGCCGCTTAGTCTGGTTGGCCAGCATGATTCCTGTCTGGATTTTATCTCAGTCTTATTCTCCTTTCCAGCTCTTACGATGTGTTCTTTCCGATCCCCTCATTGTCCGTGGATTGTGTCCCCGATGAGGTTGGTCGTGTTTCCTTTCCTCCCTTAGTTAGTTCTCCAGACATGTCTCATCCTTGTCAATCATTCCTTGTGGTTAGTTCGGCATTTTTGGAAGAATTCCTGTCGCTTGTTGGTTGTGACGGGTGTCTTTTTGCCTTGATGCCCGCTTTTCAATTCTCTCCGCTTCATCTCTACTTCATCTCCATTTCACGTCGCTATCGCTTTTGCTCCATCTCCTTTCCATTTTACCTCCGCGTCGCTTTCGCTCGTTCCCTTGCAAAGCGGACATCAAGGAGGGGCATCTATTGACACCCGTTTTAGCCCACAAGTTGAGTCATTTCTCTTATTCATCATTTTTGATGTCCCGAATTACCCATTATTTTGGAGCCTTCCTTGGATGGATTTTGAGCCCATTTTTACCATTCCATATCCTTTAAGTCTTGGAGATCATGATTTCCTAGAGCCCTGAAGCTTATCTTATCAAATTCCGACTTCCAAGTCAACTTTCGGCCCATTTAGGCCGGCTTCCTTCAAACATTCGGCCCTCTCTCACTGCGCAATTCTGAAAGTGGTCCTTTTTCATCTCCTTCAATTCCTCTTTTCAAAAAATTGTCTTCACCAAAGTTGTTCATCTTTCAAAGATCTACAATTTCTTCTTCTACACCGTTTGCTAGTTCTGCCCCGTTTGTGAGCTATTCGCATTTTTCCGGCGTGTTGTGCTGTTCAGAATTCTTTCTCTCTCTTCTAACACCATTTTCTCCCTCTTCTGATCATTTTCTCATCTTACTTTCTTCATGAAAGTTGTTCCTCTCTCAGTTATCTACAATTTCTTCTTCTACCACTTTTACTAGTTCTACCCCGTTTGAGAGATACGCTTCAATTTCCAAAGTCGCGCGCGGTCTGCCCAGATTTTTCCTTCATCGGTGTGAATGTCTAGTGTAGGTGCGTCACAGCACATGTAGCGATCTATCGTAAGACCGTCAGAGAACATGTGACGGTCTAGCATAGGTGTGTCACACCCAAACTCGCCCGAAATCACCCCGTTCGACCCCTAAAGCGTGGCGGTCCTACCCTAGACCGTCAGAGCACATGTGGCGGTCCTACGATAGACCGTTACACATAACTGAGAGTCCAATTCGTGCTAGACTCTGTCCCGAAAACTGCGCGACGGGCCTATCTTGAAGAGCCCATAACTTCTTCAATTCTTATCCAAATTGATCCCCGTTTTTCCCTACTTCTAGCCCTTTGTATTATCTTGAATTTGGTTCATAGAAATCAAATTTTCATTGGCTATATCTCTCGGGATCTGGGTCGCAATATCGGGATTTAAGCATCCTGGTACAATTAAAACTTTGTTTTCTAGTGCGACGGGGCTACCTTCCAAAAGCCATATCTTCTAGAATCCTCCTCCGAATTGATTCCCGTTTGTTCATATCTCTTGTCCTTAGTATTATCTCGAGTTTGATCCAGAGAACTTGATTTATCTTGGACTATCCCCTTTTCTCTCTTGCCCTCTCTCTCTCTCTCTCGCCCCCCCTCTCTCTCCGGCCTGGAATAACGGGCAAATATTCTTTTTCCTACTATCTTGAATGGCTAAGGCCCTGGATCTACAATCTACATTCATAAATTTTGATAGTCAATTGAACTTATCATGTTGATTTACATTTAATGGTTGCTTATACATGATTATGTATTATGTTTAATGCAATTGTATTTTTCATAATTATATCTCCGGGAATCGTGATAATAAGACGAGGCTTTCTTGCAAAACTCTATAAAAACTGTCCAGTTCACAGTCGCGACGGGGGGGCTCTTTCTTGGTTCGGGGCGAAGCCATGCTGCAATTCCAACTCACAACTTCAACCTTGGCTTGAAGAGGGAAGTATTAGCTTTCAATTCCATCCTTTTGGGCTTGATTTCCTGGTCTATATTCTTAGTTCTCTTCCTCTCAAAATCATAAATCATCACAATTTTCTGCACTTTTCTGCTACACATGCATTTTTGCATCAACGTTTCTCTCTATTCTCTCAATCAAATCTCGTGATTTCAAATCTCATGCTTGCACAATACACCCACCTATTATTTCCACCCTTCCACAGGGGTTAAAAACCTCCCCCCGATGAGTTTGCCCTCAATTTCTACCTCTATTTTATCACTGCGGGATTGATGCTACACATGCATGTTCTAATGGGTTTTTTGTCCTTATTTTGGCTTTGTTTTGCAGGAGAGCATGAATACAACGTGAGGCCCTCTTCCTCTAGCCGGCTGGAAGGAGAGGAGATTTGAATCCACAAAGTTCCCCGCACCTCGTTTGTCAAGCGCGATCAAGTCTTTAAGTTCCAAGGTACACGGCGCCGTTCTTTACACTTCTTCATCCTTTGGCATTGTTGGAACCTTGGTGGCGATCACGGTTAGTATTTCTCATCCTTTCATCCCCCTTGTCTTTGATTCACATGTTTATGTATGTATTAATTTAAAGGGGGCGGGATATGAATCTAATTAAAACAAATCAACAAGTGTCACCCGAGTGAGCCTACCCTCAACATATGAACCTAGGGGGGGGGGGACTTTGGGATTTCTTTGGCAGTTAAATAAAGGTGTTCAGACGTTAGACCGATGTAAATCAACACTGACTACGGTCAGGGAGGAGAGGTCCAGCACCCGAACCCAAATCGTCTTATACAATACGCACCCACGGAATGAACCTCCACATTTGGGGGAATGTTTCTTTTCAAAAAGAATATATTTTATTTATCTATAAAAAATTTCGTGGCCAATAGACTGGCACGCCCGGTGGGACCTTTCCTACCTTTCTTCTTTCTGTCAAAGAAAGTCATCAAACCTTACCCAAAGTTCTGATTGCCCCTCTTCCTCTTACAGGACGGGAAGAGGAGGGCACATCTCTCTACTCATTTGAGAGCTCTTCGTGCACTCGCACGCCACTCCTTTCGTGCTACGCACCACCAGCAACAACAACAACAACAAGACGATGGCCGCCGTTACTTACGGACCTCAGGTCGTCGCCAACCATGCCAGGTTCGGACACCTGGCGACTTCCCGCCAGTCGTCGGCTCGCCCTTCTTTTTGGGCGTTGTGCCCGTGGTTGAGGTCAGTTCACCCACGCCCGCGGCAGCAATTACTAAGAGTGTCAAGCCCTCCATTCCAACAACTGGCCGGGTTCGCTCGGTCAACAAGTCAGCTGTCGAGGGCGCCAGGCCTCGGCTGCAACAATTGACAGAGTCCGCTCGGTCGACAGATCAACCGTTGGGGGTGTCAGGCCCTCTACTGCATTAGCTGGCTGGGTTCGCCCGGTCTACAAGACAACTGCCGGGAGTGTCAGGCCCTCTGTTGCAGCAGTCGGCCGGCTTCGCCCGACCAACTCTTCACGGACTAGGGGTGTCAGGCCCTTCGTCCCGGCAACTGGCCGAGTTCACTCGGCTACCATGACAACAGCCGAAGGTGTCAGGCCTTCTGCCCAAGCAAACGGCCGAGTTTTCTCGGTCAATCAAATTACTGTGGGCGTCGCTCCAGCTCAACGGGGGCAGCGCCGTCGCCGTAACGGCACTAACTCCATTGCGGCCACCCTCAGAGGGACTGCTCCCGCTCAACGGGGGCAGCGTCGCCGCCACAATGACGCCATGCCTATGGCAGGTGTCGCCGACGCCGCTCCTACTCAACGGGGGCAGCGTCATAGCCGCAAAAGCACAAAGCCTGCTGCGACGGCTTCCCGCTCCGGCAAAACTATACTCGTCGGAGATTTTCGAATTCGGCTCGATGGAGGCAAGGATGGCAGTGTCGGTTTCGGACTCGGTTTCGGCCGGGTCCGAAACCGATACGACTCGGTTTCGGTATCGGTTTCGGTTTCGGCCGAAACCGGATGAAACCAGTTAAAAAATTAAAAAAAGTAATAATCCTGACCAGTTTTGGACCGAAACTGACCAGTTTCGGTCGAAATTCTTAATGGTTTCGTCCGAAACTATTTAAATAATATTTTTTTAATTGTTTCGGACCTGCTACAGTGTTTTGGTCCGGTTTCGGATCGGTACCGGCCGAAACCGATACGTTTCGGCCGAAACGTATCGATTTCGGCCGAAACTGCCAACAATGGATGGAGGCGAGCCGATTTTGCCACAAGACCGTCGCGTCCCGGCCATTTCGACCTCCAACTACTTCGAGCTCCTCTGACAGGTTCGAGAGGACGGAGCGAAACTGAAGAAGCCTGCCATGCTGACGGCAGTTCAGGGTCCAATGCAATGACCCAAACCACTTGCTCCCCGATCAAGGTCAGGGGGCAACCCAATTGAGGAGTGTCAGCTCCAATTGAAGAAAATATGGGACACCAAGGAGGAGGCCCGAATCATCAAGCGAGTAAGGGCGGAAGGGCCCTTCCGCATGCCGAATCTTCAACGGATGCGGGGTCTAACAACCACTGAAGCCTCGACATCCCCGAGGTCTACAACTCAGCCCCCACGTGGGCAAAAGCATCAAGGAGCCGGCAAAAAGGTGCGGCCGACCTCTCCGTGGGCCAGTTCAACGCACACGGAAGAGGATTATTCAGCCAAGGCCTCCACGTCCCGAGTATCTGTCTTTGACAGACTAGGGATGGCACCTAGGCCTGGCAGGCAACCGCTTAGGAAGAAGCGGGTGGTTCAGGTGACCAACGACGCTGTCAAAGTGCTCACCTGCTACACTACCTCCGCCGATAAGAAGCCGGAGGACACTTCGAGAGAGCTGAACCAGCCTCTTCAATATTTGAGGAGGTCGAGGCCCGTGTCCCGAATCCTGGCGCAAACGCAGCAGACGCCGGCCGCCGGGACATCTCAGCCTAAGCCGGTGCGGCAGGAAGAACGCCAAGAAGATGTTCATAGTGTTGACGGGGACAGCAACCCCGGACACGAGGAAGACCTTGGGAAAGAGGCGCAGACTCTCACGTTGGAAGACCTCCGACGTGAAAATCAAGAGCTTAAGAACCTCTTCCAAATGCTATTGCGTGAAAAGGAGATTCATGATCAACCTCCAGCGGCGCCCACTGGGATGGAACAACAGCCTTCTCCCGTTCCGGTTCCAGTTGTGGCCAATGCCTCCGTCACTGCTGCAAAATTACCATTGGCGATGGAATTTGAAGTGCCGCAACATGAAGCCAACGCACGGTCCTCTGCCACTCCTGCTGCGGAGAGCCTCATGACGCAAAGGCAGATGATGGAGCGGATCGTGGAGGTGAAGTTCGCTCAGCATGGTGAGGGTGTGGCTACCGTTGATTTGTACAGCGTACCTTATCCCCTCCACCATCAATGCAATAAGCTTCCGTCAGATTGCCCGAAAGCCCCGAAGCTCAAGAAGTTCAATGGGCAAGACTCTCCACATGAACACTTGGCCTATTATATGACGGCCATAGGCGAACTGGCGCTGGAAGAGGCATATCTGCTGCGCTACTTTGCCACGTCCCTGACAGGCACCGCCTTCCGGTGGTTTTCAAGGCTGAAGCCCAACTCAATGCCTGATTGGGCTGATATGAAGAAGAAATTGTCGACCGTTTCCAGATGGCCGAACGTAAAGTCTCTCTGGCAGAACTCTGCGCCCTTAAGCAAAGAAAAGGTGAAACCGCGTTGGACTTCATTAAGCGATGGAGGGACGTCAGCATGCGCTGCGATAATCCTCCGACGCCTGAAGACGCGATCACCATCTGCCACAGAGGTCTGTCGGCGGAAGTCAGTGAAAAACTTCTGGGCTCGAATATCAGAAGCTTCGACCAACTCAACACAGTAGTGGCGGAGATTGAAATGTTCTTCGCTGATCACCCGGCACAAGCTTCTGCCAAAGGCAAACCCTCCAAGGACCGTCTGGCCAACGGCAAGGAGGTCAATGTTGCGGATTTCTCCCCGACGAATGGAGAAAAAAGGGGAAGGAAAATCAAAGGGCAATGGCAAAAAGCCTGACGCCAAGGTGAGTGCTTCTCTCTTAGCATAGCGCATGAAGACGCCCTATTCCTTCATAAAAGAGCATACTAAAATGCTCTTCGATCTGTGTATGAAAGAAAAGCTCATTACCCTGTCGGATCCGCGGAAACCCTCAGAGGTGGATAAAACAGATGATGCTACCTATTGTGTGTATCACTGAAAGTTGGGTCACACCGTTGGGGATTGCTATGTTTTCAAGAACATAGCGGAAGAGCTCGTCCAGAAAGGCTTGATAAATATGTTGGGCCATGCAGTCGACCCGCCACAGCCTCATGTTTGGAGTCGATCGAACCGGTCGGCTAATGTGGTCTACATGGTGGCGACGACTTCGAGCTACAATGCCTCCGAGGCCGGGCCTTCAAATCAGCAGCCCAACACTGGCCGCAGAGCCACCCCTTCCTCGCTTCCAGAATGTTTGGCATTGCGGAGGACTATCCGGAAAATCCGGTGGGAAATCCGGCAATTGCAACTGGAACAGAGGCGCCTACTGTAGTTCTTGGAGAGCATCGATGAGCAGTTGGCCACTTTCCTCTTTGGCCCATTTGCCAGGGGGTTAGCTCCAGCCCACATACGAGAGGCAGGGACGCCATCTACTGCCCGGGCTCCGCTCAGGGGTTGGCTCTCCGAGGAATCCTCGGATTCATTTGAAGGCGAGGAGGATTCACCTGAAGGCGAACAGCCAGAGAAGTTATACTCCTTCCCTCGTGAGAAGACTCCGAACATCTTCGCGTGCCACCGGGCGGGACTGATCAGCCCATCACCTAGTGAGCAGGCACCAGGTGCCGCATTTCATCAGGGTTATTGCCCATACCATGAGGTGATAGGTCACACCATCCACAACTGCCAGCCGTTCAAGGACATCGCCGAGGACTTAATCAGGCGAGGGAAGGTCGATATGGGCGAATTCCTAGTTGATCCGCCACAACCACATGTACAGGAGAGCTTTCATTTCTCCGTTAATGTCATACATGCTTCAGCCGCTTTCCAACTCCCAGAGCCGAAAGAGAAGGGAGTCAGTTCCCAACCACCCAAGTCCACATTGTGGTATCCAAGGTGGCGACCCTCTCATCAGTGTTCTTTCCCCAAGGAGGACACTGAGAAGATCTTTGACAAGCTCCTGGAAGAAGGTCGGGTGTTGACGCATAATCCGCCGTCCTACTACAATGAGACGGCCAAGAGTCATCCCCGCTACTGCAAGTATCATGTCAGGGTGTCTCACTCCACTGGGGAATGCCCGAAAGTTCAAGATTGCATTGAAGTCCTCATCCAAAGAGGGGAGATCGATACGCAGGGGAACTCTACGACAAGGCGGCGTCTTAAAGAGGCTGCTAAGAAGATTCTCCGACAGGCTCAACAAGGGCAGACCAAGCCACAAGAGGCCAAACCCACCTCTCAACAAGTCCAACCGGGCAAGTCTGCAGGCAGCGGCAAACCTCAACCAGACCCCAAAGGCAAGGCTAGGTGCGAGGGGCCTAAGGCCCAGATCCCAAAAAGTCAAGCCGAGGGAGAAGGTTCCAAACCCCTTTCTAGGCAGAGTCAACCCCGCATCGTCATAAGGGGAAACCCTCCGCCGGACAATAAAGGTAAAGCTAAGGCGAGGGAGCCAGAAGCAAAGCCTCGTGTCGAGCCAACAAGGTCGTCAGTTGTAGAAAGACCTCAACAGCTCGAACTCGCGAAGGCGCCAGTCAAAGCAAAATCAGTGGAACTACAAAGCCCCTAAGGGTCCCACTGTAGACTGCCAGAGTTCCAGGAGCTGCCGCCTGAGATAATTGCTCAGGCGATCAATGCCACCTTCCAGGTCCAGCCGGAGGAGGCCAATTGGACTAAAGTTACTCCCAGAAAGAGCCGCGGAACCAAGGCTCCTAAGGAGCCGACCCGGAGCAGAAAGCAAAATTCTGGGGGCAAACCAGTCCCACCTCTAAAATCAAGCCCACCTTCTTCCCAAGAGGCAGCATGCTAGAAGAAGCAAGAGAAGAATCGCAGGAAGAATTTGAAGAGAAGGTTAAAGAAGGAAGCTGAGCAAGCAGCCGCTATGGAGGCTCCTAAAGAGCAGTGACTACAAAAGCTCATAGATGAACTGGAGGAATACACTCCCCCTCGTCCCACCAGGGTCGTCACTTTGGACAAATACATTCCTTGGGACAAGTTTGGGCGCAAAGCCCGGCTTCTTCAGTGGCTCCGAGATATGACTCACCATCTTGAAGAAGGGGATGACTTTCCAATCCCGGAGGAGCTCTCCTTGTTCTACAAGGATAAGGAGCTCACTGTGGAGATGCTCGAGGAAATGCTGCAAGAGCTCTCCTGCAACATGCTGGCAATCCACCGCCCGAGAATATTAACTCTCCTTCGACTGATAGCACCGGAGGCAAGGCTCCTATGGCGACATATCAGCGCCGCCCGCCGAGAAATAGCCGAGGTCGTGGCCGGGGACAAGGACGCGGGTGTGAAGGTCCCCTAACTCTCGACCGGGTAATATTATTCAGAGGGGAGGAACCGGGTCCTGTTCCGAAAACCCAAGTTCGAGGAATCCCTTTTATCCTCAGCCCCTCAGAGGGTTCAGGCCCCGTCTCAGAGGCTAAATTGAGTGGCGTCCCTTTTATAATCGCATCTTCCGATGAAGAAGGAGAGCCGACCAAGCCGTCGGTGCGCGATGAGATGAGGCGACAGAGCAAGCTGGCCCCTCTAGTAGGGTTGAGCCCGCAAGCCAGGCAGGTCCTTCTAATGAGGGCGAACACGATGAACCCTTGCCACCCCCGGAGGAGTCTCTGGCACTGCTATTCCAAGAAAATGCGGAGGGCCAGAATGGGGAGGAGCGCCCTTCTAAACGGGAGAAGCCTCGCCAGGCACCGAAGACTCTGGCGGAGATCATCCCGCCATTTGACAAGACCCATGCTCGGGCGGACAGCAAAATCATTCATCATATGAAGCAGTTTCCAACAAATGTCACCATTTGGGAAGCCATTGCTTGGAGCAAAGACCTCGAGGAGGCTCTTGTCAAGATAATCCAAGACCCAGAGGCCTATGAAGCCCATGTTGCAAAATTGCAAGCCCAGGCATA
The DNA here is from genome assembly GCA_022559845.1 of Amorphophallus konjac. Lineage (NCBI taxonomy): Eukaryota > Viridiplantae > Streptophyta > Magnoliopsida > Alismatales > Araceae > Amorphophallus > Amorphophallus konjac. The sequence goes on from CM040120.1 coordinate 184,062,565, forward strand.
TGAGGCATTTGCAGCCAACATATCCTTCACGGACAAAGACATGTTGCTGTCCTCTCCATGCCACAATCGTCCCTTATATATGCGAGGGACGATCAATGGGCATGACGTGAATCGAATTTTGGTTGACGCTGGAGTAGCCATAAACATCATGCCTTTGAAGACTTTCAAGTCTTTATACTTGGCACCTTACTTACAAAAAGTAAGCGCAGTCAAGATTTCAGGATTCAATCAGGATTCTGAGGAGGCGCTTGGTCGGGTTAAAGTCAAGTTAGCCTTGGGCGATTTTGTCACCCAAGTGACGTTTTATATTATCAACGCCGACACATCTTACAAGGTACTGCTTGAGAGGCCTTGGCTTCATGAAAATTGGGTTGTTCCGTCAACTCTGCAGTCTGCACCAATGCATTAAGTATGCCAAGGGAGGGGAGCAATATATTGTCTTCGCATATCAGGCTCCATTCCACCCTAATGAGTGCCACCTGGCAGATGCTTCCCTATATTTTGGGGAGCCCACTCTAGCAATCCCCGAGTCTATAAAAGACAAAGGGAAGCAAAAAGTGAACTATGAAGCTGAGGAAGGGCAGTTGTTCACTGTCAACCAAAACTTAGCAAGACTATACAAGCTAAGGCTCTACCAATAAATTCCTTTATCTCTGATGGCCATGAGGGTGACTCTATAAATGTCAATGGTGACAATTTAGCTTCTGCCGGTAACCACATTGGTAAAGATAAGATGAAAACTGTTGAGGATGTTGCAGTGCTCCCTTCACTCCAAATTGGTTCTGGTCCTCCCCTTGATAATTCCTCTGAGGGTCAGTGTTCAGTTAAGAGTGCTACTCAATCTAGTGTTGGAGAACCTCCTACATTGAAGCAGCACTTTTCTAAAAATACATAGGAAGATCTCCAACAGCATTGCAGGAAAATTGCTAACCAGGCGGAGATTAATAATATCACCTCAGTTCTCAAAGAACACACAGGAGTTATCACCAGAGGTATGAAAAGGACTGGCTCCGCAGATAATATCTACATTAAATCAAAGGATCCATGACTTTTATCATCTGGAATATTAGAGGGATTGGAAATGACCTCTCCATTGGTCGTGTCAAATTGTTAGTCAAGGAACATAATGTAGATTGCATTATTATTTTAGAGCCTAAGATAAAGACTTCTCTATTGGATAATATCTGTAAGAAGCTTGGTATGCATAAATGTCTAGCCAACCAGGATGATAATGCTCATATTTGGATTATGTGGAAGGAGCCTTTAGAGTTCACTGTTTTATGCCAAGATGATCAGCAAATTTCTTTGCTTCAGACAAATCCCAACCTGCCTGCTTTATCTACTTCTTTCATTTATGCAAAGTGTTGTGCCATTGAAAGACGTTCGCTGTGGGCCTCTTTAACCCACGTTCACTCCTTAGTTTCTGGACCCTGGATCGTGGCTGGAGATTTTAATTGCATTATTGATGTTGATGAGAAGATTGGAGGGATTAATCCCAATTTGAGTTCTATGTCTGATTTTAAGGATTGCATTAATGATTATTGTCTTTTTGATGCGGGCTTTATGGGATCCAAATTCACTTGGCATAACAATCAAAAAGGTGGAAAGGGGATATGGGCCAGGCTTGACAGAGTTTTAATCAACTCCAATTGGCTGAACAGTTTTCCCATTACTGTGAATCATCTTTCAAGAGAGGCTTCTGATCATGCACCTCTCCTTGTTAAACTGGCTTTCTCTAGTAGCTTTAAGAGCAGATTCTTCTTCCAACACATGTGGACTACTCATGAACACTTTCTCCAAGTGGTCGACCTGAACTGGAAAACTAGTCCACTTTCTTCTTCTGCCATTTCCACCTTATGCATTAAACTTAAAGCTATGAGAAGCATGCTTCGGATATGGAACAAACAGGTCTTTGGTGATGTGCACAACAATCTTCTTGCAGCAGAGGATGAAGTTCTAAAGGCTGAACATATGTTTGATTCTACTCCTACTTCAGTAAACCAGGAAGTCCTAAATGCTGCTAAGTGCTCTCTTGCAGACCGAATTGTCCAACAAGAAATTTTTTGGAGGCAAAAGTCCAGGGTCCGATGGCTCAAGGAAGGTGATAGAAACACCAGATTCTTTCACCTGACTGCAGTAGCTAACAGGAGACGCAATGTTATTAATCACCTTAGGAATGGGGCCGGTATTCTCACTTCTGATCAGATGGAGATGAAGACCATTGTTGTGGATCATTTTCAAAAGGCCTTCACCTCTCAGAAACACTCTATTGACAATGATATTACCAACGGCATCCCTCAGCTGATAACAGCAGCAAACAATGACTACCTTTGTGCAGTTCCTGATCCTGATGAAATTAAGGAAGCTGTCTTTTCCATTTCTCCTAACAGTGCCCCCGGCCCTGATGGGTTTACTGGATATTTCTTTCAGAAAGCCTGGTCTGTTATTGAGAAAGAGGTGATTGCTGCAATACAGGAATTCTTTGCCAAACGCAGACCACTCCCTAGGGAGTTTACTGCCACTCTTATTGCCCTCATTCCAAAGATTAACGATGCTACAGATATTGTTGACTTCAGACCAATTAGTTTGTGTAACTTTCATTATAAAATCATCTGCAAGGTCTTGTGCAAAAGACTTAGTATATTCTTGCCATCCATGATCTCTAGAGAACAGTCTGCGTTTGTCAAAGGCAGGCATATAGTAGATAATATTGCCTTGGCTCAAGAGATGGCTCAGAACTTGAGGAAAAAGGTCAGAGGAGGCAATGTTATGTTTAAATTGGACATGGCCAAGGCATATGATAGAGTTGAATGGGATTTCCTCTTTGTGGTGCTGAAACGTTTTGGTTTTAGCAACATATTCATTGACCTTATTGAGCAAATGATTAGTAAATGTTGGTTTTCAATTTCTATTAATGGAGATTCAGCTGGCTTTTTTAAGTCCACCAGGGGACTCCGTCAGGGTGATCCCATAGCCCCTTATCTATTCATTCTTGCCCAGGATACTCTTAGCAGATATCTTCATAAAGCATTCATGGATGGGGAGATTGGATGGTTTTCAGGGCTTCGCAGATGCCCTCCTATCTCTCACCTTCTTTTTGCAGATGACACACTCATATTTGCCAATGCTTCTGCTACATCCATCAGAAAACTCATGCACATTCTACACGCCTATGAAAAAGCCTCTGGTCAGCTCATTAATGTGCACAAAAGTGGCTATTTCATTCATTCCAAGAACTCTCAGCTACTTTCTAGCAGAATTGAGAATATCACTGGGTTTACTAAACAGAATTTCCCACACAAGTATTTGGGTTTTCCTCTGGCTTTGGGCAGAGTTAAGAAGATTCAATTTGTGAGTATAATCACTGCTATTCAGAGGAAGATTGAAGGATGGCAAGCAAGATTTTTATCTCAAGGTGCTCGCCTCATTCTCATTAAGCATGTGCTGTCCTCTACTCCCATACACATCCTAGCTTCTACTCCCATACATAGAGGTATTCACCATATTCTAGACCAATCCTTTGCCAATTTCTTTTGGGGCTCTTCTCAACATGGCAATCGGAAACATTGGAAATCTTGGCAAAATATTTGCAAACCTATCCCTCAAGGAGGTTTGGGCATTATATCACTCAGACATATGGAAGTTGCCCTTCGGGCTAAAATGCTTTGGCATGCTTTGTTTGCTGATTCTTTATGGGCAGAGTTCTTTCGAGCTAAATATATTAGAGGCACTCATATCAGTCTTGTTAATTTTAAAGACATGCAAAGGTTCAACAGGAAAAGCTGGCTGGCGGGCAAAAAATTTGATTGTTCAGAACCAAAGATTAATCCTTGGTGATGGTTTGTCTACTAATTTTTGGATGGACACATGGATAGGGGATAGAAGTCTCAACTCTTTTCTCTCATAACTCCATTCCAGACTGCACAGCCTCTGTACGGGACATCCTCTCTTCCCCAACCCCAGGGGTGATCAATTGTATGGCAGGTCTACCGAGAGATATTAAAAGGGTTGTGCTACTTACTACATTTTCTCATTTTCCAGACAAGGCTGTCCGATCTCTTTCTTCTAGCGGAAATTGCAATGTTTCCTCCATATACAACCATCTATTCAGTGTCCATCAGTTGGAAACTCTTCCGTTTTGGAGGCAGATTTGGTCACCATGGATTCCTACCAGAATCTCAGTATTCATGTGGAAGATTGTCCATAATTGTCTGCCGGTAGACCTGAATATAAAATGCTCGGGTATTCCATTGTGCTCTAAATGCAGGTGCTGCAAGAATAGCCAAGAGGAAGACACTAACCATTTGTTTGCCAATAGTGAGTTGGCTAACAATATCTGATCTTATTTCAGTTCGAAAGGTCTTCTTGTTTCAGGTAACACAGCTAAAAGAATAATCATTCATACTTTACAAACTGTTAAGGGGAACACAACCTTCGGCCTGTTTATTTTTGGTGTTATGGCTTGTGGGAGATATGGGCTAGCAGGAATGCCTTCATCCATGATAACACAAGCATCATTAACCCGCACAGATTGATTCATAAAATCCTCGTTCAGGTTAAACAAGTTGTGCTCAGTTCTGGTTTTCCGGAAACCAATTATATCAGGAGGAACATATTAGCCTCCTTTGATATCTCTGCCAATCCACATATGAATCGATCAATGATGCTAGTTAAATGGCTATGTCCTCCTTGGCCAAACCTGAAGCTCAACACGGATGGTGCATCTAAAGGTGATGGATTATTAGGAGGTGGTGGCATCATTAGAAACACTCATGGTTCATCTTTACTAGCCTTTACTCACTATTATGCCCGGGGTAATAGTTTAATTGCTGAATCTAGAGCCCTCTTGGATGGTCTGAGATACTTGAAGGCATTTAATTCTCAACCAACACTTATTGAGTGCGATTCTCAAACTCTTGTGCACATAGTAACCCGGAAGTCACCTTGCCCGTGGAGGATTGCAATCTACATCAAGGAAATATTGAGCTTGCTATCCAGCACGGACTCAATTTCACACATTTTTCGTGAAGCTAACCAGGTGGCTGATTCTTTGGCTAATTTAGCTTGTTCTATGAAATGTAATTCTTTCTTTCTCTCACAGCAACAACTCCCCATGTATATAAGAGGGATTGTTCGCATGGATAAGCTGGGTATGCCCAGCATCCGACTGATGTAACATGTTTGGTTTCTTTTGAATATCAATAAAATCCCCCCCCTAGTGTGTAATGGTGGAGTGGCTTTCTCTCTATCCCTGGTAGAGGGTGCACTCTCCTATTGCACCTAGGTAGGGCTTTCCAAAAAAAAAACTATACAAGCTAAACCTTAAGACCGCCTCCAAGCCGACTCAGCCGGAGAGGCGAAACGTCGACTTCGAAGCCAACCTCATCAGCTAGGTTATTGACCGGAGTATCTCCTTACCATCCAAATGTGTTCAGCTCTCGTTTCAACGGGAAGAGCATGAGGTGGAGCAGTTGAAGACCTTCACAGTCTCCCATCAGCGGAGAAGAAGAAGCAATAAGGGCAAGGGAGACAAGTTGATCATCTTTTACAAAGGTGATTTAGTCCCACCGGGCCCTCCTAAGGATGATTTCAGCTGGAATACTCCTGCCGACACCGCACCAAAGCTAGTCCAGGAGATGGACGATATGCCAAAGCACATCAGAGAAATGTGCAAAAAATAGCATATCTCGCAGGTTCAGGACCCCGCGCGAGCGGTATATTTCCACCAGCTGTGGACCCCTCCGCAAGTTCGTGGGCAACCTCTCTTCTCCGGCAAAGATACGAGGGGACTCAGCTACGACCAGGAGAGGGACTTCGAGGTCCACTACGTAGTCAATACTATAGGACTGCTACCTCCTCCTCACGGGCAAACTGAAGTTGAGCCCGGGATCGGCGACTCTGCAAGGGAGTCCGGTGAGACATTAATGACATTATCACCAGAAGTCAACACTGATCACCTCCCTAAGGGAGGGACAGCTCAGCCTACCAACCATCAGCAAGACGAAGCAAGTCCTTTGACTTCAAGCCACGAGCAAGAGAGCTTCGAAAAGTTTGACGTCTATGAAGCAAATACTGATGACGAGGGAGACTTTGTCGACCTCCAACCGGCTCCACTAGAGCTCGAAGACGGTGGCCAAGCAACTGTGGACGAGTTGATCGAGATCAATCTCGGAAGCAAAGAGGATTGTCGACCAACCTTCGTAAGTGCTCTCCTCAGCGAGAAAGAAAGGCAGTCGTATCAACAGCTCTTAGAAGAGTTCAGGGATTGTTTCGCTTGGCCTTATAAGGAAATACCTGGGCTCGACCCTTCTGTGGCTGAACATGAGTTGGCAATACTTCCAACAGTCAAGCAAGCCCAAAGGCGTATGCGCCACGAGCTGGAATTGAAAGTCAATGCTGAGGTTGACAAGATGCTCGACGTGGACTTTATAGAGCCTTGCATGTACCCCGTGTGGCTCGCTAATATAGTCCCTGTCAAGAAGAAGAATGGCCAAGTCCGAGTATGTATCGACTTCAGGGATTTGAACAAGGCATGCCCGAAGGACGACTTTCCCGTCCCAATCACTGAGGCAATGGTTGATATGACCACTGGTCACGAAGCCTTGTCCTTCATGGACAGATCGTCGGGTTATAATTAAATCCGCATGGCCATTAAAGACAAAGATCATACGGCTTTCCGATCTCCTAAGGGGATCTTCAACTATAAAAGGATGTCGTTTGGCCTAAAGAATGCCGGTGCAACCTATCAAAGGGCCATGACCAAGATTTTCGACGAGATCTACATGACCTCGTTGAATGCTACGTCGATGATCTGGTCGTCAAGACGAAGAAACGGGAGGATCACTTGACTGACTTGCGTCGAGTCTTCGAAAGGCTCCGGCAATACCAGCGCAATACCATCCGAGGTCAGAGGCGCGACCGGCCAGTAGATCACGCTCAACCGCAGTGCCCACATCCCCAGGCGGTGCCTCAACACCCACCCCCTAGGGTTGCCCCCGCTGATGACCGGCATGGTCGAGTTGATGATTTTGAGGGGGAGTCCGTTGAGGAGGAAGTGGGTGAGACTCCTAGGGCCCCCACTGCCCGGGGGTACAGGAGGTTCGATAGGAGGCGTGATTTGGACTTTGATGATGAGCGGAGGGCGCCCCGAGACTGGGACCAGGATATTCGGAACGCCCGCATCGAGGCTCCCGAGTTTGATGGTTCCTTGGAGCCACAGGTTTATCTTGACTGGGAAGCTAGGATGAACCGCTATTTTGATTGGATGGGGATGTCCGACCCTAGGCGAGCCTTCTTCGCCAAGACGATGTTGAGGGGCCGTGCTTTGACTTATTGGATGAACCTTGAGGATCGTCTTGCGCAGCGATTTGAGGAGCCTATCGACTCATGGGAGGAGATGAAGGCGAGACTCCGAGAGAAGTATGTCCCCATGACGTACCGACACCGGTTGATTGACAGATGGCAGAGTATCACTCAGGATACCCGATCTGTGTCGGAGTATATCGATGAGTTTGACGAGCTTCTATTGTGTGACTACCATTGATCATGCCTACCAGGTAGTACGTGAGATGGAGCAGTTCGAGTTAGAGAGTGATCCTCCACCTCGGGTGAGGCCCCCGTATCAGCGCACCTTCGAGCAGGGTGCTATGCCCATGCCATCCCAGAGGGGCCCACCTTTCAGACTCCCTGAGGCCCCTCGCCAGGATCTTCCCCCTCGCCCACGTCCCTTTCCCGTGAGAGAGCCTGTGCCAGCCTTACCTGCCCCTCCCACTCGCCCTCATACTACTGCACCTACTGTCAGGCGAGATGATAAGGGAAAGGCCCCTATCGTGGAAGGTTTGCCCCAGGACGGCGGTTCCCGTAGCCGCTGTTATCGTTGTCAGGGGTTTGGTCACTATGCATCTTCTTGTCCTACGAGGACCCTAGCCATTAAGAGTGCTGATCATGAGGAGCCTCCACCGGCCCTAGCAGAGGTGAGTTATGAGGCTGGGGTTGACATGGCTGAGGAGTTTCAGCTAGATGAGGGAGCAGTCGGCTGCATCCGAGAGGTGGGCACCGAGGATGTGCCGAGTGATGATAGGCTTGGGGTCGTTCGTTGTATTGTGGCCCAGCCGAGGGAGAGCGATGACTGGCGTCGTACCACGATCTTCCACACCTACAGCCGCCTAGGTGGTAAGGTGTGCAAGGTCATCATTGATAGTGGGAGTTGCATTAATGCAATCTCCACCGGGACTGTTACACGCCTTGGGTTGACACCTATGGATCATCCTCACCCCTACCAAGTGTCTTGGGTGGATGCGACTTCTATTCCAGTTCGGTCGAGATGTCTCGTACCGATACTCTTCCACCCATATGAGGACCAGATTTGGTGCGATGTCTTGCCCATGGAGGTTGGGAGTATTATCTTGGGCAGGCCATTGATATTTGATGTGGATGCGACCCTCTATGGTCGGTCCAACACTTGTGTCTTCGAGCATGGCGGCCAGCGTATCACCCTACACCCCTCCCGACCACGAGCTCCTACTACCCCTCAGGGGAGCACCACGCCCAGTGCCGTGGCTGCTGTTGGCGCACCTCAGTCCCGCACCGTTGTTGTAGCTGGTACTACACAGCAAGGTCCAACTGTCATTCCTAGAGTTTCCCCGCCTAGCAGCACCCCTACACCTCGTGCCTCTATCCTAGGTACCCCATCTTTCAGGACCCTTCAGTTGATCACCGCTCGGGAGTTTGAGCAGGAGCTCCCCGAGTGTGACGCCATCTATATCTTGGTGGGGAGAGAGGTCACCGATGTGATTGTGAGGGAGGCTTCGAGCGAGCATCCCGTTGAGATTGCCTCACTCCTCCACGAGTTTGCGGACATCTTCCCCGAGGACCTTCCGGATGGATTACCCCCGATGCGTGATATCCAGCACGCTATTGATTTGGTTCCGGGGTCTACATTACCCAACCTGCCGCACTATCGCATGAACCCGGCTGAGCATGCCGAGTTACAGAGGCAGGTGGAGGAGTATCTGAGGAGGGGCTCCATGAGGGAGAGCTTGAGCCCCTGCGCCGTTCCCGCACTATTAGCTCCAAAGAAAGGCGGCACTTGGAGGATGTGTGTGGATAGCCGTGCGATTAATCGCATTACGGTGAAATATCGTTTTCCCATTCCCCGCTTGGATGACATGTTGGATATGATGGCGGGAGCCACAGTATTCTCAAAGATTGATCTGAGGAGTGGCTATCATCAGGTCAGGATCCGGCCTGGAGTTGAATGGAAGACGGCCTTCAAGACGAAGGGCGGACTTTATGAGTGGTTGGTCATGTCCTTCGGGCTGTCCAAGGCCCCTAGTACTTTTATGCGGCTGATGACCCAGGTGTTACGACCATTCATTGGTGTGTTCCTGGTCGTATACTTTGATGACATACTTATATACAGCCGCACTAGGGAGGATCATGTGGGTCACCTACGCCAGGTGTGCCTCACCCTTCGTCAAGAGAGCTTATATGGTAACCTCAAGAAATGTGCCTTCTTGACTGATCATGTTACTTTCTTGGGGTTTATCGTTTCACATGAGGGTGTCTCCGCTGACCCGAAGAAGATCAGGGCGATCGTAGAGTGGCCCGAGCCGCAGACCATCCATGATGTGTGCAGCTTCCATGGCTTAGCCACTTTCTACCGCCGATTCATACACGGGTTCAACACCATTACGGCTCCTATTACAGACTGCATTCGGAAGGGAGCCTTTATTTGGACGAAGGCCGCTGCTTCGGCCTTTCGTGACATCAAGGAGCGGATGACTCAGGCACCTGTACTTCGACTGCCGGATTTTTTGAGGGTGTTTGAGGTTTCATGTGATGTTTCTGATGTCGGCATAGGTGGAGTGTTGAGCCAGGAGGGCCACCCTATTGCGAGAAACTGAATGATGCAAAGCTGAAGTACTCCACTTATGACAAAGAGTTTTATGCGATAGTGCAGGCTTTGAGGTATTGGAGACATTATCTACTGCCGCATGAGTTTGTATTGTACTCGGACCATGAGGTCCTCAGATTTCTCCATGCGCAGAAGAAGCTCAACCCCCGACACAGTCAATGGGTAGAGTACCTTCAGGCCTATACATTTGTCCTCAGGCATCGGGTGGGCGTGGAGAATCGTGTGGCCGACGCCTTGAGTCGTCGATCCTTGCTCTTATCCATGGTCCACACGAAGGTTACGGGGTTTGAGAGGCTCCGAGAGGAGTATCCCGATTGCCCAGATTTTGGTCCGATTCACATTGCGCTCCAGTTAGGACCCTCTAGAGAGTACGATGATTACATCCTTCAGGAGGGATATCTTTTTCGCGGGGATAGGTTGTGTCCCGCGGACCTCTGTCCGCGAGTTTTTGATTTGGGAGGTTCATGCAGGAGGTCTCGCTGGCCACTTTGGCCGAAACAAGACCATTGAGTTGGTGGAGTACCGATTCTTCTGGTCCAGCCTGAAGCGCGATGTGGCCCACATAGTGGCCCGGTGCCGCATTTGCGCCATGGCTAAGCAGCGGAGGCAAAATACCGGTTTGTACACTCCTCTCCCTGTGCCAGATCGTCCGTGGCAAGACGTTAGCATGGATTTTGTCTTAGGGTTGCCACGTACGGTCCGTCGGCACGATTCCATCATGGTGGTGGTTGATAGGTTCTCCAAGATGGCTCACTTTATCCCCTATGCCAGGACCTCCGATGCGTCGAAGGTAGCCCGTCTCTTTCTAGCTGAGATTGTCCGTCTGCATGGGCTACCCAAGACTATTGTGTCGGACAGGGATGTGCGATTTGCGAGCTATTTTTGGAAGACCCTATGGCATCTTATGGGCACCAAGCTCAAGTTCTCCACAGCTTATCATCCCCAGACCGATGGGCAGACCAAGGTAGTTAATAGGAGTCTGGGTGACCTTTTGCGATGTCTAGTTGGAGAGCACGAGCGAGGTTGGGATCTGATCTTACCATTAGCAGAGTTTGCGTACAACAACTCGGTCAATAGGTCTACTGGCATGAGTCCCTTCGAGATAGTCACTGGCTATAGACCTAGGAGACCCATAGATCTTGTCCCCATGCCCCGTCAGGCCCCTGTGTCAGAGTCAGCCGAGTCGGAGCATATTAGGAGTCTACATGATAGCATTCGTCGTCACATTGAGGTCAGCAATGCAAACTACAAGAAGTCGGCAGATGCACACCGTCGGTCACAGGAGTTCCAGGAAGGTGATTACGTGGTGATCAGGGTCAGACCTGAGCGGTTTCCCTCGGGAACCATAAAGAAGCTACAAGCTCGGGGAGCTGGTCCATTCAAAATGTTGAAACGTGTCGGGCCCAATGCGTATGTTGTAGATCTACCACCAGATTATGGTATCAATCACACGTTTAATGTCTCAGATCTGGTGCCTTATCGGGACCCAACAGTGATTCCCAGTGATCCGTTCGAGCCTTCTCCTCCCCTTCTAAGTGACCCCAGCCTTGAGTGCCCACCTGCGGCCCCAGTTACAGCACGACGTGAGCAGATTGACCAGATACTGGATGAGCAGATTGTTATCTCACGGAGCAGGGCTTTCCAGCGCTACCTGGTTCGTTGGAGAGATCGGCCACCTACTGAGGACACGTGGATCACGCGCGAGGAGCTACAGCAGATCGACCCCGACCTCTTCGAGCGGCACCAGAGCGGCCAGGGCCCTTAGTCGACAGGGTCGAGTTCCTCCCAGACGGGGAGGATTGGTGAGGACACCCGAGTGCGGATCCGATTCGACTCGACCCGCGTTTACCGCCGTCGGAGACGACCAGCAGCGACATCGGCATCCTTATGGCTTGATGGTGACACATAGCACCTTGATGTATTTCTCTTTTGATTATTTGGCATTTAATTGAGAGAGAGGCCCATTTGGGGCCCATTTGATGTATTTTATATTTATTGTGTATTTTTGGGTGCGATTTTAGCACTATTTTAGGTCTTAGGGACATTTTGGTATTTAGTCGTGAGGAGACCACTAGGGTTTTCTTCTAGTATAAATACTCTTGTAGCTCTCCCTTTTTGGGCGAAGATGAAAAGACAGAAAATTTTGGGAGATAGTGAGCCGCCGTTGTGTTGTCTTCCTCCTGGGATGGGAGTTTGAGGGGTGCGAAGCCCTAGGCACGAAACCTTTCCTCCCCCCCCCCCTTCCACTATTCTATCCATCTAATCCTCCGCGTACTTCTCTCATTTACTGTTCCCTGTCGCCACCCCTCCCACGTTGCATTTCCTCGCGACCCCACCACCCCCACGAGCCCCTTCTTCTTCCTCCTTATACCACCCTCCCGCCTTCGCGTTTGAACCGCCTGCAGCGGAGCCGAGCCCGCATACTCCCCACTGCAGCAGACGTGCCCCCCCCTTTCGTCAGCCGAGCTCGCGCCCGCCACCTCCTACCGCACCGACGGCGGGACCCAGCCGCCCAAAGCCGCCGCCGTGAGCTCCTTTCTCTGCCGGTAACCACGACGGCTGAGACCGTCGTAACCTCCAACGCAGAGGCCGCTTCCTCCAGTCGGCCAGCCACCTTCCCCCGCCGTCTCCCTTCCCGCAGGCAGTAGGGCCACCATCGCCCTCCCCCACGGTGGTCCCGTCGGCCCCGGAACCTTCTCCTGCCTTGGGCCTCGCCTGCAGCCGTCCGCGAGCCTGCCCCTCCCTGCAGTCGCGCGTCGCCGGTCTCCTTCACGGGGCCTACACCCCCCCACCGTCGAGGACGTCATCCCCGTCGGCCACGCTCGCCCCCGCACGCGGAAGCCTCCCGCCACTGCAACCGCCGCCGCAGGAAGCCCGCATGTCCCGCCGCGTTCGCGGAGGAGTCATCGCCTGCCCGCTGGCGCCGGCCGCCACGTCCAGCCCCGCTGCATCCCACCGCCCGCCGCGAGCAGGCCTGTCTCCGCCCGACCGCCTGCACCGCTCCACTCACAGGCGACGAACCGACCCCGCGTGAGCCCGGCCACGCCGCGGGCCACCGTTGCCGGCCCCCACACCCGCGGAGTCGTCGTCTGGCGCGACTCCCCCCCTGACTGCCGGAGCTGCCACCCCTCCCCTCACCCTCTGTTCCTCTCTCCGTAACCCCCCCTCCCTCGTTCTGCTTCTCTCTCTCCTCTACTCTCTCTCTCTCTTTCATTCTTCTGTCACACTGTAACAGGGTCAAAAAGAGAGGGCATCAAAAAAAGAGGAAGAAAAGGCAGAAAAAAGAGCGAGAAGTTGAAACACAAAAAAAGACAGCAGAAAGAAAAAAGAGGAAGAAACAGAAAAAATGGGGGGCCAAAGAAGAATCCCATTTAGAGGTCCACAAGTCACATCAGTGCAGGTTTAATTCGACGTCGATATTGGGCAGCTACAGTCGAGGTCGCGGGGAACGCCATTCACGTGCCTTGCTCTTCAGCAAGTCGGTTAGTGTGAAAAGTCCGTTCATTTTATTTTGCTCATTTAGCATCTATGTCATATTTGCCGCCGTGAGTGATTTAGGATGCCTAGCTCGATATCTTATATTGTTGCCAGCTTGTGAGTTTGTGAGTGTTATCCTATCCTAAGGTGTACCGATTTGATTATATTAATTGTGCGTGATTGATATTCTAGGTCATGGTAGTTCTACCTACCGATCGGTCCGACGTTTCTCGCTGCGAGGGACGGTTTCTTAGCGCGTAGCTACTGTTATTTGGCGTAATTTATCTCTTGACGCTCGAATACACGTCGGAATATTTGTCGGCCTATCATAGCGAGTTTGTTGATCTCATTAGTCGCCTAGTCGGACTCGTTTGAGTACACCGTCCCGCGTCAAACTATATCCTTAGGCTTACAGTATGGGAGGTTCCCAGTAGTCTTAGAAAGATATAGTGAATGCTAGTTAGATTGTCAACAATTTTGACAGTAAAGGCATGACTGACTATAAACAATTTTGTTAAGCAGACCATTATATCTTGGTCTACTACAGAAGCTGAGTTGTGTGCTTTGGATATTTCGGCAGCAGAGGCTGACTGACTAAGGGGTCTCATTTCTGAAATTCCTCTACTGAGTAAGCCTATTCTTGCAATCTCAGTGCATTGTGATAATCAGACTACAATTGCACAGATCAAGAGCTCCAACTACAACCAAAAACAAAAGAGGCATGTTCGAATTAGATTAAAGTTTATTCGTGAACTGCTATCTCAGGGAGTGGTGTCCATTGACTAAGTTAGTTCAAAGGACAATGTTACAGATCCACTCACCAAAGGACTTGACTCTGAGAAAGCCAAGAGATCCAGTAAGAGAATGAGACTCAAGTCTATTTTGGTTTCATCTACAGTGGCAACCTGTTGCACCCGTACTTCTCTCGAAATATTTCGAGAATTTTGTTTCAGAACAATCGACGAAAAATATGGCGTAGCCCCGATGTCGTCGGACTCCGGAGTACCTCCGCGATTTAGGGTTCATTGGCCCGATCACATAATTGCAAGCGGCGTCGCAGCAAGGGAAATTAAGAGGAAAAATATGCATGCCCACCTGTCAAAGTAGCCGAACAATTGTGTCTCACATGGCACGGACGGATGCAAAAACTCCCCTCCGAGCAAGCGACGCGCAAGCAAACAACAAACGAACAATCATTCGCTCCCGCACGAGTCTCCACCGACGTATTGCTGCCACGCGGCGAAGAGTGGGCCTCGGGGAGCAATAAATATAGAGCAGCGGCTTCTCCTCGACTCAGGGCGATAGAAAAAGGGAGAAAGGACGCGAAGAGGGGCCAAAAGGCTACCCCGGGGGTCAAATGACCCCGCTGGGCGCCCAGCGGGTTCCACCGACCCCGCGGGGTCGCGTCTACCCCGCTGGGCCCCAGCGGGGCCAGCCGACCCTGGGGGCCCCGTGGCACCCCTTTGGACCCCAGCGGGGTCACTTGACCCCGCTAGGTCCCGCGGGCCAGCAGCCCCCCTCTCGAGGTTCGAGTTCCCATAAAAAAAAAGAGAAAAGAAAAGAAGGGAAAGGAAAGAAAAAAGGGTTGGGCCGCCCCGCCTTGTCAGAATTGGGGCTAAAACTCACTTTTTGTCAGAATTGAGGCAAATTCTCACGGTTTTGTCAAGGTGGATTCCCTACCTTCTATAAATAGCCCCCTAGGCGGAGGATCGGGGGACACACACAGACGAAAAGACGGAGATCACCAACGAAGACACCAAGGATTTTGTTCGTTTGTTTTGACCAACGAGGGGTAAATCCCCAGGTCTTGTATTTATACCCTGTGAGACACGAAAAAAATCTAAAAATCTACTTCAACTTTTATCGTAGATAAAATATAGATTTGTGTTCTTTTTGAAAAGAAACATCCCCCCTATGTGAGTAGAGGGTGATTCCGTGGGATGCGCATCATATCAGATAATTTGGGTTCGAGTGCTGGACCTTTCCCCACTGACCGGAGTCAGTGTTGATTTACATCGGCCTAACGTCCGAACACCTTTGTTTAACTGTCAAAGAAATTCCAAAATCTTCTAAAGGAGATTCTGATGTTGAGGGCAAACTCTCTTGGAGGGTTCACAATGTCCACTCACTCACCATCGACCAACAACAAAGACTAGGTTAGGGTTTTAACTGAGGCCATGCTTGGGCAAAACCCTAGGGTTTGGGAATATAAAGATGATTTGGGGGAAGCCATAGGCATTTTTGTAGAGGGAGATTTTCTGGACCCCGAGAGCATTTTGGTCATTTTACCAACCTAGGGGTATTTCGGTAATTTTTCAGGCCAAGGGTATTTCTGAGATTTCTGGGCTGAAGTGGAAGTAGGATCAAATTCCTGACTTCCCAAGGCATTGAGGCCATTTCTGGATGGTTACAAGGGCTCTGAGGCTATTTCTGAGTCGAAAGGGTAGTTTGGTAATTTTACCACACCCTATGTAGACCTGTGTAGTCGAAAACCCGCCTAGGCGAGCGCCTAGGCGGTGAGGCGGGGCGAGGCGTCGTCCGCACGCCTCGCGTCGTCGCAGCTCGCCGAGGCGAGCGCCTCGCGCTCGCCTCACACGATTCGGCCGCCTCGACGTGAGTCGCCCGCCTCGACCACTCGCCCGGAAGACGGATCCGCGTATCGGGTGACGATACCCGTTAACAAAGCGTTGGCGGATCTTTTAAACCCGCGAGGGTTTCACCCGTCTTCAACCTCATCTCGTTCGATCGTTCCCCCTCCTACGGTTGCAGCTGAGCGGCAACGGCGAGCGGCAGCGGCGTCCTCCGACGACCGGCGACCGGCGAGCGGCAGCGGCGTCCTCCGGTGTCCACCTTCTCTGTCTCTCCCTCTCTGTCTCTCCACGAGCGGCGTGCGGCGTCCGGCATCCATCCGGTAACTCTCTCACTGTCTCTCCGATCTCTCACTCTCTCCGATCTCTCTCTCTCTGTATCTCCACTCTCTCACTCTCTCTCTCCACTCTCTCACTGTCTCTCCGATCTCTCACTCTCTGTCTCTCTGTTCTCTCAGACTCTCACTCTCTCCGATCTCTCACTCTCTGTCTCTCCGTTCTCTCACTCTCTCCGATCTCTCACTCTCTGTCTCTCAGACTCTCACTCTCTCCGATCTCTCACTCTCTGTCTCTCCAGTCTCCACTCTCTCACTCTCTCCGATCTCTCACTCTCAGGGGTGGCAGTGGGCTTATATTTGTTATATTTGTGCAGGGTAATCGACAATTGGCAGTGGGCTTATATTTGTTATATTTGTGCAGGGTAATCGACAATTGGCAGTGGGCTTATATTTGTGCAGGGTAATCAACAATTGGCAGAGGGGCTTATTTGTGCAGGGTAAACTCTCTCTCTCCAATCTCTCACTCTCTCTGATGTCAGCAGATGCAAATTGGTTGTTTGATTTTTTTTTTTTTTACATTGGTTGTTTGATTTGTTTTTTTTGTGAGTTATTATTGCAATATGAATTAAATTTGTTGTTTGAACTTTTTTTAAGATGTCTACGCCTACACCACCTACTTCTGTGTCTGTTTCTGGTGGTGCATCGTCAAATGCAAGCACTCAAGAGCCCAATGTAGAAAAGGGCAGACCAAAAGACATTGGGTGGAAATATGGAATCTCTGTCAATCCACAAAATAGAGATGAGATAATATGTAATTTTTGTAAAAAGGTGAGTAAAGGAGGGATTTATCGGTTGAAGCAACATTTAGGCGGCCTAGGTACAAATGTGACAGCTTGCCATAAGGTTCCCATGGATGTGAAGATAGAAATCTGAGAATATATGCAAAATGCCAAGAAAGCTAAAGTTGAGAAGTTACAAATGGTGAGGGAGACGGAAGGTAGAGATAATTTGTTGAACGATTCATGTCAATCTCAATCGCTGGAAGTTAATATATTTGATGACATTATTTCAAAGCCACCACGGATGAAGGGTCCTCTGGACAAGTTCTGCAATCCTGATCCAGAACAACTTAAGACAGTAAGAGATAAAAAATGGGAAAAGGAACATCGGGATAGGGTTTCCCAATATGTGGGTAGATGGTTTTATCAAGCTGACATCCCATTCAATACTGTGCGTCTACCTAGCTTTCAAACAATGTTGGAAGCTGTAGGACAATACGGTACGGGATATAAAGGGCCTAGCTATCATGAGATTCGTGACTCTTTTACATAAGGAGATAAAATCAACTCAAGAGTTGGTGGATGCCCAAAAAGAAAATTGGATGAGATATGGTTGTAGCATCATGTCCAATGCATGGACAGATCGGAAGGGACGGACACTGATCAACTTTCTTGTGAACTCTCCAGGTGAGATATTTTCTTTCTCTGTCTCTCACTATCGACTATTCAATATATTTTCTATTTTTCTTTCTATGTCTCTCAATGTCATCATGTCTTACTCTCTTTCTCAAGGTGGGACTGTTTTCTTGAAATCAATTGATGCTTCTGCACATGTGAAAGATGACAAATTGTTGGCAGATTTATTGGACAAGGTTATTAAAAAAGTGGGTGTTCAGCATGTCATCCAAATTGTGACAGACAATGAGTCTAGTTATGTGGCAGCTGGGAAAATGTTGATGACAGCCCACCCTCATTTATTCTGAACACCATGTGTTACCCATTGTTTAGACTTGATGTTGGAGGACATTTCCAAATTGTCTCCAATGAAAGAAACCATTCGTAGAGCCAAATTGGTAACTACATTTATTTATGGGCACACAAGGATTCTTGCTATGATGAGAAAGTATACAAATGATAAGAATCTTGCACGTGCAGCTGTCACTCGCGCTGCCACCAACTACTTAAATTTACAGAGTCTGCTGGATTGCAAAGATGGCTTGAGAAGGATGTTTACATGTGCTGATTGGCTTGCTAGTAATAATCGGTGGGCCAAAAAAAATGAAGGGAAGAAGGTAAAAAGCATAATCTTAAAGACTTCTTTTTGGAATGGTGTGGCATATTCATTGCAAATATACAAGCCCCTTGTTATGGTTTTACGGTTGGTTGATGGAGAAAAGCCAGCGATGGGCTACATTTATGAGGCTATGGATCGTGCAAAGGAGACTATTAAGACTGCATTAAATGACAAGCTTGACAAATATGGTCCAATATGGGAAATCATTGATAGACGGTGGGACTTTCAAATGCACCGTCCTTTACATGCAGCTGGCCTTTATCTTAATCCAGCTCTTTATTTCTCTAATTCCCAAATTGAGTATGATCAAGAAGTTAAGCAAGGGCTATATGATTGCATTGAAAAGCTAGCTCCAGAAGCCTCATGCCAAGATGCAATTTTCAAGGAGCTTGCAGCTTATCAGTATGCCCAAGGGCTATTTGGGAGAGAAATGGCCATTAGGCAACGCACTTCTATGGTTCCTGGTATGGATGTTTTTCTCAATTTCTTGTCTAATTTTCATTGCAATCGTGGAGTAAGAATTATTGTGAAATGTGAATTATAATTTCTTTGTGATGTAGCTACTTGATGGTTGAACTTTAGTACCGCCACACCAAACCTTCAAAAGATAACCATTCGGATCTTAAGTTTGACATGTAATGTATCTAGTTGTGAGCGCAATTGGAGTACATTTGAGCAGGTTAGTTGAATAATTTCATATTCAAGTACATAAAAGATTAGTGTTTTTTGTTTAATTAGTTGCAACTAATATACTTGTAGGTGCACACAAAGAAAAGAAATAAGTTGGAGCAAAAGAAGCTGAACGATCTTGTTTTTGTGCAATATAATCAACGTCTCCATGCTCGTCATTTGTGTGTTCAGCAAAGTGACTATGATCCTATTTCTTTGGATGACATTGATGATTGCAATGAGTGGATAGCTAATCCGCCAGAAAATGAAGATTTTGTGGATGAAGGGGAGGACCTCACATGGCTAGATGTTGAAATCGCTGCCGGTGTTAATGAAGAGGAAGGGCCAAGCACAAGGGCGAGAACCAAAAAGTGTCACCTAAGAAAGGGAAAAAGTATTGCCACATCTCACTCCATAAATGTGAGAGATGTTGACTCCGAGGGGACACAATCAGAGAATGAGAATGAGCTTCCAAGTGATAGCTCCTCCTCTTTTATGAATTATGAGTGATTTATGATGAGGAGGCTTGAGAGTTGAGAGAGATTTGAAACACTTTGTGTTATGGGATTATGTAATTAACTTGTTTGGTTGTTTAACTATTTTTGTTTTGTTATAATATTGCACTTGTTAGTTGTTTTTCTTGTTTAGTGTTCATGCAGTTTTATGATATTTACTGTTCAAAAAATATATTTTTGTGATATTTTGACATATAATTTTAATTTTAATTTGTTAATAATATCTCGCCTCAAACGCCTCAAACACCTCGGCCATCGCCTGGGCCTTTGAGGCGTGAGGCGACCCCCTGGTCGCCTCGCTCGCCTCACGTCTTAGACTACATAGATGTAGACTTAGGTTTGAGGTGGCACCCAGGTGTCGGATTGAGCTGACAACACTCCCGGACCGAAAGAACGACAAGGGGCTTCGCGGAAGGCTCGCATTTGTCAATTTGGCCGAAGGAGGGGTATATATGCAATTTTGACAAGTTGGGGGTTTTCTTGTAATTTTCCCCAGTCAATGCATAAAGAAGACATATGAAGTCATAGATCGCATTTAAGGCCCAAATGGGTTGGGGGTTTGTCGGCGAGTTGTCGACTGTACAAACATCCGCATTAACGCGGGGGGTAGGGACGTAGTCCCAATTACAAAAGATCGCATGGTACAACTGCAAATTACAGGACTTTTGCCTTTTACGGTCTCGGGGAGGATATTTTGTAATTCTGCCATTGTAGGGACAGAACCATATAACTTAGTCGTCCCGGGACGTAAAGACTTACAAAACATGGCCCGCTGAGGGGCATAATTACAAACACGGCCCACTGAGGGGCGTAATTACAAAAACATATCCCGTAGGGGCATATACATAAGACCCGGAGACTTACCCCTCATAGGCCAAAACAAACAGAACAAGTCTTCTCCGGAGACTTTTCGTACGTAGTTGTCCGTGTGTCCAGATAGCTCCACTTGGACCCTTGGGGGTCTATTTATAGAAGGTGGGAGGACCCAGGTTGACAAAACCGTGAAGAAATGCTTCGATTCTGTCAGGGTGGGGTGCAAAAACCCTTATTTTTGTCAAGGTGGGGTGGCAAAAAGCCATTTTGACCCCTCTGGGATGAAAAAAAGGCTTTTTGACCCCTCCACCCCTTTTTCCTTCTTTGATTTTGGCGCACGGGAAGATAACCCGGAGTGGTCGAATGACCCCTCTGGCCAGAGGGGTCAAATGAAGAAAATTGCCCCGGTTCTGACAGAGTGGCATGGTATGCCATCTCGCGAGATCTTGGCGAGATCTCGCCGAGATCTCTGTCTCGGCACGTCCGCGAGGCACGAGACGGTCCCGAGTAGGCGCATCTCGGCGAGGGGTAGCTGTCTTGGGAAAATAGTGAATTCTTGAAAAATTATTTAAATTTTATAAGGTATAATTTTATATTTGTGTAACTTTGGATGCATATTGATATTAGTGCATGTGAAATTGAGTGGTTAGTATAAAAGAATTAAGATTTTCTTAGAAATAGGCTATATATATGAAAAAATGTGCCGAAATCCCCGAACCCGATCTCTCGAGATTTTTTCGAGATCTCTCCGAGATCTCTTCTCTCCAACCCCCCCGAGACGAAGCCGAGATCCGATATGGCAAACCATGCAGAGTGGGATGCAAAAATCCCTTTTTTTGTCAAGGTGGGGTGGCAAAAAGCTTTTTTGACCCCTCTAGGATGGAAAAAAAGGCTTTTTGACCCCTCCACCCCTTTTTCCTTCTTTTTCATTTTTTTTGTTGAAACACGAGGACCGGAGGGGTCGGATGATCCCGCGGGGTGGGAGGACCCAGCGAGGTCAAATGACCCCGCGGGTGGGCGCGACCCGGCGGGGTCAAATGACCCCGCAGGTGGGCGCGACCCGGCGGGGTCATTTGACCCCGCTCGGGCGCGCAAGCCCCGAGGGCCCCTCCTCCCGGGCTACAGGCCTAGAGGGGTCATTTGGCCTCCGAGCACCCTTTTTGACTCCTCTCGGCGCCGTTTTGCTCCGTTTCTGTCAACCTGGGTTGAGAAGAAGCCGTGGTGGAGCGTTTGTAGCCCGTGGAGGCCCGTTCTTTGCCGCGTGGCGGCCGTTCGTCGGTGAAGACTTGCGCGGGAGCAGAGGACCGTCTTGTTTGTTGTTGGGTTGTGCGTCGCCGCTTGGGGAGGAATCTTTGCGCCCGTCCGTTCCGTGTGGTACACTTGCTCGGCTACTTTGACAGGTGTGCATGCATGTCTTCCTCTTGGACCGACCTTGCTGCGACGCCACTTGTGATCCATATGATCGGGTCGATAGACCCTAAACCACGGAAGTACTCCGCACTCCGACGACATCGGCGCTACGCCATATCTTTTTCGTCGGTTGTTTCGGAATGAAATTCTCGAAATATTTTGAGCAAAATTTCGGGTGCAACATGCCCCTAAGGGGTATTTCTTGTATTTATGCCCCTAAGGGGTATTTCTCGTATTTATGCCCCTCGGTGGGCCATGTTTGTAAGTTTCTACGCCCCAGGACAACTAAGTTATATAGTTCCACCCCTATAACGAGGGAATTATGAAAATGTCATCCCCGGGTTTGCGAGAAATAAAAAGTCCTGTTATTTGCAGTTCTACCCTGCAATTTCTTGTAATTTGGGCTAGGCCCCTATCTCCCGTGTTAGTGCGGATTTCTGTGATGTATAGTCGACAACTCACCGACAACCCTTGTTCTCACTTGGGCCATGAATGTATCTGGTGTACTCTACAGATTTCCTTTGTACATAGATCGGGGAAAATTATAAGAAAACCCCCCGACTTGTGGGAATTGCACATATACCCCTCCTGTGACAAAATTGACACACGTGAGCCTTCTATGAAGCCCTCGTCACCCCTTCGGCTCGAGGACGTTGTCAGCCCAATCCGACATTTGAGTCCCGCCTCAAACGTAGGTCTATGAAGGGTTTGGTAAAATTACTAAAATACCCTTGCGACCTATACATGGCCTAGTCGCCCCTAAAACCCTCCATAAACGGCCTCAGCGTCTTGGAAAGTCAGTAGTCCTATCCTACTTTCATTCCAGCCCAAAAATTCCAGAAATACCCCTGGCCGGGTAAAATTACCAAAATGCCCTTGGGAAGGTAAAATTACCAAAATACCCTTGGGGTCCAGAAAACTTCCCATCACTTCAAAAATGCCTAAGGCTTTTGCAAAATTGCATTCACGCTCCTAAATGCTAGGGTTTTGCCTGAACTTAAGAGACGTTTGATGAAACTCTAGTCTACTCAGTCGGTTGGTGGTAAGCGAGTGGTCATTGCGAGTCACTCAAGTGAGCAGGCCCTCAACATCAGGACCTATAAAGGGGATTTTAAGGTTTTCTTTGACAGTCAAACAAAAGTGTTCGGGCGTTAGGCCGATGTAAATCAACACTGACTGCGGTCAGTGGGGAAAGGTCCAGCACCCGAACCCAAATCGTCTGATACGATGTGCACCCACGGAATAAAACCCCACATATAAAGGAATGTTTCTTTTCAAAAAGAACATCTCCCGAATAATATATTTATTTATTTATTTATTTATTTATACATATAATTCCGTGGCCAACACAACCCAACCTATCTGATTTGAGATCCCAAGAAGAAGGTTCAATGTGATAATAACAAGCTATAAGGGTGGGCCAAGAGCACTAAATGATTTGAGATTTAATCTCAAAGTCCATTCTCTAGATAAGTGCTCAACTACTACGGCTGAGCTTAAAACTCTTAATGAGTTCAAAGCCTTTTTTTAAGGTAGGATGTTAACAGTACATTCTCGAAGAACTCACCTATGTAAGTGTAACTGTTAGGCCACAGTGTGGGGGGTCTAGACAACTCTCCTTAACACTTACGAAACAAGATTCGAATGCACAGCCGTAAAGCATCAACCAACTATTGCCAGATATGTGTTGTTGCCAATTGACTTTCATACATTCCAAGGTTCAAGTTCAACATTTTAGTTCACTTAGAATCTGTATGTAAAGATTGGTGTACTCAGGTGAAGGTTCAAACTGGAAGATACCTCCACGGAAAGCACATTGCCACAAGCCTCGATCGTTTGTTTTACCGAAATGATTTGAATTTATGGGGGATTGTGACATTTTATTTAAATTCAAATATGTGTCTGGGTGTTTTGGTAATTTGGGTCGCCCTTTGAGGTGTCCATTCGCGAACGATTTTCTCAATTGAGAAACCGTTCGCAGCAAGGGCTTCTTGACCCCTACTAGCCACCGCTGCTCTCTCACCCACTGTTTGCTCTCTCCCTCTGCTCTATTCTCTCTCTCTCTTCTCAACGTGCAGCCCTCCGGCCATCGCGAAGCTGCCACCGGCCCTCACGCACCCCACAGCCCACCGCCGGCCATCGAGCAGCCCACCGCCGCCAGCCTTTCTCCTCTCCCACTCAGCAATTTTGCTCTCATCAGCTCCATTGTGTGTTCTCTCCAGTTGTCTCTTGATGATTCGAGGCTTGGAAAAGCGATCTGAGGTTGTGTCTGCCATCAATCTTCGTCTTGGAGTGCACTATGAAGATCGTGAGTGGTTGTCGGATCTTGCGAGAAGGTTGCCGTCGACCCTTGCACCGTTGGGGGCAATACTTTCTCTAAAGACAGTCGACTGGCCGGCGCTTCAACTAGATAATGATTTCTAATGGCTTTTCTATTTTATTTGCAGCATTTATTGCACATTATTGTTGTTCGTCCCCCGCGGTTTTCATTTCCTACACTTATCAACTTTGGTTGCTTCTATTTCTGCCAGGGATTAGTTTCTATAGGCCAAAATGGGATTGTCCCCGTGAGTCCAGACATGGATCAGCCAATCCTAATCTGCATTGACCAACCCTGTGTTACATGAAGGGGAGATCCATGTCCTTTAGCACATCTTAGATTGATTTGATCCACTATAAGACGAGCAAGACCAATAACTCACATTCTCCACAACATGCCCATCGATGGGCTTTCAATAATGCCAGGAAGTAGACCCACAGTGGAATGTACATGACGGATGCAAATAGACTAACAAAAATGCACCCCTTAAATATGCCACATAAGAACCCCCTTTGGCATCCCAAAAAGAATCCTCCAGTGCCCAGTCCACAACATCCATCTGAGTAAACCCCGTTGGCATCCCATAAAACTCCTTTGGTCCATAGTTCCCTTTGGTCCATAGTTCCCTCCAAGGAAATCCTAGGAAATCACCAACCCATCATGTTTAGCAGGTTTTTAATAAAAGGAAGACAAAAGAACTCCTCTTTTATGGACCCAAAAGTGCTCATCTACATCCTCCTCCCCCCACCCCCAACCCCGCACCCAACAAAGCCAAGGTATGCAGCCTGAAAATTTGGAAATTTTGGCTATTTGTTTCCAAAAGAAAATCACCTCTCATTCCCTCTAACGTTCAGCTGTGTGCTCAACTCTGCATAAGCAGCCTCATGAACCCAAAATAAACCCAAAAATACTGCACCTTGAAAAAGGGGCTATTATGTGGTCCTCAAGGCCTCTGATAAAAAACAACAGTGCAGGCTCAATGTCATGATCCGATTTCTCACATCAAGACACCGATATATAACTAAACTAGTTGGAATCTTTTACTCATGCAATAACCTTTTTGCTTTACATCAACCTATGCCCAATTAATTAGTAAGACGTCGTTCACAAGACACCATGCATCACAAAGATTACAAAGTAGAACGCTCCTAAAATAAGCCCAGATTGTCAGCCACAAGGATGGAGTCCTTCAACAGGTGACGACCACAGGCTATAACATACATGATAACATCATAAGCCCTTGATATGACTATTACCTTGCGCATATGACTTACCATAATACCCGAGGAGTTAGACTAGCAATCTAATGAAAAAAATGAACCCACATACATGATTTTTCCCACTCTTTTTGCATTGATGTGATAGAAAATCAATGACCATTGAAAAATAATTAGAATACATACAGAGCAAATAAGATAGCTTTATTTGGCCACAATTGTGTTCTTCATATTCATTCATAGGAAACAAAGAAAAAGCAGAAACTACTTACATGAATTACTAACACAGGACAATTGACCAATTGGATTTTGTCAATGTTCTGCAAAAGATTAAGTTGACTTGTAAGGACTGAGAGGAAGAAGTTATGTACTACACATCATTGAGACCACAAATAACTAACCTTGTAGATGTCGAACCAGTATGTACGTTTCACAGGATACATGACCCTTAAACCTGAAAGTATGGGACTATGCAGGACGACAGCTTTTAAATTGGGTAAGCGGGTTGCTAGATCTAACGTTGGTCCACTCCCAAGAGACTGGCCATAAAGGACGATGTCCTCTTCCTTAGCACCATAGTTCTCTTCAAGGCATTTATATGCAGTTTCAATGTCAGCATAAGTGTTCTGCTCACTTGGCTAGTCAACAGAAGAGAAGATAAACTTGTGTCATATTGACCCAATAGGCTAACATCGTAAAGGCCTAACAAGTTTAATATTGAAATCCCACCAACAATAAATGAGATGAAATGGCAACTGACCTTTCCAGATGACTGTCCATATCCAGAATAATCATACCTACAAGAATAGCAAGCATGTATAAGTGCAATCAGATTGTTATTCTGTTAAAAAAAATGCTCTCAGTGACGTTCTTTTGGGTAAAGTTGATGACAAATTAGGCAGAGAGTGATGAGACATGCTAGCTGATGTAGAAATCAAATAAATAAAAGCTTGGGTAGTTACAGCTTTTGCAATTTTTAAAAGATCAATAGATAATATTTCACACTTGCACTTTAATGCAACAAAGCTGTTGTACCTATGATTTATTCGGGCAAAATCAGCATATTATTATGTTAACCTCGCATTGGTCAAGATCTACAAATATTTGGCGTATCGCCTCTTCATGGAATATCTCCACACACGGGCTCAACATGAGGCGTATCGCCTCCCCGTGGAGTATCTCCATACATTTGAGGCTTCATAGCCTACCTACTGCTGCAATTACGGACCCCTCTCGCAGCAAAAGGAGTGGTCAAGAACCGGACTAAACCCACCACGATTGTCAGGGACGTGTGGTTCCGGGAAAAATCCCTACGGGTAAAAACCCCCCTCCTTGGATGTACATCTACGGATAAAGGAAGGTCCTATAAGAAGATGGCAGGCATCAACAAAGGTCTACGCACCAAGAATGGAGTCCTCCAACGTGTACCACGAGGCGCGGACAACAACAAGTCTCTCCGTCGAGGCCTACGGCACGAGGAAGACGACAAACGAACAAGGAGGTGCTTCTTCTCTCTTCTCCATGAGGCACGGCGAGAAAACGAGGCTCCAAGGCCCCAAGGCCCTCCTTTTATTGAAACCGGGCGAAGAAAAGACCCGTCCGGGGGCGGGGGGACACGTACGGGGTCGCCCGCACCCGGGCGGGTCCGCGCGGCCCCAGGCAGACCCGCGCGGGCTCGCGCGGGGCTGAGCGGGCCCTGGCCGGACCCCCCCGGGGTCAAACGACCCCGGGCGGACCTGCCCGGGGTCGCACAACCCCGGGTAGGGCCCGGAGACCTCCCACCCCAGGGAGGTCCTCTCTCCCGCGCAGAAACCAAAAAAATTTTGAAAAAATGACCTCCCGGGGGTCATTTCCTCCTGTTTAACCCGTACGGGTCCGGACGACCCCGGGGAGGTTCTCACTTCTATAAATAGACAGAGAGATTACAACCTACGCACTTGGAGCATTCAACATTTCGGAGCTTGTTCGTTTGTTCGTTTGTTCTGGCCTGCGAGGGGTAAGTCACCGGGCCTTGTGTATATGCCCCTATGAGGGTATATTTGTAATTTTGCCCCTCAGTGGGCCATGTTGTAAATTTATAAGTCCTGGGGACGACTAAGTTGTATGATTCTGCCCTGATAATGGGAGAATTGCTTAAATATCCTCCCCGAGGTCCGAGAAACATAAAGTCCTGTTATTTGCAGTTTTACCCTGCAACTTTTGTAATCGGCTACGCCTTATCTCCAGTTTTAATGCGGATACTTGTACAGTCGACAATTCGCCGACAATCCTTGTACTTATATGAATTATAAAAGTACTCAGCATATTATGCATCTCCTCGGGGAAAAATTATAAGAAAACCCCCGACTTTCACAAAATTGCATATATACCCCTCCTTCGGCCAAGTTGACAGTTATGGGTCTTCTACGAAGCCCCTTGTCATTCCTTCAGTCCGAAAATATTGTCAGCTCAGTCCGACACTCAGATGTCACCCCAACCCTAGGTCTGTGTAGAGTATAGTAAAATTACCAAAATACCCCTGCGACCTAAAAACGGCCTACCAGTCCCCGTAACCCTCCAGAAAGAGCCTCAGCGCCTTGGGAAGTCAGGAACCCGATCTTACTTCCGTTCCAGCTCAGAAATTTCTGAAGTGCCCCTGGCCTGGTAAAATTACCAAAATACCCCTGGGTTGGTAAAATTACCAAAATACCATCGGGGTCCAGAAAACCTCCCTCTACATCAAAGATGCCTACGACTTCTGCATATGTGCGTTTCTATTCCTAAATCTTAGGGTTTTGTTCAGACCTAGCCCTAACTCAATTAACATGTTGGTGGTAAACGAGTGGTCATGGAGAGTCTCTCAAGTGAGTTTGCCCTCCACATCAGAACCTCTATAGAAGACTTTGGGATTTCTTTGACAGTTAAACAAAGGTATTCGGACGTTAGGCCGATATAAATCAACACTGACTATGGTCAGTGAGGAGAGGTCCAGCACTCGAACCCAAATCGTCTGGATACTATGCGCACCTACGGAATAAACCCTCTATACATAGAAGAGATGTTTCTTTTCAAAAAGAACAAAATCTCCACTTCATCTACGATAAAGATCGTGAGATTTTTCCGTATTCCACGGACTGGCACGCCCGGTGGGACCTTTCCCGCCTTTCTTCTTTCTGTCAAAGTCAGTCCCAAAAAAAAAAAAAAAAAAACCTTCTTCCAGGTTCTGATTGCCCCTCTTCCTCTTACAGAACGGGAAGAGGAGGGCACATCTCTTTGCTCATCTGAGAGCTCTTTGTGCCTCGGCGCACTTCTTCATCCGTGCTACGCACCACCACCGCCAACAACAGCAGCGATGGCCGCCGTCACGTACGGCCCCGAGATCATCGCCAACCACGCCAGGTTCGGATACCTGGCGATCTCACTCGTCTTCGGCGACTTCCCAGCAGTCGTCGGCTCGCCCTTCTTCTTGGGAGTTACACCCGTGGCTGAAGCCAGTTCAGCCACACCTGCAGCTACCGTCGGGGGCGTCAGACCCTCGGCCCCATCAACTGGTCGGGTCCGCTCGGCCAAGAAAACAACTGCTAAGGGTGTCAGGCCCTCCGTTTCATCAGCCGGCAGGGTTCGCTCGGTCAGCAAGACTACTGTCGGGGGTGTTAGGCCCTCGGGTCCGTTCGGTCAACAAGACTACCGTTGGGGACGTCAGACCCTCAACCTCAGCAACCGACCGGGTTCGTCCGGTCAGCAAGACAACCGTCGAGAATGTCAAGCCCTCTACTGCAGCAGCTGGCCGGGGTCCTCCGGTCAACTCTCCAACTGTTAAGGGTATCAAGCCTTCATCCCTACAATCAATCGAGCCAGCTCGACTGCCATGTCAACGGCCGAAGGTGTCAGGCCTTCTCGGTTAATCAAGTCACCGCTGGCGTCGCCCCTGCTCAACGGGGGCAGCGCTGTCGCCCTAACGACGCCATGCCTACGGTAGGCGTCACCAATGCTGCCCCTACTCAACGGGAGCAACGTCATAGCCGCAAGGGTACAAAACCTGCAGCGGCGGCATCTCGTTCCGACAAAACTGTAATTGTCGGAGACATTCGCATCCGGCTCGATGGAGGTGAGCCGATCTTGCCACGGAACACCCACGTCCCGACTGTTTCTACCTCCAATCGTTTCGAGCTTCTCCGGCAAGTCCGGGAAGACGGAGCGAAAAAGAAGAAATCCGCCGCATCGGGGGTAAACCAGGGCCCAGTGCAACGGCCCAAACCACCGGCTCCCCGACCGCAGTTAGGGGCAACCCAATTGAGGAGCGTCAGCTCCGCTTGAAGAAAATATGGGTCACCAAGGAGGAGGCCCGAATCATAAGGCGCGCGAGGGCGGAGGAGCCCTTCCGCACGTCGGATCTGCAACGTACGCGGAGTTCGACAAGCACTGAGCCCTCGACCTCTCCGAGGTCTACAAATCAGCCCCTACGAGGGCAAATGCGCCGAAGAGCCGGCAAGAAGGTGCGGCCGACCTCCCCTTGGGCCAGTTCTACGCACACGGAAGAGGATCGCCCCCCTCAAGCTTCTACATCCCGAGTGTCTGTCTTTGACAGACTCGGGAGGCCGCCCAAGCCGGATCGACAACCACCAAGGAAGAAACGGGTTGTCACGTCCCGAGCCTTTATGACAGCGGAAGACTCGCTCGAGAAACGCGAACAGCCGGCATGGTAAGTCTCTTGCAAGCAAGAACGATCAGAGCGCAAGACAATCACATACATAAATGTAATTGCACAATATTTACTCAAACTCCAACTTTATTTCATAATAATCAAATTCAATACTCAAATACAATCATTAATTCCACTTATTCCAATATACCAGACTTAAGAAAATAGGAAAATTACACAGACTCAATCTAAACAATTTAGACTTCCTAAGTCTTCACTCTCATCTTGACAATACTTTCATTCGCTCTCGGACCCGCTACTTGTATAACCCGAATCCGAATTCGAATCACTTCCATCTCCTGAAAAGATTGGAAATAGGTAATGAGCACACTTGCCCAGTAGGTATCTTCGCATCAACATGAAGGCACTATTAAAGTAATTAACAATTTAGCTCTAAAGAATAAGGTAGAATCATGCGAATGCGATCAATCACGCGTTTAAACCAAGTAACAAGACGATCATGTAAGATAGAATGAGAGCAAGTATGAACTAGCAAGAATGAAACAAGAACATGATATGGCCTTTCATGAACAAGAATGTAACGAGAATGTACTAGCAAGCCACATAATCATCACTCCAGTATCTTTTGCTTATGAGCAAGTACCTCGTGAATTTCTGTGGAATATCAAGAAAGTCAAGTATCAATCATGTTGTATTGTGTTGTGGATTTTCACTTATTTATAAAGAAAGTACTCCCAGCGCAATGCGACGCCAGTAGCATCATACCCCATGGTTTATAATAGTATGTTTCCGACAATCAGCCGAGGGGACTAGCATAGAGCCCTTGAACACAATCAGTGCTCGATCGCATCTTCAAGTATAAATCAAGTTTTATCCACGCATGTAACAATAAAGTATGGCCAAGAATGTACAATTCCAACAAGCTCTTGATAACGATAATTCAATAAATGATTGCTTCAATAAGAATCATGAGAAATCAAGAATGACTTAAGCAAGGTTATGCTTATGGAAATAAATCGGCAACATAACGATACATTCTTTATCTTTCATTCATTATATTAGGTTCCTTGATCAATATGATAAGTTCTAGATCATCAAGAGTCTATTTAGAACCTTGGAATATCAACCCTTGGTCAATCCTTGGGTTAAAATACTCAAGTAGTGTGACGGTCGTGTATTGGGCCGTTACATGATGTGACGCTCCAGTATTGGGCCGTTACATTAGTCTGAATCCAGAACTAAGAAATCGGACTCAGTTGAATGTGACGGTCGTACATTGGGCCGTTAGATGCTCCTGACGGTCCAGTGTAGAGCCGTTATATTACCGATAACCAAAAACATCGATAGTGTAATCTAATCAATGGGCTTTAATGGTACAACCAACTCGGCGTCCTAGTGGGAATCCCAGGCTCGCAGAGAATTACGGAGGCCTTGAAACAAGATTTCCTAGTCCATTGGAAAGAATATCCAATAGAGAGGTCCTCATGTCCAAGAATAGTGTTCCTATAGTGCAAAGCGAACTAAATGGACAACATACCGGAATATACGCCATATACTTAAAGAAATGACTCTATAGATGGAAAAGAATGTGTAACAATGTGAAACCATGAGAAAACTCCGTCAATACAACATTTAGAAAAATCATGATTTAGAATACAAAACTATAGAGTTTTAGCCGATGAAATTAACATAACTTAAAATAATCCTAAGACACGTTAACCATGCAATTTGATTATGAAACAGTAACTAAACTTAAAGTCATGATAACATGTCCAAACTTAGCTATCTAAGCTTATTTATAAGTAAACTCTAACTGGTTATCATTCTGCCTCGGGCTGACAGAACACAGTGCCTGACGGTCTATGATAGGCGCGTTACAGTATTGTGACGGTTTATCGAGGGGCCGTTACAGTGGTGTAACACTCCTGCTAGGGTGCGTCAGAGACAATAGAACAAATAAAAACACAACAGAATGTGACGGTCTAAAACATAACATGCCTGGAAATCAACATATTACCAATGTCCTAGTCATGATAACGATGCATAGGCCAACTATATGCAAGGGTTTAGTGAATAGACAAGATAATACTTTTTAATTTCCATTTAGGGCTAAGAGATGCATGAATGTATAAAACTATGAAATCATGAAATTCTTAGTCTATAATGCATGAAATCAAGCACAATCAGAGGGCTTTTATCCCTAACAAGTTGTTTTTGCCAATCATGAGATAACCTACCTCTTTTAAGACCTTCAAACTTCGAATTTAATGTTAGGTGCTACCCTTAGACCCTTGTACTTCTTGTGATAAATCAGCAACTTCAATCTGCTCTATTTCCTCAGCCTCTTGACCTAAGGATGTGAAATTTTGAGGGTAAGGAGATGAGACTATTGGGTACAAAAAAATCTAAAGGATTGAACTCTAATTACCTAGTTTAGACGTCCTAATCTCTGGATGTTCAGGGGTCTTGCGTTCAGATTCCTGGGTTGCTAAGGTTGAATCAGCAACTTAGGAAGCTTCTATCTTCTTGGTTGCTTGGTCTCCTAGCACGAAATTTGGAGAACTATTAGTCTATAATATACTAAACAAAATCTTCTAAAGAACTTACCCGAAATTATGACTCCTTACCTTGATTCTTCACGGGCCAAAAGTAAGGGTCGCTCAGTTCAGAACTAGGTCATATTTATAGGGTTTTGGTTAAGATTTGAAGATTAGATCGATTCTAGAGTCCTTAATTTGTCAGAACCTAATCCCTAAGAGTCCTTAGCAATGTTATAATCTATCCCAAATCGATCTCTTGTAGATAGGATTTCAAAGTTCCAATCTTTTTGCAATTTCCTCACCTTACGGAATCTGCAGGATGTAACGGTCGTGTCTAGGTGCGTTACAGGGCTGTGGCGATCGCCCGATAGACCGTTACATGTAACGTGTATGGAGTTTCAATTTAATAAAACTCTTTTATTCGTTTATCCATATAATTATCTTATATAATTAGTATTTATCCTTAAAATACGTGAATAAGCCAATTACCCTTCTAGAATATGGGCCAAACTTGATGGGCTTGGTCCATAAACCTTTTGGACAATTATTAGATAGGCTAGGTTAACTAATTAGCCTTTTTTAGCCTTATATTGACTTATTAATCCAATAACCCCTTCATTAATTTATTTAAGCCTTTATAATTTCTAGAAAATTATTTTATAATTCAAAAATTATTTATAAATTCTGGGGCACTACACGGGTTGTCCAGGTGACCAATGACATTGTCAAAGTGTTCACCTGTTACGCCACTTCCGGCGACAAGCAGCCAGAGGATACCTCGGGTGAGCTCAACCAGCCTCTTAACTATTTGAGGAAGTCAAGGCCCGTGTCCCGGATTCTGGCTCAAACACAACAGGCGCTGGCTGTTGGGACATCCCAGCCCGACCTGGCACGACAAGAAGAGCGCCAAGAGGACGCTCGCAGTGTTGATGAGAACAGCCACCCCCGGCACGAGGAAGATCTGGGGGAAGAGACACATACTCTCGCGTTGGAAGAACTCCGACACGAGAAGCAGGAACTCAAGAACCTCTTGCAAGCGCTATTGCGTGAAAAAGAGGTTCATGTCCCACCTCAAGCTGCACCAACTGGAGTGGAACAACAACCTCCTCCCATTCCAGCCGCAGCCAATGCCTCCGTCACGGCCGCAAAATTACCATTGGCAGTGGAATTTGAAGTTCCGCAACATGAAGCCAATGCGCGGTCATCTGCCACTCCTGCTACAGAAAGCCTCATGGCGCAAAGGCAGATGATCGAGCGGATCGTGGAAGCGAAGATTGCTCAACATGGTGAGGGTGTGGCTACCGTTGATTTGTACAGCGTGCCATATCCCCTCCACCATCAATTCAAGAAACTTCCACCAGACTGCCCAAAGGCCCCGAAGCTCCAGAAGTTCAACGGGCAGGGCTCTCCACATGAACACCTGGCCTATTATATGACGGCCATGGGTGAATTGGCACTGGAAGAAGCATATTTGCTGCGGCATTTTGCCACGTCATTGACCGGCACCGCCTTCCAGTGGTATTTCAGGTTGAAGCCCAACTCGGTAGCCGATTGGGCCGACATGCAAAAGAAGTTCGTCGACCGTTTCCAGATGGTCGAACGCAAAATCTCCCTGGCAGAGCTTTGTGCCCTCCGTCAAAAGAAAGGTGAAACAGCGTTGGGCTTCATCAAGCGATGGAGGGACGTCAACATGCGTAATCCTCCGACGCCTGAGGACGCAATCACCATCTGCCGCAGGGGTCTCTCGGCAGAAGTCAGTGAAAAACTTTTGGGCTCAAACATCAGAAGCTTTGACCAGCTTAATACGGTGGTGGCAGAGATTGAAATGTTCTTCGCCGACCATCCGGCACAAACTTCTGCCAAAGGCAAATCCTCCAAAGACCGTCTGACTAGCGGCAAGGAGGTAAATGATGTGGACTTCTCCCCGACAAATGGGGAAAAGGGAGAAGGAAAATCCAAAGGTAACGGCAAAAAGTCTGATGCCAAGGCAAGCGCTTCTCGGTTGGCGGAGAACATGAAGACCCCTTATTCCTTCAGGAAAGAGCATACCAAAATGTTCTTTGATCTCTGCATGAAAGAGCAGCTCATTACCCTACTGGATCCGCGGAATCCCTCAGAGGTGGACAAGACAGATGATCCTACTTATTGTGTGTATCACCGAAGGTTGGGTCATACCATCGGGGATTGTTATGTTTTCAAGAATATAGCAGAAGAGCTCATTCAAAAGGGCTTGGTAAACATGCTGGGCCATGCCGTCGACCCACCACAGCCTCATGCTTGGAGTTGGTCGAACCGGTCGGCTAATGTGGTCCATATGGTGGCAATGGCTTCGAGCTCCAACGCCTCCGAGGCCAGGCCTTCAAATCAGCAGTCCGACGCCGGTCCTGGAGCCGCCCCTCCCTCACTCCCTGAGTGTCTGGCATTGCAGAGGACTATTCGGAAAATCCGAGGAGAAATCTGGCAATTGCAATCTGAACAGAGGCGTCTGATGCAGTTCCTAGAGAGCATAGATCAGCAACTGGCCACCTTCCCCTTCGGCCCGTTTGCCAGGGGGTTAGCTCCAGCCCACATACGGGAGGTAGGTGTACCACCTACTGCCCGGGCTCCGATCAGGGGTTGGCTCTCCGAAGAATCCTCGGACTCATCTGAAGGCGAGGAGGATTCACCTGAAGGCAAGCAGCCGGAGAGGCTATACTCCTTTCCTTAGGAGAAGAAGCCAAACATCTTCTTCGCATGCCAGCGAGCGGGCTTGATCAGCCCATCACCTGTGGAGCAGACACCAGGTGCTGCATTTCATCAGGGCTATTGCCCGTACCATGAGGTGGTATGCCATATCATCCACAACTGTGAGCCGTTCAAGGACCTCGCTGAAGGCTTAATCAGGTAAGGGAAGATCAACATGGGCGAATTCCTGGTCGACCCACCACAGCCGCATATACGGGAGAGTCTTCATTTCTCCGCCAATGTCATACATGCTTCAGCCGCTTTCCAGCTCCCGGAGCCGCAGGAGGAGGGAGTCAGTTCCCAGGGAGCCAGTTCCCAGCCACCTAAATCCACACTGTGGTACCCAGGGTGGCGACCCTCTCATCAGTGTTCTTTCCCCAAGGAGGACACTGAGAAGATTTTTGACAAGCTTTTGGAAGATGGTCGGGTGATGACGCATCATCCGCCATCCTATTATAATGAGACGGCCAAGAGTCACCCCCGCTACTGCAAATATCATGCCAGGGTATCTCACCCCACCTGGGAATGCCCGGAAGTCCAAGACTGCATTGAAGTCCTCATCCAAAGAGGAGAGATCGATGCGCATGGGAACTCTATGACGAGTCGGCGTTTTAAAGAGGCCGCTAAGAAGATTCTCCAGCAAGTTCAACAGGAGCAGGCCAAGCTACATGGGATCAAACCCACCTCTCAACAAGTCCAACCGGACAAGTCTACGGGCAGTGGTAATCCTCAGCCAAACCCCAAAGGCAAGGCTAGGTGCGTGGGGCCTAAGGCCCGGAGTCCAAAAAGCCAAGCCAGGGGGAAGGTTCCAAACCTCTGTCCAGGCTGGGTCAACCCAGCATCGTCATAAGGGGAAATCCTCCGGCAGACGACAAAGACAAGGCAAAGGTGAGGGAGCCTCTAGCTAAAGCTCCTGCCAAGCCAACAAGGCCGCCAATTGCAGAAAGGCCTCTGAAGAGGCGAGATCTCGCGCTGGATCCTGAGCGGGCTATGGATCACCAGAAGATGAATCTGCAAGATAGGGAAACGTATCAGAGGGCCCAGGGGATCTCCCTGGGGCAAAACCCTCCGATGGCTAAGTTAGTAGAGCTATGGTGGAAGCAATAATGGGGGGAGGAGAGAGCTGATGCGCGAGAATCCTCTCCACCAAAGGGTGAAGCGAATCGTGCTCAGGAGCTTAGGGTGTGTGAATGCTTAGTTCATCTTACCATCTTCCGGAGGGTATCCCTTGCTTAAATAGTGCGCCGCCTTCAGGAGTCCTGTAAGCTGAGGGGTTCCCGGCGGGAGTTACGTCTTTAACGGGGGCTTTCATGGCCTGATCGTGGGAACGCTATCCCCTTGGAGTCCGGCGGCTCCCCTGACTCTCCCGCTGGCGGAGGACTCTGAACGGCTGCACCTGCAGATAATCAACCGGCCTTACCGAGCCTCGGGGATGCTAGCTCATGTCCGAGCGATAGGCATGGCCCGGCGAGGGTGGGGTCGGATAGGTCGGCTGGAGCCTATCTCTCTCGGACGGGGAGAGGGCTTTAGGCCGGACCTTCCTTGAGACCTGACCGTTGTCTCGGGCCCTCCGAGCCTAGAAGGCCGCCGGGGAGAGTTAGTTCCTCGAGTCTTATTTATTGGGCTTTTCTCCCTAAGTGGGCCCTGTGGGCTATCACTCGGGTGGGCTCGCCTGGTTGGACCTTGTGGGTCTTGTTGGGCTGCCTTTGTGGTGGGCTGCGGAAATCCCCCTCTCCACTTGTCCCCCTCCTACTCCCGAGCCAAGGAGGCTCGGATGAGTATTTTTTCGAGGCTTTGGACCGGCGTGGCTCAGGTGGGTGGAATTCAGTTGGCGTTATGGAGCCGCTTATAGCGGTCGCCGAGGCCCGTAATGATGATCCTGACGGATTCGAAACGAAGGGGCCCCCCTTTTTCTCGGAGCACGGAACGGCGTGCCGCCACCCTCAGGGGTTTTTAGGGGGCGCTGTTCATCGTTCTAGGCTTCCAGGGTTTTAGGCTTTCCTTGCTTCTTGATGCGCCGTGAGAGCACAGCGGAGACGCGGAGCCTTGCGGCGGCGTTCGAGGAGTTGGCGAGGATAACCGCAGAGGCGGTCCGGCAACTTCCTTCTCCCCCGGAGTCTTCGAGCTCGTACGAGGGATCTCCCGACTCGATGGCGGATCAGAGTCTGGAGCTTGTGCCGGTGAGGCGGGAACCCGTCCCCAACTGTAGTGAGTTGGGGGAAGCGGAGGTGCGGAGGCTGGAGCATCGTTTCCGCCTGCCTCTCAGATACAGCTTTGTTGCCGCCACTCCGTACGAGACGAGTCTGGATGATCGTGATGAGCTCATTTGCACCTTCCTTCTGCCTTGGAAGAGTGGATTTCGGCTCCCTTTCGATCCTTTCGTGCTGCAGCTTCTTAATTTTTTCCGGTTGGCGCCTATTCAGTTGGTGGCCAATTCATATCTGCTGCTCTCGGCCTTCCGGATTCTTTGTCGTCAGCACGACATTTTTCCTTCTTTGGACCTCTTCCACTTCTTTTTTGAGTTGAAAGCGCACCAGTCGGCGGGGAAAGGCTTCTACTTCATCCAGGCGCGGCGGAATAGGAGCTGCATCTCGCTTGCGGCGAAGGACTCCTCGCACAAGGGGTGGAAGACCCAATTCTTCTGGGTGAAGGCGGTGGCGACGGACGAGATCTGGAGATGCCGGACCTCGCCCAACTTTCACCCGAATCTGCCCCCTCGCCAGGAGGAGTTCCCCCCCCACGTGGAGCAGCAGGCTGCCCGTCTGCTGGAGAACCGTCAATCGACCGAGGAGCTGGTGACGCCGGAGAACATCGAACGGTGTCTTCTCTCGCGGTTGACGTCGACAGGTACAGCTCTTGAGGCTCTTTTTCAGGGGTGGTAGCTCTTTTCCTCCTCCTGACCGGGGCTTCTTCTTGTTGCAGACGTGAGGCGGGAGCCTCTGGAGGAGGCGGCCGAGGTCATCGATCTGGGAGATGACTCGGCAGCCGATGAGCCTGATGCCCCGGTGGGTCGCGTCCATGCCCGAGATAAGGGCAAGGGGGCGGCCCCCGAGGGGACTTCTCGATCGACCGGCCTAAAGCGCAAGGATCCCCTGGCGGGGAAGTTGCGGGAGGCCGCGAAGGCCAGGAAAAGGGCCAAGAAAGCCGGTTTTCCTACCGCCGTCGGGGGCGATTCTGGCTCGGCGGTGCTCCCCCCTCGGGGGCAGGATGGGGACGACCCCTCCGGGCTGGCTCTCCCATCCGCCGGGCGAGAGGGGGCCGAGGAGACCAGGGGCCCCGCAGAGGGAGGTGATGGGTCGGCTCTCCCCTCTGTGGGGGCAGAGGGGGTCGGTGCCGGTGTGGCCGGCGCTGGGACCGAGGGATTGGTCGGCGCGGATGGGGGTTCGCCCGCGAGGGCGTCGCAACCCCAAGTGCCGGCAGTTGCTGGTGCGGTTGATCCCGCGGCGCCGGTCGAGGGTGGGGGTTCGCCCGGGGAGGCGTTGCAACCCAAACCGACCGTGGCGCGCGGGGCGGTCAGGTTCGCTGCACGAACAGGGTCTTCTGGCGGGGTGCCCAGGGTGGAGCAGTCCCCTTTGCCGGAACCTCTGGTCAGGCTCGGTATCTCGGGCGACTTGTACCGGTTCTGCCGGTCGATCGCCGAGAGGGGGGGAGAAAGGCGCAGCACTCCCGCTGGGGTCCTTGATGTCCTGATGGAGGGCGGCCTGGTCATAGCTCTGACAGCGGCCGTGATGGCGGAGGCGCACGCCCGGACGGAGGCGGAGCGGTCGAGGCTCGCCTGGACCCTTGGTGGATGCGAGGGGAAACTAGCCCGGCTCGAGGGGGAGCATGAGGGGCTCCGGCGGGAGTTCCTCGCATTCAGGGAGTTGGCGCAGTCGAGCCGACGGGAAGCCGAGGCGCTGGCCGAGCAGCTAGCAAGGGCCCAAGAATCGCTCGAGAGGAAGAGCAAACGTCTAGAAGACGAGCGTCAACGTCACATCGAGCTGGACGGCCTCTGGGAGCTTGAGCGCGGTGAGCTGCAGGATCGGGCGGAGGACGCGGAGCGCCTTCGCGCTGAGGCCGAGGCGGACCGAGCCCGGGCGGAGGGTCGGACGATCGAAGCCGAGCGGAGGATGACCGAGCTAGAGGAGCGTCTGGCGAGGGCGGAAGAGCGTGCGGCCGAGGCGGAGCGGGCTCGGGACGGGCAGGTCGAGGCGGAGGCGATCGAGCGCTACAAAGGCTCGGAAGCTTACTCGGCCGACCTGATTGAAGCTGCCCTACCCTACTACGAGGTAGCGCTCCGCCGGGGTGCCCGAAAGGGATTCAGGCAGGGCTATCGCCGGGCGATGAGCTATGCCAATGAGCACCTTGTCGGGGGTGATTTTCCTTACGGCCAGAGTTATGACTCGGATGAGTCAGTTTCCAGCTCCTCGTCTTCGGCCGGGGAAGAACTGGAGGAGTCATCTCCAGCGGGGTCACCAACTCCGGAGGCTCCAGGAGGGCTCACGACCGGGACAGTTCTCGCACAGGCGAGGTCAGTGTCCGGGCCGGCCGTCACCGAAGGTACTGGGGGTGACGCGTCCCCTACTGCTGTTCCCGAGCTTCGAAGTGGGCCCGAGGCCTGATGTATTTTGCTTTATTTTGCCCCTTCCCCTTTTTTGTCTGTTTTACCTTCTGTAAGAGGCTTTCTTTATGGGAGGCAATAAAGGACTTACTTCGTTTGATCGTTATCTTTGCCGTGATTTGGCTGGTGTATCGGGGGCAGTTGGAAGGTGCCGATATTCTCTGCACCGTTCTCGCATGCCGATTCGGGAGACTTCTGGCGGGGCGTCCTTTCATTCCACCATGCTTTGAAAGTCGAGGCGCTTCGCGAATCCCGCTAGGGCGGGGGCCGAGGAATTAGAGGTGACCTTCCAACGGAGGTCCTATAGCGTGTTTTCGAGGGGGGAGTCATTTAAGGCGCGTGGCCTCCCTTGGCCTATAAAAAGGACCGAAGGGTGCTCCTTCCCTCTTAACACTTAGGACTCTCGCCGGCGGTCTGCTCTTATTTCCTCGTCCTCGCTCTGCGTTGCGCCGCCGCGATCGGAGCATGGAGGGCCCTTCAGAAGATGACGCCGCAGACGACGGGGAGCGGCCGGTTCCAGCTGTCCTGGAATATCGGTCGGGTCCCACGGTCGCCGCGCGTGCATGAGACGGGTCCGACGGTCGCCGCGCGGATCTGGAGAGGGCTTCGACGTGCGGGGGCACGCCGTTTGCCTCCTCTTGGCTCCGGCGAGGCTTCCGGGCGGATGCCGAGATGGAGGGCGGACGGGGGAGTTAGGGATGCCGGCCGCCATTCCCCTCCGCGGGAGGGGAGGAGGCGGCTCCAGTTCCTTCCTCACCTCTGTCCGCAGCCTCTTTCTCTCTCTTTTGTTCTTCATTTCTTTCACTCTTCGGGGGCTGCTTGCTTTCTATTCGCCTCCAAAGAGTTGGTAGTTTGGCAGAGAGGAGACCTTCACGGCGCTCCTTTTTCCAGGTTGTTGCCAACTTGGAAGGTAGCCTTCCTCGCGTGAAAGGTGGCCTTCTCCTTGCTGTCCCTCTGTCACCTTTGTCACGGTCCACCCGAGCCAACTGGGTCGACCATCTCTTGTCCGAGCCAGTTTCTACGCGAGGCAGAGTCAGTGGCTGGATGCGAGAAGGTCAAGACCGGGTCGGCCGGGCGATGGCCGTTTGCCGCGGTGCTAGATGGATTTTTGCTTTTCACTATGTAATGTACTGGCAGTTGCCTTTCTGATGTACCAACAGTTATCTTGAATGAATGCAAAAAGGGGGGTTTATTTTACCCGATTTGTCGATACAGTTTTCAGAAATAAAATCTGCGTAGTGTGGTTGCGTTCCATGTCCGGGGAATGGGTTCCCCTTCCATTGTGGCTAACCTGTACGCACCTTTCCCGAGCGTCTCGATCACTCGGTAGGGGCCTTCCCAGTTGGGGGATAGCTTGCCCGCCGCCTCCAGTGGTCGAGAGGCTTCGGTCTTCCTGAGGACGAAGTCCCCTGGTCGGAATTGTCTGCCTCGGACCTTGGTGTTGTAGTACCGAGTGAGGCGGCGTTGGTATTCCGTAGCTCGGACGTTCGCGGTCTCTCGGAGTTCGTCTGCCAGGTCGAGGTTCTCGAGCAACTTCTGCTCGTTTGCCTCGGGCGAAAAGCTGATCACTCGGAGAGACGAATTGGCGATCTCTAACGGAACGACGGCTTCGGTGCCATATACCAGCTGAAAAGGGGTCTCACCGGTTGCCGTACTGGGGGTCGTTCGGTGCGACCATAGTACGCTAGGCAGTTCCTCGAGCCAGCTACCCTTAGCCTTGCCGAGTCTGGTTTTTATGCCCTTCAAGATGGTCTTGTTGGCATTTTCAACCAGCCCGTTGGCCTGAGGGTGGGCGACCGAAGTGAAGTGGTTGCGGATATTTAGGTCGGCGCATCTGTCTCGGAAGTACCGAGAGTCGAATTGCCGCCCGTTATCGCTCACTATCACTCGGGGGATGCCAAAGCGACAGATGATCGATTTCCATACGAAACCCCAGACGACTGTCTCGGTGATCCTTGCTGTAGCTTCAGCCTCGATCCACTTGGTGAAGTAGTCGATGGCGACGATGATGAACTTCTTCTGGGATTGAGCCGTTGGGAATGGCCCAAGGATGTCGATCCCCCACCGAGCGAAAGGGTAGGGCTCGGTAAGGGTGATAAGTTCCGTGGCCGGCTGATGGACCAAATGGTCGAACCACTTGGCAACGGTCGCAATGTTGTGCGTAGGCCGTGCAGTCGCGCTGCAGGGTCGGCCACCAGTACCCCTGTCTTAGCAGGATTCTGGCCAGCGACCGACCTCCTGAATGTGCTCCGCACAGGCCTTGATGAATCTCTTCAACAGCTTGGCTTGCTTCGTCGGGACCGAGACACTTCAGAAGGGGCCCGGAGAACGATCTTCGGTAGAGAGCGTTGTCGAGGATGACGAAGCGCCGAGCTTGGTACTTCATTCGGCGGGCTTCCCGAGGGTCGGAGGGCTCCCGGGAGTCCCGTAGCCAGGACAGGTAGGGGGAGCGCCAGTCGCCGGGAGTGGCCGAGTCAATGGCGAGGAGCTCCAAGTCTATGCTCGGGCGCTCGAGCTCTTCTAGGAGGACCGATCGTGTACCTTCCGGGTCTAGGGAGGAGGCCAGTCGGGAGAGAGCGTCCGCCCGAGAGTTTTGCTCTCGAGCTATTCGGACTACCTCGAACTCCTCGAACTGCTGGGCCAGGCTCCGGACCAACTGTAGGTATTTGATCATAGGTACCTCCCGAGCTTCGTACTCGCCACTGACCTGGCTTGCAACTAGCTGGGAGTCGGTGTGGATCCTGACTCGCTCGGCCCCCAACCGTCGGGCCATGCGGGCTCCCGAGATAAGGGCCTCGTACTCGGAAGCATTGTTGGACGCCAGAAAGTTGAACTTTAGGGCGTATTGCAACTCTATTCCTTCGGGGGACTTTAGGAGGATCCCTGCGCCGCTACCGACCGAGTTGGACGATCCATCGACGAACAGCTCCCAAGTTGGCCCGGTTGCAGTCGGAGGCCTGTCCTCGACCGGAACGGTGCTCTCGGCGATGAAGTCGGCGAGTGCTTGTCCTTTGATAGCTGATCGCGGCCGATACGAGATGTCGTAGGCCCCGAGCATGATGGCCCATTTGACGAGTCGCCCCGAGGCTTCGGGATGGGCCAGAATCTTCTTCAGTGGCTCGCCGGTTAGCACGGTGATGGGATGCCCCTGGAAGTAGGGTCGGAGGCGCTTTGCGGAGGTAACCAACGCTAGCACGAGTTTCTCGGTTGCGGGGTACCTCCGCTCGGCCTCACCGAGCACCTTGCTGGTGTAGTAGACCGGCCTCTCGACTCCCGAGTCATTTCTGACTAGGACCGAGCTGACCGTTGATGGCGTCGCCGAGAGATAGAGCAACAAGACCTCGCCCGGGACGGGCTTGGAAAGCACCGGGGGCGAAGCCAGGAACTCTTTGAGCTCGGCGAACGCTGTCTGGCATTCCCCATCCCATGCGAACGTAGCAGATGCTATCTTGGGCCCCCTCATCAGCTTGAAGAAGGGCAAGCATCGTTCGGCCGCACGGGACAGGAAACGACTGAGAGCAGCGACACGCCCCGTCAGACGCTGGACGTCTTTAATGCATGTGGGCGGGCTCATGTCCAGGATGGCCTGGACCTTGTCGGGGTTGGCTTCGATCCCTCGCTGAGTGACCAGGAAACCCAGGAACTTCCCGGATCTTACTCCAAAGGCGCACTTGGCGGGGTTGAGCTTCATGCTGTACTTCAGGAGGGTGCCGAAAGTCTCGGCCAGGTCGGTGAAGTGGTCTTGGGCCCTCGGGGTCTTGACGAGCATGTCGTTGATGTAGGCCTCGATGTTCCGACCTAACTGTCCCTCGAACATATGGTTGACCAGTCGCTGGTATGTGGCTCCAGCATTCTTCAATCCGAAGGGCATCCGGGTGTAGCAGTACACGCCGTAGTCGGTGATGAAGGCGGTCCTCTCGACATCTTCAGGGCTCATTCGGATCTGATGATAACCCGAATAGGCATCCAGGAAACTGAGTATCTCGTTGCCCGAGGTTGAGTCAACCAATTGGTCGATGCTCGGTAGCGGATAGCAGTCCTTGGGGGTGGCCTTGTTCAGATCGGTGAAGTCTACGCACATTCGCCACTTGCCTGTAGTCTTCGGCACCAGGACGACGTTGGCTAGCCACGTTGGGTACAGGACCGGTCTGAAAAGACCAGTTTCCTGTCCCTTGGTGACCTGCGCCTTGATGATCGCCTGTTTCTCGGGCGCATGCTTCCTTCTCCGCT
Source organism: Amorphophallus konjac (assembly GCA_022559845.1). NCBI lineage: Eukaryota > Viridiplantae > Streptophyta > Magnoliopsida > Alismatales > Araceae > Amorphophallus > Amorphophallus konjac. Next base: position 184,106,577 of record CM040120.1, read on the forward strand.
GCTGTACGGGTCTCACGGTGGTATCGAGGTTGAGCTTGTGCGTCACAGTCTCCTCTGGTATACCAGGGAGTTGATCATCGGACCAAGCGAAGACCCGAACATACTCAGAAAGAAACTCCTTATATTGCTGCTGTTCCTCTGGTGGTAGGTCGGCGCCGATCCTTACTCCTAGGGCCGGGTCGTCGTTCAGGAATACCGTTAATAACTCGCCACCGGGCTCGGTGGTCACAGCTCTTCCTTCGACTCCCCTGGGGCCCTTATCCTTCCCGTCCGGCCTTGAGGTTTCCACCGAGATGTTGTAGCACCTTCTAGCCGTGGCCTGGTTACCTCGGACTTCCCCCAACCCGTTTTTGGTGGGAAACTTCATTTTTTGGTGATAGGTAGATGGTACGGCCTTTATTCGGCTGAGAATTTTTCGGCCGAAAATGGCGTTGTACGCTATCATACCTTTAATCACTATGAAGTCCACTATGACCGTAACGGTTTTGGGTGGGGTGCCGATAGTGACCGACAGGCTTAGGGCTCCCTCGGGATAGGTGGCCAGGCCATTAAACCCGCAAAGGGGCGTTCGGATCGGGCGGAGTTTGGATGGGTCTTCCCTCATCTTGAGAAAACAGTCATAAGATAATACATCGGGGGCGCTCCCATTATCAACCAAAATCCTGTCTACATTACAGTGATTTATCGTGGCCGAGATAACGAGGGCATCGTCATGCGGGGTGCTCAGCCCTTCCAGGTCTTGGTCGGAGAAGACTATGACCTGGGGCTCCATCGGCGGGCCTCTGGGGGGCTCTAAGGCTCGGCTGGCTCGCTCGGCATGACGTTTCCTCCCTCGGCTGGTGTCGCCGCCCGATGCCGCTCCTCCGGAGATGACGTTGATGTGGACCCCTCGGGGGGCGTTGTCGATCTCCTCTGCGGCGTCTCGGTCTTCTTTGTGCCCGGTCGTGAACCGGGCTAGATGCCCCAGACGGATGAGGCGCTCGATCTCGTCCTGGAGCTGATGGCAATCTCCGGTGTGGTGCCCGTGGTCGCCGTGGAACAGGCAATGCTTGTCCCGCTTGCGATTCTTCGACCTCATTGGCTCCGGCTGGCGGAGAAGTCCCGAGTCTTTGATGTCTTCATAGATCTCGTAGACTGGCGCGGTCAAGGGGGTGTACCGCTCGTACTTTCTTTTGCGCTCTCCTTCTCGATCGCGCTTCTTACCCGAGCCAGGGTTTGGCTCGGAGGTCCGCTTCTTGTCCCCCTCCCGACCCGAGCCGGTTGCGTCTCGACAGGCGCTGAGTACTTCTTCGCACTCGGCGTGGCGCAGTGCCAGAGTCACTAGCTCGGCAAGGGTCGAGGGAGGGTGGAGGACAAGCTCGCGGCGGAGATTCTCGTCCCGGGTGCCCCCGGTCAGTGCGGTTGTGGCTGAGGCCACATCCAGGAGGGGGATCCTGAGGGCTTCCGATTTAAATCGGTGGACGTAAGTCCGGAGCCTCTCCCCTTGCGCCTGTTTGAGAGCCAGGAGCCCCGCTACTGACCTTGGGGGGGCGCTACCGGCGAAACTCTCCTTGAAAATTCGCCCGAATTGCCTGAAGTCTCGAATGGACCCAGGGGCGAGGGCCCGGAACCATGCCTGAGCACCTTGGACCAGGGTGGCCGCGAAGGCTCGGCATTTGATGGGATCCGGCGCTCCATGAAGGGTCACCAGGGCGTCGAAGCTATCGAAGTGGTCGGCTGGGTCGCCCTGGCCGTCGTAGAGCTTGAAGGTTGGAATGGAGGCTCTGGGAGAGACCTCTGCCTTCAAGATGTACTCGGAGAAAGGGGATTTCTCCTCGTCCTCCGGGAGAGAGGTCTTCTGCAGGGCGCGGAGGGCGCGCGCTCTTGCTCTGCGAACCGTCTCTCGAAATCTCGCAGCCGGAGGGACAGCTCTGGCTGCAGTCGCACCGTGGGGCTGGGGGGGGCGTCTTGGCGATCTCCCGGGGCACTAGTGCCCGGGCGCGGCGGCCTCGCCCCCTGCTTCCCTCTCCTCGGCGTGGAGGAAGCCTCTTGCTCCGCAGGCGGAGCTTGCGAGGGTCCTTCGACGTCGTTGCGGAGGAGCTGTCGGCCGCGGAGGGTGAAGCGGCCTCCGGCGGTGTGCTGCGTCGCACTCCTTCGAGGGGGACTTCCTGACGGGGCGCGGGACCTTGCGTCCCTGGCCGCCTGGGCCCTCATGAGCTCCACGATGACATCCATCTTTTCGTTGAGGGCCTGGAAGGCGTTGGCGCCACCGTCGAGGGGTGCCCCTGTCTCCGCCGGGGGGGGGGGGTGGCCTGTTGGTGGGGATGCTAGCGTTGGAGGGGGGGCTCTGCGAGACCCTAGAGGGGGCGCCTCCCGCCGCCGCCACAGCCTTACCTGCCCCACCGGCGGATCTCCTCCCTGAGCTTCTTCTCACCATCTCGACTTTTCGAGCATTTCCCACAGACGGCGCCAGATGAAGAGGCGAGATCTCGCGCTGGATCCTGAGCGGGCTATGGATCACCAGAAGATGAATCTGCAAGATAGGGAAACGTATCAGAGGGCCCAGGGGATCTCCCTGGGGCAAAACCCTCCGATGGCTAAGTTAGTAGAGCTATGGTGGAAGCAATAATGGGGGGAGGAGAGAGCTGATGCGCGAGAATCCTCTCCACCAAAGGGTGAAGCGAATCGTGCTCAGGAGCTTAGGGTGTGTGAATGCTTAGTTCATCTTACCATCTTCCGGAGGGTATCCCTTGCTTAAATAGTGCGCCGCCTTCAGGAGTCCTGTAAGCTGAGGGGTTCCCGGCGGGAGTTACGTCTTTAACGGGGGCTTTCATGGCCTGATCGTGGGAACGTTATCCCCTTGGAGTCCGGCGGCTCCCCTGACTCTCCCGCTGGCGGAGGACTCTGAACGGCTGCACCTGCAGATAATCAACCGGCCTTACCGAGCCTCGGGGATGCTAGCTCATGTCCGAGCGATAGGCATGGCCCGGCGAGGGTGGGGTCGGATAGGTCGGCTAGAGCCTATCTCTCTCAGACGGGGAGAGGGCTTTAGGCCGGACCTTCCTTGGGACCTGACCGTTGTCTCGAGCCCTCCGAGCCTAGAAGGCCGCCGGGGAGAGTTAGTTCCTCGAGTCTTATTTATTGGGCTTTTCTCCTTAAGTGGGCCCTGTGGGCTATCACTCGGGTGGGCTCGCCTGGTTGGACCTTGTGGGTCTTGTTGGGCTGCCTTTGTGGTGGGCTGCGGAAATCCCCCTCTCCAGCCTCAACATCTTGAGCTTGCGAAGGCGCCGGTCAAAGTAAAGTCGGTGGAACTACAAAGCCCCCAGAGGCCCCACTGTGGACTGGCAGAGTTCCAGGAGTTGCCTCCTGAAATAATTGATTAGGCAATCAATGCCATCTTCCAGGTTCAGTCGGAGGAGGCCAACTGGACTAAGGTCACCCCCAGAAAGAGCCGCGGCACTAAGGCTCCTAAGGAGCCAGCCCGGAGCAAAAAGCAAAATTCTGGGGGCCAACAAGTCCCACCTCCAAAGCAAAGTCCTCTCTCTTCTCAAGAGGCGGCACGCCAAAAGAAGCAAGAGAAGAATCGCAGGAAGAATTTGAAGAGGAGGTTGAAGAAACAAGCTGAGCAAGCGGCAACTATGGAGGCTCCTAAGGAGCCAACTCCTTTACAAAGACTTCAAAAGCTCATAGATGAGCTCGAGGAGTACACTCCCCCTCGTCCCACCGGGATCGTCACTCTGGACGAATACATTCCTTGGGACAAGCTTGGGCGAAAAGCCCGCCTTCTGCAATGGCTCCGAGATATGGCTCACCGTCTCAAAGAAGGGGAAGGCTTCCCAATCCCGGAGGTGCTCTCCTTATTTTACAAGGACGAGGAGCTCACTATGGAAATGCTCGAGGAAATGCTGCAAGAGCTCTCCTGCAACATGGTGGCGATTCCGCCGCCCGACAACATTAACTCTCCTGCGGCTGATAGCACTGGAGGTAAGGCTCCTATGGCAACATATCAACGTCGCTCGGCGAGAAATAGCCGAGGTCGTAGCCGAGGACGTGGACGTGAAGGTCCCCTGACTCTCGACTGGGTCATAATATTCAGAGGGGAGAAGCCGGGTCTTGTCCCAGAAACCCAAGTTCGGGGAATCCCTTTTATCCTCAGCCCCTCAAAGGGTTCAGGCCCCGTCTTAGCGGGTAAACCGGGTGGCGTCCCTTTTACAATCACCTCCTCCGATGAAGAAGAGGAGCCAGCCAAGTCGCCAGTGTGCGAGAAGGCATCAGAGCAGGCCGGCCCTTCCAACAGGGTTGAGCCCGCAAGCCCGGCCGGTCCTTCTAATGAAGACCAGCATGATGAGCCTTTGTCACCTCCGGAGGAATCCTTGGCTCCGCTATTCCAAGAAAATACGGAGGGTCAAGTTAGGGAGGAGCGCCCTTCTAAACGGGAGAAGCCTCGCCAGGCGCCGAAGACTCTGGCGAAGATCATCCTGCCATTTGACAAGACCCGTGCTCGGGCGGACCGCAAAAGTATTCATCACATGAAGTGGTTTCCTACAAATATCACCATTTGGGAAGTCATCGCTTGGAGCAAGGATCTCAGGGAGGCTCTTGTCAAGATACTCCAAGACCCAGAGGCCTATGAAACCCATGTTGCAGAGTTGCAAACCCAGGCATATGAGGCATTTGCAGCCAACATCTCCTTCACGGACAAAGACATGTTGCTGTCATCTCCGTGCCACAATCGCCCCTTATATATGAGGGGGACGATCAATGGGCATGACGTGAATCGCATCCTGGTTGACGCCGGAGCAGCCGTCAACATCATGCCTTTGAAGACTTTCAAGTCTCTATACTTGGCACCTTATTTACAAAAGGTGAGCGCGGTCCAAATTTCGGGATTCAATCAGAAGTTCGAAGAGGCGCTTGGTCGGGTTGAAGTCAAGCTTGCTTTGGGCGATTTTGTCACCCAAGCGACATTTTATATCATCAACGCCGACACCTCCTACAAGGTGGTGCTTGGAAGACCATGGCTCCATGAGAATTGGGTCGTCCCATCAACTCTGCACCAATGCATTAAATATGCCAAGGAAGGGGAGCAACATACTGTCTTTGCAGATCATGCTCCATTTCACCCCAATGAGTGCCATCTGGCCGATGCTTCACTATATTTTGGGAAGCCCACTTTAATAATCCCCGAGCCTTTAAAAGACAAAGGGAAACAAAAGGTGGGTCATGAAGTTGAGGAAGGGCAGTTGTTCACTGTCAACCAAGATATGGTAAAGTTGCACAGGCTAAGCCTCCATGCCGCCTCCAAGCCGACTCAACCGGAGAGGCGAAGTGTTGACTTCGAAGCCAACCTGATCAGCAAGGTCATTGACCGAAGCATCTCCTTACCTCCCAAATGCCTTCAACTCTCGTCCCAATGGGAAGAACATGAGGTGGAGCAGTTGAAGACCTTCACAGTCTCCTATCAACGGAGAAGGAGACGCAACAAGGGAAAGGGGGACAAGTCGATCATCTTTTACAAAGGTGACTTAGTCCCATCGGGCCCTCCAGAAGATGATTTCGGTTGGGATACTCCCGCCGATGTGGCGCCAGCGCCAGTCCAAGAGAGGGACGATATGCCGAAATACATCAAAGAAATGTGTAAAAAGCAGCACATCCCGCAGACCCTGGACCCCGGGCGAGCAGCATATTTCCATCAGTTGTGGAACCCTCCACAGGTCCGTGGGCAACCCCCCTTCTCCCGCAAAGACACGCGGGGACTCGGCTACGACCAGGAGAGGGACTTTGAGGTCTATTACGCAGTCAATGCCATAGGATTGCTACCTCCTCATCACGGGCAAGCTGAAGTTGAGCCCAAAACTGATGACTCTGTAAGAGAGTCTGGTGAGGCGTCAACCACACCATTATCTTCATCGGAAGTCAACAACGACCACCCCTCAGAGGGAGGAGCAGCCCAGTCTGCTAACCATCAACAAGATGAAGCAAGTCCTTACAAGATAGCTTCGAGGAGTTCGAAGTCTATGAAGTAAATACTGAAGATGAGGGAGACTTTGTCGACCTCCAACCAGCTCCACCGGAGCTTGAAGACGGTGGTCAAGCAACTGTGGACGAGTTGATCGAGATCAATCTCGGAAGCAACAATGACCATCCTCCCACCTTCATAAGTGCTCTCCTCGGCAAGGAAGAAAGGCAGTCGTATCGACAGCTCCTAGAAGAGTTCAGGGATTGTTTCGCCTGGACTTACAAAGAAATGCCGGGCTCGATCCTTCTGTGGCTGAACACGAACTGGCAATACTTTCAACAGTCAAGCCAGTCAAGCAAGCTCAAAGGCGTATGCGCCACGAGCTGGAGCTGAAGGTCAATGCTGAGGTTGACAAGATGCTCAATGTGGACTTCATAGAGCCCTGTATGTACCCTGTGTGGCTCGCTAACATCGTCCCTGTCAAGAAGAAGAACGGCCAAGTCCGAGTCTGTATCGACTTCAAGGATTTGAACAAAGCATGCCCAAAGGACGACTTCCCTGTCCCAATCACTGAGACAATGGTTGATATGACCACTGGTCACGAAGCCTTGTCTTTCATGGACGGGTCGTCGAGCTATAATCAGATCCGCATGGCCACCAAAGATAAAGACCATATGGCTTTCCGGTCTCCTAAGGGGATCTTCAACTACAAAAGGATGCCATTCGATCTGAAGAATGCCGGCGCAACCTATCAAAGGGCAATGACCAAGATCTTCGACGAGATGCTACATGACCTTGTCGAATGCTATGTCAATGATCTGGTCGTCAAGACGAAGAAGCGGGAGGATCATTTGGCCGACCTGCGTCGAGTCTTCGAAAGGCTTCGACAATATCAGCTCAAAATGAATCCCATGAAGTGCGCCTTCGGCGTCTCCAGTGGCAAATTCCTTGGCTTTATTGTCAGGTACCGAGGCATAGAAATCGACCCCGACAAAATCAAGGCTATAAGAGGACTGCCTCCGCCCAAAAACTTGACAGAGCTCAGATCTCTTCAAGGAAGACTCGCCAATATTAGGCGGTTTATTTCTAACCTTTCTGGAAGATGCCTACCTTTCGGCAAATTGATAAAGAAAGGAGGACCCTTCATATGGGACGAAGACTGTCAGAAGGCCTTCGAGCAAATCAAGGAATATCTACTAACTCCTCTAGTCCTAGGGGCACCTGTCAGAGAGAAGCCCCTTATCTTATATATTGCTGCCATGGATGCCTCTCTGGGGGCGCTGCTAGCCCAGATCAATGAAGAGGGCAAGGAGCAGCCGTTGTACTGTCTCAGCCGAAAACTGATCGGGCCTGAGCATCGGTACGCGCCCATGGAAAAGGTGTGCCTGGCTCTGGTGTTTGCCGTCAAGAAGCTAAGGCACTACCTGCTAGCTCATCGGGTGGAACTCATCTCAAAATGTGATCCACTCAAATTTCTGCTCAGTCAGCCTGTCCTTTCTGGTAGGCTCGACAAGTGGGCACTTATCCTCATGGAGTTCGATATCACCTTCGCCCCACGCAAGGCGATCAAGGGACAAGGAATGGCGGAGTTCTTAGCTGCGCACCCTGTACCGGAAGATTCGCCGCTCAACTTCGAGCTACCTGATGAAGAGGTGTTGGTACCTTCTCAAGAAACCGGGGAGCATTCTGAAAAAGTCCCACCACAGATGGAGCCGGGTGTCCTCACCATCGACCTCCCACACTGGGAGTTGTATTTTGATGGTGCCTCTCGGACAATCAAAAGGGCATGCGGCCTTATAGACTATGTCTCAGGCGCGGGGGTAGTCTTTGTATCTCCACAAGGCGGCATCCTCCACAACTCTTGCGCTCTCATGAAGTCCCTGACTAATAATGAGGCAGAGTATGAAGCGCTAATCATTGGGATTCAACTGGCACTGGAGATGGACATCAAGTGCATCAAGGTGTACGGGGATTCTCAACTCGTCATCCGTCAGGTCCTGGGCGTCTATGACGTCTGGAAAAAGGAGCGCGTCCCCTATCATGCAGCCGTCATGAGGCTCAAAGAAAAATTCTACCTATTCAAAATAGGCCATGTTCCAAGAGGCAGCAACTAACAGGCTGACGCTTTGGCAAAGTTGGCAGCAGCCTTAAAGCTCCCGCCTGAGGGAGAGTTGAATATCACTGTCAGACACCGAAGGCTCATGCCAAGCGTGCTCGATGAAGAATCCGACTTCACTGTCTACGAGGTCGACAATGTTCAAGAGGAGAATACTCCCGAAGAAGAAGATTGGCGTGAGCCAATTATAAAGATAAAGAACGGCTGGCTTCCCCCCGATCGGGCTCAGAGGGTGCAACTGCTACGCAGGGCGACATCCTACCAGCTGATTGATGGTCTGCTCTTCAGGCTTGTCCATGAAAAAGACCGATCAGTCCTCCTACGGTGCCTTTCATCCAAGGAAGCAAAGACCGTGATGCATGAGGTCCACTCCGGGCTGTGCGGGGCTCATCAAGCAGGAGCTAAGATGAAGAATAGCATCAAGCTCAAAGGGTTTTATTGGCCCACCATGTACGAATATTGCAATCAATATGCTCGTACATGCCACCAATGCCAAGCATTTGGGCCAGTGCCTCGGAGGCCGCCCAATTCGCTCCATCCAACAGCGCCTACTTGGCCATTCGCGAAGAGGGGCATGGACATTGTGGGACCATTCCCGCCATCATCTCAAGGTCACAAGTTCATACTGGCCACCACCGATTACTTCTCCAGATGGGCAGAAGCCGTCCCGCTGCGAGAAGTTACAGGAGAGATAGTTGCCCGCTTTGTGAGGCACTACATCATATATAGATTCGGCACCCCCAGCAGAATTATATCCGATAATGGGACGCCATTCAAGAACATGATTGTCTATGCTTTGGCGGCCAAATTTCATATTGATTGGAGGACGTCATTAGTCTACAATCCCCAAGCCAACGGGTTGGCCGAGGCCTTCAACAAAACCCTCTGCAAGCTGCTGTCCAAGATAGTAGGTGGCCGCAAATGAGATTGGGGCGAGAAGGTTCACGAAGCCCTATGGGCCTATCGGACTATCTACAAAACCACTACGGGTTGCTCCCCATTCTCTTTGGTCTACGGAGCCGAGGCGGTGGTCCCTGTGGAGATCGAGCTGGCATCCTATCGTGTTGTTGTGCACGCCGGATGGCCAGGCCAAGACTAGTCCAAAATAGAAAGAAGGCTCGAGGAATTGTCCAACCTTGAAGGTGAAAGACTCAGAGCCTATAAGCACTTACAAGTGTATCAAGCTCGCATGACACGTGCTTATGATAAGCCGGTCAAGCAAAGGGCATTCAAGAAAGGCGACCTCGTCATGATCAAGGAAAAGGAGGTTCTAGCGAGAAGATCCAGGGGCAAACTCCAGCCTAATTGGCGCGGGCCTTATGTCATTCAGAAGGTCTATGAAGGAGGGACTTATACGGTCGTCGACCACAAGGGAGATAATCCCTTCCCTCCTCTCAACGGCAAGCACATGAAGCTCTATTATGCGCCACCGTAAAAGTTTCCCCAACAGTCCTCATAGAACATTACCTCTCCCCAGTGAAGGTTCCAAAAAAAAGAAAATGGGGTTAAAAATATTGATACCCCGGCGAACTTAGTCATCCTTCAACGGCTGGCTAAGGGTAAAAAGGCCATAGACCCGGTCGAGGTGAAAACCCGAAAGGGCGCCTCGGGCAAAAATGGACAACCCCTCGGTGTGAAAACCCGCAAGGGCGCACCGGAAAAAGCTAAAGGGGGCTAGCCTCGGCGAAAATCCGAAAGGGCGGTGAGGTTGGTAATGTGAAAAAGAAAAAAACAAACAAACACAATGCTCTTTCAACATGATTTATGGGTGATTCTAAGTCTACAACTCCACCCTTTAATGGCGGAGGCATTATACTGATGCTTTGGCCGTATCTCACACGTCGTCCTGCGGCACCTATTCCCACCAGGGCGTCCCGACATTGTCATACTCTGTCCCATCAGGATTGCCCATGTTTTGGACTTCCCAGGTCCGAATCCCGTGTCCCTCCGGGCTATCCAATCTCGCCTTCTAGTCCCATCGGGTTCGGCCTGCGCATGCCCCTTTTGGGCTGCCGACCCATTTCGCCTAGCGGCTTCCGGGTTTAGCTCATATGTCTCGTTCGGGCAGTTAAACCCACTTACCCTTTTGTCCCACTGGGTTTGGCCTCAGTATGCTCTCTCGGGCTGCCAACTCATTATGCTTTTCGGCTCATTTTACCTTCCTGGGTTTGGCCTCAATATGCCCTCTCGGGTTGCCAACCTACCTCGCCTTTCGGCTCATTTTACCTTATAGGATTTGGTCTCAGTATGCCCTCCCGGGCTGCCAACCCATCTCGCCTATCGGCTTTCGGGTTTGACTCTCACGTCCCACTAGGGCTGTCAAGCCTATCTTTGTTCCTTTTGGGATTGGCCTTAGCATGCCCTCTTGGGCTGCCAACCCATCATGCCTTTCGCCTCATTTTACTTTTTGGGATTGTTCTCAGCATGCCCTCTCGGGTTGCCAACCCATCACGTCTTTCAGCACATTCTACCTTTTGGGATTGGCCTCAGCATGCCCTTCCGGGCTGCCAACTCATCATGCCTTTCGGTTCTTTTTATCTTGGGTTTGGCCTCAGTATGATCTCTCGGACTGCCAACTCATCATGCCTTTCGACTCTTTTTACTATCTCGAGATTGGCCTCAGTATGCCCTCTCGAGCTGCCAACCTACATCGCCTTTCGGCTCATTTTATCTTCTAGGGTTTGGTCTCAGTATGCCCTCCTGGGCTGCCAACTCATCTCGCCTATCGGCTTTCGGGTTTGACTCTCACGTCCCACTAGGGCTGTCAAACCTATCTTTGTCCCATCGGGATTGGCCTCAGTATGCCCTCCCAGGCTGTCAACCCATCTCACCCATCGGCTTTCGGGTTTGACTCTCGCGTCCCACTAGGGCTGTCAAATCCATCATTTCCTTCTTTCGGGTCTGGCCTATGCACGTCCCTTTCGGGCTGTCAACCCATCTCACCTCTTGGCCTTTAGACTTGACTCATATATCCCACCAGGATCGCCAAGTCTATTCCTTTGTCCCCATGGGCTTGGCCTCCGCATGCCCTTGTCGGGCTGCCAACTCTATTTGCCTATCGGCTCACGGACTTGATTCATATGCCCCACCCAGGCTGTCAAATCCGTCCTTTTATCCTTTCGGGTCCGGCCTATGTATGCCCTCATGGGCTGCCAACCCATCTCGCCTATCGGCTTCCAGGTTTGACCCACATGTCCCCTTCGGACCCTTGAACCTACCCCTTTGCTGTCCCAACCAGGTTTGGCGCATGCACACCCTTTTCGGGTTGCCAACCCGTTCAACCTTCGGCTCTTGGATTTGGCTAATCGCGTCCCACTAGGGCAGTCGAATCCACCCATTTGTCCCACCTATGTGGCACACATGTTCCTACGAGAGTGCCACTTTCTCCTTGCCTTTTGGCATTATAGATACAAAAAAAAAAACGGGGTTAAAAATATTGATACCCCAGCGGACTTGGTTGTTTCTGTTAGGGGAACAATCAAGGGCAAAAAGGCTTTAACCCGGCTAAGGTGAAAACCCGAAAGGGCGCCTTAGGCAAAAATGGGTACCCCTCAGTGTGAAAACCCGCAAGGGCGCACTGAAAAAAGCTAAAGGGGGCCAGTCCTGGCGAAAACCCGAAAGGGCGGTAGGGATGGTAAAGTGATCAAAAAAAACAACAAAAAAAGTATACATGCAAAGAGATGGAGTCAAAAAGCTGCTGAATTCTGTCCTTTATTGATCAATGCTATCCATGGAGCCCGAGACAAGCCCTCAGGGGTAACTCAAAAAAAAAAATGGGGCACGAGGGCCCTATGTACAAGAGGGTATCAAGCACCAGACTCGCTCTTCTTCAGGTCAGCAAGGCGAGTCTCGCTCTGAAGAGCCTCCTCCTGGAGCTCTCCAAGCCGATGGCGGGACGCCTCCACTACAGCCTGTGCGCTCAACTGCTCCACCTTGACAACTCGAAGATCCCGCTGCAGCTCCTCAACTCGAAGGCGGATCCTCCGACTGCACTCCTCGTCCCTCTCAACCTGAAGGCTCGCCTCAGCCTGGGCCGCCCGGAGCTCGCTAAGCCGCTCCTCCTCCTGCTGGATCATCAGTTGAATTCCCCGCCTCCGCTCCTGTGCAATATAAAGGCGGGTGAATTCACTCCATATAGCTCCCAGCTTCGCGGCCCATATATCCTGGGGGAGACCCATTATGTGATAACACCGGGTAAAAGCCTCCAAGCTGCTCCTCAAAGCCTCCACCGTCGGCAAGGGGTCGACCTGAACCAGGTGATCAAGGCCCTGGAGGAGATGGTCAGCCATGGTGGCACCCAATGCTGCTCCAGGCGCAGGGGTGTCAGGCCACTCCACTACAAGAGCAGGAAAGTCCACGGGCACCACAACCGCCCCTCCTGCCGGTCCTGAGTTAAAAGAAAAAAAAAAGAAAAATATGTGAGTGTACCACTACAATAAAGCCACTAGGGTAAAATTCCAAAGTTGCAAATCGCGACGGCTTTTACCTGAGGCAGCTAGGCCCGAGGGAAGACCCCTCCTCCGGGACTGTAGAAGAGCTATCCACAAGCATCGGTCCCTTCCCTGTGGGCGGTATAAGTGTAGCTAGTCTCTCTGCAAGTGAGGCAAAGAATGGAAAGTCTTAACATTCTAGCGACACCAATAATCACAATGTGCACTTTATAGTGACGAAGACATACCAGTCTCTACAGGCAGCCCCTCCTCAGCTGTAGCTGTGTCGACCCCTGTCGTGGGCTCCATAGAAGGAGAGATAGCTGAAAGAAGGCCCCAACACATAAAATGGTGATCAATATCACAGAGGAAGGAAGTCTTGTTGAATGAATGGCGCAAGTTCCTAATTCGACAACAATTGGCTCAGTGGAGGCCGCGGCTCGCTCGGTGGTGTCCCGCTCCTCTGTGGGCGCCTGGCTCAGATTTGCCGCCTTGTTAACCCCGATGGGCTGAAGGAAATGTCTCTCCTCCGAATGATCGTCAGCTGCTCAAAGCACAGACTTCACACAGTGTCAATATGCAACAAGATATGGCGGAAAGAATGTACAGAATATTTTTGTGCATATCTGAGGTCGGCATCTCACCGGACTCCACAACATCGACAGCACCTGCCGATAGCCCCACGGCTAGGGAGGCGGATCCCCCATCAGGGACTGCAACCCCGGTAACCGGAACCCTCACATCCTCCTCATAAGCTGGCAAGTCAGCGGAGGACCCTGTTTCCATGAGCCTGGAGAGCTCATTCAAAGAGGAGATCGTCTATGTGACTATGTAATGAGCAATAAAATAAGTCAGAGGGGCTCATAACTTTGTGTGAGGAAAATCTAGCCTTAAATTACCTGGGCTCATCCTGATCTCTCCTTCTTCGAAAGAACTTGAGGAAGAGGAAGAAGAGCCCCCGCTAGAGGAGGTGCTGGAAGACCCTGTACCCGATGAAGTATCAGAGCTTCCCCCGCTGGAGGAATCTGATGGCGAAGAAGTCTCCTCACTGCCAGGGGACTTTCCCCCTTCTTCGACGACGGGGAGAGTAGGCTGAGCTCTGGGAGTCTCTGTAACATGCAATGCTATATTAGCCAAAGAACATATTTCCCCTATGTGAAAGAGAGGGAAAGAAGGGTTGCGTATGCAAGGCACTTACCCAAGTCTTGAGCGAGGGAGGTCCCTCCCGTTTCAAGTGCGGGAGAATCGCCAGTCACAGGCGTGTTGTCGTCGGCGAGAGGGTCCAACCCCTTAATATCCACACTAACATCAGGGATGGATTCGTCCACCTCTAACCCCGCCTCTGTGAATGCATTCCCGGGGCGGGGAGAAAAGCTCACAGCAGCCCGAGTCTCAGGAGGAGCTGCATCAAAAAACAGAAGGGGGGAAAACAGTCAGGCTACAACATTACATAGACGGGTTGTAGTGCTGATTTGGAAATAAATTTCCCTCGCCCTTACTGGAAGTTTCTGCTGGGGTAGGAGATGCCTCCTCAGAACGCAGGCGGGAGGTGGGCCGCGCGTCACTCTCTCGATCGCCAGCTCGAGGCCTCTTCTCACGAGCATGAGCCTTTGAACCACTGGTGTGCTCTGCAAGTGATAAAAGATTGCATGAAGTCAGCATCTTCAGTGGCAGAACAAAAAAGGAAGGGACAGGGCTAAATAATTTAGCATATACCTGGCTCCCCGATGAGTCTCTCGGGTTTCAGAATAATCTGCTCAGATTTCAAGCCAAGCGCCCGAGTAACTTTATTGACAATCGCCAAAATGGTATTGGGGGTGGCAGCCACCTCCAAGTCTGAAATGTATTCTATGGGGCCCGCGTAGCCCACAGTATTGATGATGTGGGCCCTCCAGTCAGTGAAGGCACTACCTGCAAACGCCCCCTCTGGAACAGCCTCAGATAGTTGGGACTTGGTCTTCAGACCACAAGAGGCCTTCAAATCCTCCCACCAAGAATAGGGCGCTGAAGGCCCAGGGGCTACTCCTCGGCGATCAGACCTGGAAGTACAAGCTACTGTGGGTGTACTACTCAAGGGCTTCAAAGCCCCAGTGTACTGGCTCCTGTCGACGGGAACGGGGAGTCCCTCCTCCCTCTAGTGGATCTCTATCTCACGAATAGCTCCGGCAGCTCCAGAAAAGTGAGATCTGACAAACTCAGGAGCTAGTGACAAGGGAGGCAGGTCTTCCTTCTTCAAACATTGCTCCTCAGCAGCTCGAATAGTGTCAGCTCGCTGCCTGAAGATGTTGCTGACTTTAAACCACCAGCGCGCATAGTATATATCAAAGAAGCCTCTGCGCGTCTGCTCTGGGACAGGGTACTCCTCTTTCACGCCACGGAAGAGGAAGCCGTGCCACGAAGCTGCTACTAGGTGAATGTCCCTCTGCCGATACTGCCGAAGTGCCAGGGGAAAATCTGCATTTGGGGGTATGGCCTGATCATACCCGAAGTTCCTGGCAAACCTGTGCGGATAGTATGGCTCAAGAACCGCTGTGCTGGAACGGCGGTAGACCAGAACTCCGGGCCGTATACAGACTACCCAATCGGCCAGTGCATGGAGGGAAGGTAGGGCCCAGGAAGACAACCTGCAGACAACAGTGTCACCCTGCCGCTCCGAGTAGGGACGGTACGAGCGAGAGCTGTGATCAAACTCCAGACTCTCATCCCTCCTAGTATGGAGGAAAGACAAGGCACGGCGGGCACTAGCCAACTGCAAAACTGCATCCTGGTCCGGGTGACCAGCAAAAGCAAAAATAAGTGGTGCAACTGGGTTATCCACTGGGGTCCTCTGTGACAGCTCCGGGAGCAGCAGGCCAGCCCACGCACTCAGATAATGGGTGGGCATCAAAATATGCTTATCCCTAGGCGATGAATGTGAGGTCAGGGCTCCGAAGGAATGATAAACGTTCGCCAGGGCAGCCGGAGCTATGGCAATTCTGCGACCACATGCCATCAAACATGCCGGGTAGATCACCTCTGCTCGTAGAACCCCTTCCTCACCATGAGGAATCACAAAATTGGCCAGCCAGTAAGTCAGATATGCCGCCAAATACGTCAGCGGCGGCATCTCCCTCGAGTTCCACCCCCGCGCCGGGGCAGACAGGTGGCGAGGGTGTGAAGCAAATCGGAGCTCTACCTCTCGGCACTGCTCCCAAGTCATACCTGAGGAAGCAAACTCCTCGTAAAAACAATAAAGACCACTGTAAAAGTGTGTGACCCAAGCATTCAGGGTCACCCTCAGTGTCCGTGCAGCTCTCTCCTTGCCCACAAGGGCCAAGTCTCTCCAGGTCTTCATCAAGTACCTGAAACAATACGGTAGGAGGTATCGACCTGCTCCGTCTGAAGCACTCAAATGCATGTCATCCAAAGACAACTCCTCGTAAGGCTGTCCGCGGACGGGGAGGCCAGAAATCCTGTGGAAGGCCCACAGGTCCAGTGAAGTCTCTCCCTCAGCAGTCATAAATGTGTACCAGCGCCTATTAAACCTTTCAGCTAAGGCCTGGATCAATCATGTATGGCAAGGATACGAGTACAAAGCTATTGTCACTGCATGGCGTATACCTACCCTGTCAAGTACTGCTCTGTAAATCGTCAGCACACCCCACAGCCACTCTGTGGCGCCACGACGATAGCAGTGGGAAGGAGTGACGGACCACCTCCCATACCAGTTGGGGGCCTTCTGTGCCAAAATCCGCGCCAGTAAACAGTCATGGTCATAATCATCATGAGCAAAAGCCGCGCCAGAGGGAGTCAGAAACATCCCGTCGATGGAGAAATCCGCGGCCCTATGATGCCCGGCCAGATGACAAACGGCTGGCGAAGATGGCACCGCTCGGACGGTGAAACTGTCAAATTCCCTGAAGAAACCCAGGCTCCTCTGGTCATGGTACTGCTCCTGTCGCACAAAGCCCTCTGGGAAGCTTGGATAAGAGAAACTACAAGTGCCATGCATGCTGTCCCGTCCAAGCAATATAGCCCGCTCGAGACGGCGTCTCTCCCCCGGCAGTCGGGAGTCGTCGGCCTCTACTCCAGGTGGCACAAAGCTCTGAATGAAAGGCAGCAGATGCCTATCCAATGGGAAGTGCGAGGAATATCCGCCTGAGCGATCGTAAACATGGCCTCCATGCCGCAGCGTAATCCTGGAGATATCAACAGCACCCTCAAGGGTAGTAGTCTCTTCTGTCGGGCCCTCCGCGACCCAAGTAAACCCGCGGTCTACTGCATCAAAACTCTCTGAAGTGATGCTGCGAGGAGGGAATGGTGGCATAGACCTATCCGTCCTCCGCACATAGTGGTCGTCAGAACCGCTGATCCTGGATCTCCGGGAGGTCTCTCTACTCCGGCTAGGGCGAGCCATGTCTGCAAGATCTGCAAAGCCAATACCAGAAAGACAAAGATAAGTAATGAAGCTCAGTCGAAGACTAAATTAGTCAAGGGACAGCAACAAAGTTACTAAGCAGTCCTACAAGACCCTTCGTTCCGCCGAGGATCTCGGGGATAAGCAAAATTCATGGAAGACACGGGCCATCCGTCCCCCTGCCTCCGGCGTTGACGGATGTCCCGTGGGGGGCATTTGTTGTACCCATGATTTATTCTGGCAAAATCAGCATATTATTATGTTAACCTCGCATTGGTCAAGATCTACAAATATTTGGCGGATCGCTTCTTCATGGAATATCTCCACACACGGGCTCAACATGAGGCATATCGCCTCCCCGTGGAGTATCTCCATACATTTGAGGCTTCATAGCCTACCTACTGCTGCAATTACGGACCCCTCTCGCAGCAAAAGGAGTGGTCAAGAACCGGACTAAACCCACCACGATTGTCAGGGTCGTGTGGTTCCGGGAAAAATCCCTACAGGTCAAAACCCCCCTCCTTGGATGTACATCTACGGATAAAGGAAGCTCCTATAAGAAGACGGGAGGCATCAACAAAGGTCTACGCACCAAGAATGAAGCCCTCCGCAAGTGTACCACGAGGCGCGGACAACAACAAGTCTCCCCGTCACGGCCTACGGCACGAGGAGGACGACAAACAAACAAGGAGGCGCTTCTTCTCTCTTCTCCACGAGGCACGGGAAGAAAACGAGGCTCCAAGGCCCCAAGGCCCTCCTTTTATTGAAACCGGGCGAAGAAAAGACCCGTCCGGGGGCGGGGGGACCCGTACGGGGTGGCCCGCACCCAGGCGGGTCAGCGCGGCAGCGGGCAGACTCGCGCGGGGCTGAGCTTGCCCGGGCGGGACCCCCCCGGGGTCAAACGACCCCGGACGGACCTGCCCGAGGTCATTTGTCCCGGGCGGACCTGCCCGGGGTCGCGCGACCCCGGGTGGGGCCCGGGGACCTCCCACCACGGGGAGGTCCTCTCTCCCTCCCAAAAACCAAAAAAGATTTGAAAAAACGACCTCCCCGGGGTCATTTTCCTCCTGTTTAACCCGTACAGGTCCGGACGACCCCGGGGAGGTTCCCACTTCTATAAATAGACCCCTAGAGGTCCAGGAGTGGGGGGACGGAGAGATTACAACCTACGCACTTGGAGCATTCGACATTTCGGAGCTTGTTCGTTTGTTCGTTTGTTCTGGCCTGCGAGGGGTAAGTCCCCGAGCCTTGTGTATATGCCCCTATGAGGATATATTTATAATTTTGCCCCTCAGTGGGCTATGTTGTAAGTTTCTAAGTCCTGGGAACGACTAAGTCGTATGATTCTGCCCTGATAATGGGAGAATTGCTTAAATGTCCTCCCCGAGGTCCGAGAAACATAAAGTCTTGTTATTTGCAGTTTTACCCTACAACTTTTGTAATCGGGTCTACGCCCTTATCGCCTGCTTTAATGCGGATCCTTGTACAGTCGACAATTCGCCGACAATCCTTATACTTATATGAATTATAAAAATACTCAGCATACTTTATGCATCTCCTCAGGGAAAAAATTATAAGAAAACCCCCGACTTTCACAGAATTGCATATATACCCCTCCTTCGGCCAAGTTGACAGTTATGTGTCTTCTACGAAGCCCCTTGTCATTCCTTCGGTCCGGAAATGTTGTCAGCTCAATCCGACACTCAGATGTCACCCCAACCCTAGGTCTGTGTAGAGTATGGTAAAATTATCAAAATACCCCTGCGACCTAAAAATGGCCTACCAGCCCCCGTAACCCTCCAGAAAGAGCCTTAGCGCCTTGGAAAGTCAGGAACCCGGTCCTACTTCCATTCCAGTTCAGAAATTTCAGAAGTGCCCCTGGCCTGGTAAAATTACCAAATTACCCCTGGGTTGGTAAAATTACCAAAATATCCTCGGGGTCCAGAAAACCTCCCTCTACATCAAAGATGCCTACGGCTTCTGCATATGTGCATTTCTATTCCTAAATCTTAGGGTTTTGTTCAGACCTAGCCCCAACTCTATTAACATGTTGGTGGTAAACGAGTGGTCATGGAGAGTCTCTCGAGTGAGTTTGCCCTCCACATCAGAACCTCTATAGAAGACTTTGGGATTTCTTTGACAGTTAAACAAAGTGTTCGGACGTTAGGCCGATGTAAATCAACACTGACTACGGTCAGTGGGGAGAGGTCCAGCACTCGAACCCAAATCGTCTGATACTATGCGCACCCACGGACTAAACCCTCCATACATAGAAGGGATGTTTCTTTTCAAAAAGAACAAAATCTCCACTTCATCTACGATAAAGATCGTGAGATTTTTCCGTGTTCCACAAAAGCATACTCATGTTTTCATTTTTTTTACTAAAGATCCATCTATAATAGATATATATACATTATTTATGCATATATCTGTATATATGTACATATATATAATCTAAATAATCAATATAGGATATCTTCTTCATATTCTTGTAGCAGATATAATGAATTGGGAATCAGTATTTAGACCAATTATCAATGTTGCAATCAGATTTTGGGCATACATTTTAAATCTGATTCATTATCAGTTTTGGAAATGGCAGCATTCTCAAATGGATAACAAAATTGGGAGCATGTACTTGATATATTCAAGACAGCATCTGGTAACTGACATCTTATATATTTTCATAAAATAATAATACAAAGAGTACAAATTAATATGGCGTAGAACTTTTCAGCTCAGCCATTTGATTAAAGTCCAACAGCTGACATCACTAGTGGAATGATGAACAAACGATGAACTAAATATTTTGAATTATCTGCAATTATATCTGATATTGATAAGCATTTTCATACGAGAAACATAATCAGACAGGCAAATTCCTCATTGATATTATCCAGTTTATGGATTCTAGTAATTTTAATCGTATTGGGTATTGGATAAGATCCTAGGCCCATACTGACAGCAATTCAATTGAATCCTTATTTTTCATCCTTGGTACATATATCCTTGGCAATAAGCCCAATGTACTAGCTTCTTATAGAAATGATATTTTTAAGGTTTTGACTGGATAGAATGATTTCATAAAGAATGATAAGGTTGAACCTTGCACCCAATTTTAATGTATTTTACAGGAACCATCCATTTTGTATTTTTTTTCAAAGATTGCTGTGGATGCCATCAATAACTCTATTAAGGAGTAGATAGAGGTAGTACAACTAAGCAGGGAGAAAGAAGGTTCCTCACTCTCGCCAACATTTCCCAGAACAAACTTTTAAGGGAATTACAAGAATGATCCTACTCTAATTATGAGAACGATAATGACCAGCAGATTAAAATTCCAGCAGGTAAGTTCTGTGATGATTGGAAAGTTGAAACATCTAACATATCCCCAAACTTGAGCAGCAAATTATCTGAAGCACATCTAGATCTCTAAGACTGCATCAAAAATATTCTGATGCTGTGGCCATACCTATACATACTAATTCATGTCATATCAATGATGCTACCAGGGATTTTGGGAAATGAAAATAAGAAGCCAATAGAACTTTAGTGAAGGTGATGCTTAAGTGAAGAGATATCTTTTATGCTCCATTATAGAACATGTACCAGGAAAAGAATTTAAGGGCATTTTTGGTTTGGCTACTCAATCAATTTCCATTAAGGCCAAAACACAGATAAGGGACACAAAAGACATTGGATCATGGGTTGTGGACTAAAGTTTAAAGGAATCTTCCCTTTTCCAAAATTCCGCCAAATTTTGCTTCCAGAATAATCCCATAAATTCTGGAAGCATCAATGACATTCTTAATATTTTAACCTAGGTGTATAGTCCTATCTTGCCCACCAACCTTGCATTAATCATGCACATGTGTCCATATCCAAGAATCCACAGAGAAAAAGAGTGTACAGTCCAAAGGTGTGTGACCAGTTCTGGGACTCATCTTCCACGATCTGATACTGGACAATCTCATGCAAATACGATGACCATAATTTTGTTTCTCCCATGATGTTAAACAAAAAGAGCCCAAAGGACAAAAGTTCGGGTCTAGCTATAGCAGATGCAGTTCCATAGATAAAAGCCACAGCAATCAAGTGCGGAAATACCAGACAGGGGTATATGATACCTTTAATCAAATAAAAGCAATTGAAATTCATTAAAAAGGTTAGGACAAGACAAGTGTACAATTGGTACCAGAAACCTTGAAACTTGGAAAAAATTTAGCTGACCTAGTAACACCAACTCCACCAGAAGAAAGGAAATGGAAGGAGAACCAGATTGATGAAAGTCTACGATGTGGGGCAGGGCAGGGGGGCGGTGGCGAGTGGATCAACCTTTCTGTGACTCACAAGTTAGAGAGTTTCACAGGAGTCATAAATGGAGGAACTCTGGCCTCCCATCCCTCCCCATCCAACCCTTGACAGCCAATTGGAAATTTCACAATAAAATGAGTCTCGACGAATGACAAATCCTTGACTTTGCAAAGTAAGCCGGATTCTGAATCAAGTAAGAGAACAGGCAGAAAACAAATTTCAGATGGCAGTTCAAGATATACTCGAACAGGGAAAGTCCAAAGCTTTCCCATTTATATAGGAGATCAAGCCACAGTGATGCCTCAACATTCATGGATTGAACTCCGAAAGCTAAGTTTGGACGTCCACTGCACCTTTCTATTGAAGTCAAATCCGCACTAAAATGAATGGACATAAAATTATTAAAGATTATGTATCCATGAAATCTAGTCAACTCAAAGTGGACTCTGAGTCTACAGAAATGAATAGAAAAATCTACGTTGAAAACCCAGATGCCAATATTTGGGTATCTGCCTTCAAAGAGAGAAAAGAAACACCATCCTCTAGGAAATCTACACACAAATTACCTAAAGCAGCACTCTCCCGATACACCCACGCAAACCCCGTGAGACCAAGAAATAAATCAAATCAAATCAATTCTCGCTTCCCTCAAATCCCTACTTAGACGCGTCAAATTCGTTAACTTTCCGGGTGGTCCTGCCCGTCCACATTCCATAAGGATAAAATCCAGGTAGAAAAGAAAAACTTACTAAGTGTAGGAAAAAAAAAAGCAAAGTTCACCTCGAATTGCACAAAAGAGTTAAACTTGAAACGATAAACTAAACGGGAAAGCGAATTGCATAGCGGAGTGGGAAGGGCAGATTTGAACTGATAGCAGGAAAAAAAAAGGGAAATCGAATTGTGGAAGGTAGTGAGGTCAGTGCGCGGGGAAAGGGGATCCTACCCCAGGAGGTTGACACGGAGGTGGATGCTGAGCTCGATGAAGAGATCGTACATCTGGCCGAGGTCGGCGGCGTTGCCGTGGGAGTAAAGCAGGGTGGAGGTGGCCATGGGGTGGCGCACGTACACCGCCACGATCTGGTGGCCCCGCCGGGTGGGCAGCCGCAGCACGTCGACGTTCTCCCGGTGGGGGAAACGGCTCAGCGTCGTCAGCCCCGTCAATTCGTCCGTCACCAGCTGGTACGACGGCGGGCTTGGCGGGAAGAACGCGAACCTCGCCGCCACGCTCGACGTCACTCCTCCCATCCCCACCCCCTCTCCCTCGCTCTGCCCACTGTGGCTGACCCACCACCTCTGCTCTCCGCTCTCCACCTCCAACCTCTGACCACCCCCTTCCACCTCTCTCTCTCTCTCTCCCGGCACACAGTCTTCCCCTCTAGTCTCCTCTCTCTCTCTCTCTCACGCACACACACACACGCTCTCTCACCTATCTCGACAGTCTCCAGTGGTCCTCGGTGTGATGGGGATTGGGGAGCGGTGAAAGAAAGGGTTGCCGCTAAAAGAGCCAGATTTTTTCAATTATCACCCTATGATTACTGTCATTGACGTTAGGGTCCTTTCACCGGCTACACGTTCAAAATTAAAATGTGCTAATACTTTTATTCCCTTGACCCCAATTTGATAAGACGTTAGTCCTGGTTAGGACTAACTATTTTGGTGGTTTGATAGCTAAACTCGGATGATCAGGATTAGGAGGGGATTAAACCAGGACTAACCCACAATTTTGAAATCAACCGTGTGGGGTGGGTTATAGTTGATCGGGTGAGAGAAAAATCATTCATGTCCTCCGCCTTGCCTGGGACGTCGCACCTCCTCGACACCTTGCGAAACCCTTTGCTCTCCTATGGCACCTTCTTTCTTCATGTGTATCCATTCCCTCATGCGAAACCCTCATCTTCGAGCACCGAGCTGGCTTCGATCCTCCCCATCCCTTCTCCACCAATTATTGTACATGTGGATCCCTCCTTCTTTTCACTTGCGAGAACTCATTGTGCCTTGGTTTCTCCAGAAGTGATCGATGTCGTTCGTCTTCGCTCGTCTGTGACGTCGGTACGACCCAAGCAACGGATTGGGACTCTATGATTGTCCTAGCGATACTCGGATAACCCTTTTGGTGGTCATCTTCCTGACACGAGAAGTGGGAGGGAATCTTCCAACTTTGTTGTAGTGTGCCATCCCTTCCGCCAATTACGCATAGGTTATTGCAGTCAGCGCCTTTCTCGTGAGTGAACAGTTGATTTTTTTCTCCTTTTAAGTACATCCAGTGTCGCCCTCACCCCCTTCTCAACTGCACTTGGCTCTGTCTTCTCGATCCATTCCCATTTCCTCTTCACCTTCTGTGGTTGATTTCTGGTGACGGTGGTGGTACCGTCGTTGTCTCTATCAATCGTCGTTCTGTGTTGCTTGTGTGTCGATCGCTGGTGTTCGGACTAGTGTGTCGGATCTGTCTATGTTGTTGTTGCTATCAACCTTTACTGATACTCGTAAGTTTTTTCTTCTCTCTGTTGTTGCCCAAAAAATTGGTTGGTAAATAGGTTTGTTCGTTCTTGCATAGTTGATGAGGTTGGCTTATGTGCATGCATGGTTAATCTTTTTCATTTTTCTGGTTAAGATATTCACAAGTATTCTTTAATGAGGATAGCAATCTTAAAGTACCAATGTTTTAAATAAGATGATTATTTTTGCACTGTTGGGGCTATTTCTCTTCATTTGGGCAACTAGCCTTTGAATAAAAGAGAATTTGTCCTCTTAAATCGTGTCAGGGACCACTAGCCTTTCACAGAAGCTTGAACTGCTCTGAAATCAATGACAAATCCTCGAGCAAAAGGGTTATTTTCCACTTTGTGAACTGCACGTTCACATGTCCTACACCGGTAAATGACAACCTCGCCCATGGCGGACAGTAAGGGGAAAGCGCGAGTAACCAACTTCACAACTAAGGAAGATAAGTTATTGTTAGACCTCTCGATCGACCAGTATCACAAGAACACTTGTAACCAAGGCACATTCAAGCAACATGTATGGAATGATATTATAGGACCCTTCAATGATAATACGAAAAAGGGGGTAGATAAAAATAATTTGCAAACCAGATGGAAGAACTTGAAAAAATAATACCATACACTTGAACAATTGCTGTCACAGATTGGTTGGGGATGGAACGACATCACGAAGATGCCTATGACACCTGAGGAAGGTGCTTGGGCAGAGACAATTGCGGTATGTAAGCCGTTATTTGAACACACTCATTAAATGTCATGTTCCTCTTACATGTCCACTACATGGTACTTAGCTTCTCTACTTATTTCATAGGCCAACAACGAATACAAGAAGCTCCTAGAAAAGTCATATGAGTACAAGGCGAAAATGGACATCCTGTGTGGTAATACCATGTCCAGGGGATGTTTAGGATTTGGAGCCACAATCGACAATGACTTGTCACAGAGGAGGTCTTGGGGAGATGAAGAGTCACCTCGCCAACACATGGGTTTAGATGATTCAAATCGTCGCTGATTTACTGCAATGGGTCTTGAACCTAATGCTCCCCTCGTGGACCTAGAGATTGATTTTAACCCCTTCTTCATGCCAAGTTTCCAGGGTTTTCAAGCTCCTACTCCATCATTAGTGGGAGGATGTAGTGGCACAGGGGAATTCACTCCTTCACCACCGACAAAGCGACGAAAAGACGATGAGGCAACCTCCCCCAACAAGACGAGGACATGCCGGCACCCCCTCATGCAGGACTGGTAGGGGAACGCGTAATAAGATGTTAGAGAATGTCACCAATGCACTAAACAAATATTGTGTTATGAACACCCATATGCCAAAACTGTATAAAAACCTTGTCGCTGGAGATTCGTCTGCAACTTCTAGTTCTGCGCAGGCATGCACAATCAAAGAGTGTCTCCAAAAATTGAAGGAATTTCCAGGTTGCACTCAGGATACTTTGTATGCGGGTGCAGATCTTTTCCAAGACACTCATGTTCGATCCGTCTTCATGGCATTGGATGACGAGGACAAGTTGGGGTGGATCAGTCATTGACTACGTTGAGTCAATTTACCCATGAGCCATGGCATTGATTGTGTGTTAATAGTCTATGTATTTGTCTATCTTATTGTCTACTCCGTAGGACTTTTATCATTAGAAAATTTGGCATGTATTTTTATCTGGATGTTTCATGTACCTTTCATTTAGGCATGTACTTTTATCTGGATATTTGACGTACCTTTGATTCAGGCATGTATTGGTTACACATGCTATGCAGGGTGTTCCACAGTTGTATCATGGGGAAGTATAAGTGCTATGTGGTGTGGGTTGGTCATTGCCCGGATGTGTACTACACTTGGGATGAGTGTTACGCACAGGTGAATGGGTTCCTCGGTGTGAGATACAAGGAATTTACATCAATTGAACATGTGAATGATGCATTCCGGGCCATTGCCACATGCAACACTAGTTCTGTGACCTATTCAAGGGGAGTGATGGCAAGCGGGACTGAAGAGAAGTCTCCTCCGATTGACTTGCACCTGAGGGCTACCCCTATTGTTATACATCATCTACCTATCATTTTTATCTTTTTCATTATCATTCTCTTCCTTTTCATCATACTGATTGGCATCTTTGTCATTCTTGTTCGTGGCCATTGAGTTTCATGTGTGAGTTAGTCTACTATACGACTTTCATGTATTTTCTCTTACTTTGAAAAGCTCAAGATGTCAATGTACCAGTATTTTCCTTAATTGTAGTGGATGTTGTCCCATGTAATTTAATATTTGTCATGTTTCATGCATATGTATGATAGGATATTATGGATGCAAGTAATTTGATGATGCGGGATGACTACGAGACTCGACTCGGACGGGTTGCGACCTTGGACTCTAAAGGATGACGCGACTAACAAGACGACTCGACTAGCAACGACACTACAATGTGGCACCGAACGAGCTCCAGAAGAGGCGATCATGCCCCAAACAAGAAGCGCTAACTCACAGTCGTCCTCGGCGAGGGAAACGTGACGATCTGCACGGTTGGAAAATCGGCTTTGAGTGTCGGGTGGTCGGCTCACTCTCGTGCTCGGAACGAGTCACGGGACGGGTGTAATGCCCCGGATTCTTCGGATCCTTTTCGTGGGCTCCGGATCTGGTTTCTCGGATTGTCCAACTCTGTTTTGTCTGAAATTTCGTTTCGGACATCTTTCGTGTTCGGATCGGTGCGATCCGGAGTCGTTTCGGAGGCCCGGAGGCGTTCCGCGGCTTTTTCCGCGTGTGTTTTTCCGATTCCCGGCGTGGGTTTCGGCTTTCCCTTCGGAACCTCGTTGCGGGTGAACCGGGCCGTTCACCAGGGCGCGAGTGGTACCGTTGCGATCGGTGCGTTCCGAGGATCGCGAGGGTGTGATTTTCTATTTTTCTGGATTTTTCCGATTTTTCCGGATTTCCCTATAAATAGCTTTTCTCTCTCTCCCCTCTCATTTCTCATTTCTCTCCCTCTCTCTTCTCACGCTCTCTCCTCTCTCCCTCTCTCTCCGGCGGCCGACGGGGCGGAGTACGGGCGAGGCGGGGACGGCGCGGGCGAGGCGCGGGCAAGGATGGATGAGGATCGAGGCGGAGGCGGGCGCGATCCCTCGGTGGATTCCGAGATGGCGTCGTTCGCGTTCCGGGCGGTTTTCGGCGTGGATTAGTCGCTTCGGCGCACGGTTTCTTCGGTGGAGGTAGGGTGACGGAACACCACTGCGTTCTGCTCGTTTCCCCTGCCATTGCACGTCGTTCGGCGCGGAAACAGCTGTGTTTGGGTCCGTTCTAGCGAAACTGTGGTTTTGTGGGTTTCGTAGGGTCGGTCGGGAAACGGCGACGGTTTCCAGATCGGTTACTGTCAACGGATTCCTTGGGGCGAGAGCGTTCTTTTCCCCCTGATTTCGTCTCGATTGGTGGTCCCGTTGGACCGGTAGAGCTCCGAGAAGCTCGGTAACCCTTTTTGGGTAACTTCGGTAGAATCGCTCGTTTCTCGCGATTCGTGCGTCGTTTTGACTCCGGTCGGAGTCCATGTGATTGCCAGGGTGGTTATGGTTGTATCCCCTTCGTTTCGGCACGAACGGGGCGTGGAAAGGCTACGATCGGGAGACCCCCTGGGTTTACCCGCCGTGATGGTTGGGCGGTCGAACCGGGCCCGTCCATCGCGAGGGCGGTTGCCTTTGGCCCGTTCATTTTCTCTTGGTTTTGGGGTTGTGCGGTCGCACGATAGACCGCACATTTGATGTGCGGCCAGGTGAGAACCGCATGTCTCCCCCATGGACGGTTGGTACCCAGCCGTCTGTCCTTCCGTGGGCTTGTGCGGCCAGGAGCTGACCGCATATCCCAGTTGACCCTTGGTCAACAGTTTTGTGTCGGTTGGGTTGTGCGGTTTGGTCAAAACCGTTTTGACCGGCACTGGAGTAGGTCGGTTAGGTTGTGCGGACGATCCTTGGCCGCACATCCCCTTGGGCGGTCCAGCCCTAACCGTCCATCCTCCATTTGGGGTTAGTCCGATTAGAGCCTTGTGCGGCTCCTGCCTGACCGCATGTATTTTTGAGCGGCTGTGCCCTAGCCGCACATCCCTTGAGCGGCCCAGGGTGAACCGCACATGTGCCAGTCTAACCCGGTGTTTCCGTTTTGACTGATTCGAGTCCCGGGTGTGTGGTTCTCGAACCACGTGCCGACCTGTGGCCTGACGGATGTTGTGCACGTCGTCGGGGCCAGGTGTCGTGGTACGTTGTAGTCCCGGGTGTAGAGTTCTCGACTCGTGTCACCGTGCGTTGACGTGTGTCATCGGTTTCTCCGAAAAGCGATCCCCGAGTGGGTCCTGTGTGAGGCCTTGGGCTGCGAGCCCAGTTGTCCAGTCTGGGGCTGGAGGCTTCCCTCTTTTCCTTGAGTTGGGCTGCAGCTTGGTGGTGTGCAAGTTGCCTTGGGAATCGTGCTTCTGTGCTTTCCGCGTGGGCCGTGTGTGTGGCCTTAGTCCTGTGAGTTCCCTTCCCAAGGGAATGGTTTCGGCGGCTCGTGAGCTGCCTCGGTATTCGTGCTACAGTGGTTTTAGACCTAGAGCTTGGACTAGATTGACGGCCTTGTGCTGTTGCGTGCAACGGTCTTGACCCCGAGTCTTGTGACTCAAGGACCGTTGGGTGTAGTGTGTCTAGAGGACTGTCCAGAGCCCAGTGACTTAGCGTCACTTGGGTTTTCTCGACTCTCGCGCACGGTGCGTGCGTGACCGTGGACTGTAAGTCCTGTTTCTTCTCCGACTGTGGTCACCGTGTGATGGGGCCGGTACGTGGGCTGGTCCCCGTACGTCGTCGGATTCGGACGTTGTGTTCCGTTGAGAGTCTACTCCTTCAGTGACCCTCCACTAGTCGTAGCCCACCAGTACGAGGTGCTGGTCTCACCAGGGAGTGGTGTACGGGCTGACCTTTAGAGACGGTTTGTGGACCGGTTACCGTTGGGCCCCACGTCTTGCAGCCAGAGTCCGGCTGAGGGGAAAACCGGTCAGAGGGCCAGACCAGGGACGCGCGGTCTGTGTGTGCACACGTGGTTGGGGGCGGTTGGACCCACGTCGACGGGCGTGACCCCAGCTAGTCACTTGTTGTAGTTACTTGTACGGTGTTCGCGCCTCGGGTAGGACCTACCATGTCAGGCGGTTCACCTGCGGTGCGGTGTAAGACGTCAGGGGACGCTACCGGCTGTGCTTCTAGTGGGTGGTACTCCTGTCGAGTACGGAGTGACAGACTATCAGTTTCCGTGATTTCGACCTTCGGGTTTTCGGTCGTGTTGACCGTTGAGTTCGGTTGTTTCGCCGTGGCGCGTGTGTTGGTTTTCGCGCCAAGGGTCTAATGCTAGTGGCTTTACCGAGGTTGGGTCTTGTTGTGCGGTACCCGCGATCGGATGGTCGGGGTCGCACCTTGGACAGCGTGTCCAGGTCGGCTGTGTCCGAGGGACAGGCCTCTACGGCGTGGTTGCCGTGTGTTCTTGCTTCGGTAGGTGGTACTAGTGTGGTTCGGTAGCTTCGTCTGCGTGACCGAGGTGTACCTTCCGGTGCAGTAGGAGTAGCTGTAGTGCCGAGTTTTTGACCGGCCACCGGTTTGCTGTTCCTGCTGTAGTTGTAGCTCTCCTTTCCGCTACCGCCGTTGTTTCCGGTTGGGGTTCCGCGGGATCCCTGCTGAGTCTCTGTTTTGGAGACTCATTCCCTGCTTTTCAGGTGTGGCGGTTCTTCCTCGTGGTTCGAGGGTGCGGAGCGGAGGTTCTATGTTGCCAGCTTGCCGGGCCGAGTGTTCACTTGGCACGTGGTACGTTTTACTGCTTTAGACTGTACTTTCGGTTGGACTGGACTCTGTTGTAGCTGTTGCTGTTCTTTCTTTCAGCTTGTTGTTGTTGGTTGTCCTGCTTTATTTCCTATTTCTTTGTGCCTCCACACTCCTTTTAGCCCTTCCGAGCCCTCCTGGCTCGTGGGCGGCGGTGCGAGTCTCGGGTTATCGGGCCTTCCCGGTAATCGGATTCTCGGGTCGTTACAGCTGGTATCAGAGCGGTGGTTGTGGGCGTACTTAGGAATTCGAAACATTGCAGTGATCAGAGTCCGTAAGGTCCAGTACAGTCGGCAGCTGGCATAGGGTTTTGTGCTTGTTTTTCCGCTTTGTTTCTCGCTTGAGAGCTTGAGTGCGCTGTGCGGCGCTGTGAAGGTGGTCGCTGTCCGCGGCTTTCGTGCCAGCGTAGGGTCTAAGGATCGAGGTCGAGAGCCTTCTCCCTCATCGGTGGTGGCCCTGGTTGTGCTGCGTTGGGCAGAGGTTGCTGGCAGGCGTGAGTTCGCGGTGCTGCGTTCGAGGAACCTGCAGCGTGGTCAGGTGGCTGGTGCGGACTGTTCTTGGTTAAGTGGCCGTGAGCGTGCTCTGAGGGAGCTGCTGTCGGTTTTTGGTCACTCCAGCTTGAGGTTTGTCCAGCTCCTGAGGCGTTCTGATCGAGAAGTGTGCTCGGGTGAGCGGAGGATCTTCTCGGTGGGTTGCTGTTTCGTCGAGCCTGATGTTTTGTCGTGCTCTGTTGCGTCAGAAATGACGTGTCGGTCCTGATCGTTCTGCTGATTTCGAGGCAGGATTTGGCAGAGATGTCCCGTTAAGTCTTTGCTCCTGTGCTTCTGTCAGTGGATGGGTTGTGTTCGCCCTGGAGTTGGCTTGAGATGTGAAGGCTCCACGGCGAGTTTCGGGACTCGAGGGTGAGCATCGGCGGTTGTCGGTTATGGCTCGTGTGGCGGCTCTTGGCATGCCGTGTTGCAGTTCGAGGAATTGCAGCGGTGGTGCATCGAGAGATGCTGTGATGGTGGTCCGACGTGACACTCGTCGAGTGTGTCGGAGGCGCTGACCTGATGGAAGCGATAGTTTTCCTTGGTGCTGTTTCCAGCGTGTGCGAGGTTTGAGGTCAGGTCGAGCGTGGAGTTCTTCCGTTGGTCGAAAGTGCGCTGGTTTCTCCTTTGGTTGGAGAGATTGCGTTCGGCTAAGGATCGTCGTCTTGCATTGTGTGTTCGGATTGGTTAGCCTTGTGTGCCATGAAATCCGTGCGAGACGTGCTCCTTATCTTGGCAAGGCGGTTGTCTGTGAGAAGTTGTGCCCATTCCCTTGTCGTGTGAGGGTGTGCTGGCGCTGTTCCGGAAGGACGAGTGCTGGTTGGGCGGTGTTTGCTTTCTCGACTGTGCGCGCGGATCTGAGTGCGCAGCGGAAGCGTGGTGGGCTCGTAACCCATTGGTTCAGGATCGTAGCATTGGTTGCTACGGGCGGATTCCTGAGTTCGCGTTCAACATCGGAGGATGGGTTCCTCGGTGTGAAACGTGATTTTGCCGTGCCGTTGCTCGAGGTATTATGGTTCTTGGCACTGGCAGGATGGAGTGTTGGGGAATGTGCTGGCTAGTGCGCCGCATGAGTACCCTGTTCCTGTGTTGGAAGCCGTGTCAGGCGTTGGTGTTGGACCTGGATGGGGTTGTTGAGGATGTCACCTGACGATGGTCGAGGATGTGTTGGTCAGAGTCGGCGGCTTGGTGCCCGACTTGTGTTCCCAGTCGTGTCCTCGGATAAGATCGTTTTTGGAGAAGTGATCTCTGGCAGGCTGTGGGTTCCTGTTGGTAGCTACGAGTGAGTGGTAAGGCTAGTCTCGTAGTCGACCACGGTGAGATGGTTATTGCTTAGGGACCCGTGAGCACTGTTCAGGTGGTGTCCCGTGGCTCTGTGGTAAGGGCGGAATCGGGATTGGCGGGTGTCCACTTGGTTTGATCGAAGGATTTGATGAGACCAGACGTAAGAGTGACGCTTGTGGGCGGAGGCCTTCTGTGAGATTAGCGTCGGTTGGTGGTCCTTGATAGGACGTTGGTGTCGCAAGGTTATCCCTGGTTTGGTGATTAGCATGGGGTGGTTCCCTATAAGTCTGAGTCCCGTGAGGTGATGACTGAAGACGCCATGTTCTGTCATTTGGTTTCGTCGTGCTCCCCGAGAGGGTCGAGTTGGCGCGATGATCGAGCTCGGATGCGGAGTCCGAGAGGAGTGTAGCTCGAGATGTGGCATCGGTCTATGTGTGAGTCAGCGGATGGCCTGCTGTGAATTGGATCGTGCCTGTTGGGCCGGTGGAGGTTTCCCGTTGACGTGTATTTGGCGACCAGTGGATGGTCTTTTCAGAGACAGAAGATGCTGGTTGTTGGGGCTCGAGCGTGGCGAGAGCCGTGTGCCAGCGAGACCTTTGATGGTCGTTTCTGCGATGTGCCTTTCCGGATGGGATCTGGACTTTGTCGAGTTGTCTTCTGACGAGAATTGGCACGGTGTTGTGTCCGGCTTTCGGCTTGCCATGTGTGGGGTGTTTCTTGGTGTTGAGCCGATGTGCTGGTTGCGGTCTGTTGAGCTGGCTGCTTGAGCTGGTGGAGGCTCTGTGTTGGTTGCTCCCTTGAGGAGGGTGTGCGACCTGTCAGCTGGTTGTGAAGCTGATGTGTGTTTTGTCTGCTGACCCTGGGGTGGATCAGTAGCTGTTGCTCGTGTCGAGGGTTGTGTTTCCTCGGTGAGCGAGATCGTGGCTGCGGCGCCACGGTGGATTCTCGCGTTGTCTGAGGTGATGCCGGACTGTGTCCTTTGGTATATGCCTGCTCTGTTGGCCTGTGTGCTCGGCGCGAGGAGCGAGGTGTTGCTTGTGATCGTAAGTCTGGCTGTGTCCCTCAGGATCGGTGTTTTCGTGAGAATCAAGGTTTTCTGTGCTGGGGCTCTGACAGCGTGTCAGTGATTCTGTGTTCTTCCCCTGGGACTTCGTGCTTGGTCCTGAATTTCGAGGACGAAATTCCTTTAAGGGGGGAGGGCTGTAATGCCCCGGATTCTTCGGATCCTTTTCGTGGGCTCCGGATCTGGTTTCTTGGATTGTCCAACTCTGTTTTGTCTGAAATTTCGTTTCGGACATCTTTCGTGTTCGGATCGGTGCGATCCGGAGTCGTTTCGGAGGCCCGGAGGCGTTCCGCGGCTTTTTCCGCGTGTGTTTTTCCGATTCCCGGCGTGGGTTTCGGCTTTCCCTTCGGAACCTCGTTGCGGGTGAACCGGGCCGTTCACCAGGGCGCGAGTGGTACCGTTGCGATCGGTGCGTTCCGAGGATCGCGAGGGTGTGATTTTCTATTTTTCTGGATTTTTCCGATTTTTCCGGATTTCCCTATAAATAGCTTTTCTCTCTCTCCCCTCTCATTTCTCATTTCTCTCCCTCTCTCTTCTCACGCTCTCTCCTCTCTCCCTCTCTCTCCGGCGGCCGACGGGGCGGAGTACGGGCGAGGCGGGGACGGCGCGGGCGAGGCGCGGGCAAGGATGGATGAGGATCGAGGCGGAGGCGGGCGCGATCCCTCGGTGGATTCCGAGATGGCGTCGTTCGCGTTCCGGGCGGTTTTCGGCGTGGATTAGTCGCTTCGGCGCACGGTTTCTTCGGTGGAGGTAGGGTGACGGAACACCACTGCGTTCTGCTCGTTTCCCCTGCCATTGCACGTCGTTCGGCGCGGAAACAGCTGTGTTTGGGTCCGTTCTAGCGAAACTGTGGTTTTGTGGGTTTCGTAGGGTCGGTCGGGAAACGGCGACGGTTTCCAGATCGGTTACTGTCAACGGATTCCTTGGGGCGAGAGCGTTCTTTTCCCCCTGATTTCGTCTCGATTGGTGGTCCCGTTGGACCGGTAGAGCTCCGAGAAGCTCGGTAACCCTTTTTGGGTAACTTCGGTAGAATCGCTCGTTTCTCGCGATTCGTGCGTCGTTTTGACTCCGGTCGGAGTCCATGTGATTGCCAGGGTGGTTATGGTTGTATCCCCTTCGTTTCGGCACGAACGGGGCGTGGAAAGGCTACGATCGGGAGACCCCCTGGGTTTACCCGCCGTGATGGTTGGGCGGTCGAACCGGGCCCGTCCATCGCGAGGGCGGTTGCCTTTGGCCCGTTCATTTTCTCTTGGTTTTGGGGTTGTGCGGTCGCACGATAGACCGCACATTTGATGTGCGGCCAGGTGAGAACCGCATGTCTCCCCCATGGACGGTTGGTACCCAGCCGTCTGTCCTTCCGTGGGCTTGTGCGGCCAGGAGCTGACCGCATATCCCAGTTGACCCTTGGTCAACAGTTTTGTGTCGGTTGGGTTGTGCGGTTTGGTCAAAACCGTTTTGACCGGCACTGGAGTAGGTCGGTTAGGTTGTGCGGACGATCCTTGGCCGCACATCCCCTTGGGCGGTCCAGCCCTAACCGTCCATCCTCCATTTGGGGTTAGTCCGATTAGAGCCTTGTGCGGCTCCTGCCTGACCGCATGTATTTTTGAGCGGCTGTGCCCTAGCCGCACATCCCTTGAGCGGCCCAGGGTGAACCGCACATGTGCCAGTCTAACCCGGTGTTTCCGTTTTGACTGATTCGAGTCCCGGGTGTGTGGTTCTCGAACCACGTGCCGACCTGTGGCCTGACGGATGTTGTGCACGTCGTCGGGGCCAGGTGTCGTGGTACGTTGTAGTCCCGGGTGTAGAGTTCTCGACTCGTGTCACCGTGCGTTGACGTGTGTCATCGGTTTCTCCGAAAAGCGATCCCCGAGTGGGTCCTGTGTGAGGCCTTGGGCTGCGAGCCCAGTTGTCCAGTCTGGGGCTGGAGGCTTCCCTCTTTTCCTTGAGTTGGGCTGCAGCTTGGTGGTGTGCAAGTTGCCTTGGGAATCGTGCTTCTGTGCTTTCCGCGTGGGCCGTGTGTGTGGCCTTAGTCCTGTGAGTTCCCTTCCCAAGGGAATGGTTTCGGCGGCTCGTGAGCTGCCTCGGTATTCGTGCTACAGTGGTTTTAGACCTAGAGCTTGGACTAGATTGACGGCCTTGTGCTGTTGCGTGCAACGGTCTTGACCCCGAGTCTTGTGACTCAAGGACCGTTGGGTGTAGTGTGTCTAGAGGACTGTCCAGAGCCCAGTGACTTAGCGTCACTTGGGTTTTCTCGACTCTCGCGCACGGTGCGTGCGTGACCGTGGACTGTAAGTCCTGTTTCTTCTCCGACTGTGGTCACCGTGTGATGGGGCCGGTACGTGGGCTGGTCCCCGTACGTCGTCGGATTCGGACGTTGTGTTCCGTTGAGAGTCTACTCCTTCAGTGACCCTCCACTAGTCGTAGCCCACCAGTACGAGGTGCTGGTCTCACCAGGGAGTGGTGTACGGGCTGACCTTTAGAGACGGTTTGTGGACCGGTTACCGTTGGGCCCCACGTCTTGCAGCCAGAGTCCGGCTGAGGGGAAAACCGGTCAGAGGGCCAGACCAGGGACGCGCGGTCTGTGTGTGCACACGTGGTTGGGGGCGGTTGGACCCACGTCGACGGGCGTGACCCCAGCTAGTCACTTGTTGTAGTTACTTGTACGGTGTTCGCGCCTCGGGTAGGACCTACCATGTCAGGCGGTTCACCTGCGGTGCGGTGTAAGACGTCAGGGGACGCTACCGGCTGTGCTTCTAGTGGGTGGTACTCCTGTCGAGTACGGAGTGACAGACTATCAGTTTCCGTGATTTCGACCTTCGGGTTTTCGGTCGTGTTGACCGTTGAGTTCGGTTGTTTCGCCGTGGCGCGTGTGTTGGTTTTCGCGCCAAGGGTCTAATGCTAGTGGCTTTACCGAGGTTGGGTCTTGTTGTGCGGTACCCGCGATCGGATGGTCGGGGTCGCACCTTGGACAGCGTGTCCAGGTCGGCTGTGTCCGAGGGACAGGCCTCTACGGCGTGGTTGCCGTGTGTTCTTGCTTCGGTAGGTGGTACTAGTGTGGTTCGGTAGCTTCGTCTGCGTGACCGAGGTGTACCTTCCGGTGCAGTAGGAGTAGCTGTAGTGCCGAGTTTTTGACCGGCCACCGGTTTGCTGTTCCTGCTGTAGTTGTAGCTCTCCTTTCCACTACCGCCGTTGTTTCCGGTTGGGGTTCCGCGGGATCCCTGCTGAGTCTCTGTTTTGGAGACTCATTCCCTGCTTTTCAGGTGTGGCGGTTCTTCCTCGTGGTTCGAGGGTGCGGAGCGGAGGTTCTATGTTGCCAGCTTGCCGGGCCGAGTGTTCACTTGGCACGTGGTACGTTTTACTGCTTTAGACTGTACTTTCGGTTGGACTGGACTCTGTTGTAGCTGTTGCTGTTCTTTCTTTCAGCTTGTTGTTGTTGGTTGTCCTGCTTTATTTCCTATTTCTTTGTGCCTCCACACTCCTTTTAGCCCTTCCGAGCCCTCCTGGCTCGTGGGCGGCGGTGCGAGTCTCGGGTTATCGGGCCTTCCCGGTAATCGGATTCTCGGGTCGTTACAACGGGTCTCGCACTCACAACTCACAACGGTGATTAATTTAGCTAGCTAGGAAATAAACTAACGCATATGCAGCGGCATCTAGAACGCATACTAAACAAGCAAATATGACAAAGAGGGTGGCGAATGTACCTCCACGCTCGGGATGTGCGGAAGACTTCCCGGTCGAGATCCGGAACTCCCGGTACAGCAATAATTATTAATTACAGAATTAATTATACAGCCCACTCCACGCAGGGAGGTAATAGGCGACACATGGGGCCCGGGAGCACCAATCTCGGGTTGACGGGCAGCAGTCGGTGGCGCTCGCGCGGACGCGGTCGGCCGGTTTAGCTCGGTTCACTCCGGCCCGCAAGACAGTACGTGGGACCCGCTGTTGGTACGGCGACGCCCGGGGGGGCTCCTGGCTACAACGACCGACGGGGCATCTCTGGAGTGTCCCGAGTCGATCCCCGGGAGCGGTAGTCACCGGGGTGGAGTCGGGCAATTTCTTGAGATTTATTTCCCAAGGCTGTCCCGCCGCTCAGCTTTTGGTTAGATCTGCGCACTCGGACGAGAATGGATGGTACGCCCATCTCCAACGTTAGATCAGAACGCAATGGGTACTGTTGGAAAGAGGACTCAAAATCCTACAACATACTAGAATTCCAGATCTGTCCAAGGGCACTGATCGGGGAAGTGGCTACTCCCACTATAGGTGGCAACATGAGCGAGCTGGCTATGGGTGGCCAGAGGGGCGGTCTGGGCAGCAGGCGCCTGAGGGACCGAAACAGCTCCAGGGAGCCCTTGGTGGGGGATTCTTCCCACACTCTCTAGCTTTCCAACCAGATCTTGGACAGATCGGTCGTGTCACGCCCCGTACTCTATACCGTCGAGGTATTGTCCGCTTTGGCCTACCGGCCTCACGGTTTTGTCCCTTTCTAAGAGTGATCGGCTCCAGAATGGGGGACTTCCCGGGAGGTCATCCATCCCAGTACTACTCCCCATTAAGCACGCTTAAATTCGGAGTTCTTTTCAAGAACTGAGCCGATACTTCAAAAGGCCTCGGTGATATAGAGTACAACTTAGCTATATTTGAGGGTATTACAATCTATCCCTCTTATATAGGCAACGTCCTCGTCGCTGGGCACATATAGCACACAATCAAACCCCCAGGCAGGTAGGATTCTAGAGGTGGCCCCTACAGGCTCAAGAGGTGGCTCCCACTATGTAGCACTTTATCCCATTGCGGGTTCAAGAGGTGGCTCCCATAGTGTAGCACTTTGCCCTGCATGGCACTTAGTTCCCACACTTCCGGTTGGGGTATGGCTCTGATACCATTCTGTCACGCCCCGTACTCTATACCGTCGAGGTATTGTCCGCTTTGGCCTACCGGCCTCACGGTTTTGTCCCTTTCTAAGAGTGATCGGCTCCATAATGGGGGACTTCCCGGGAGGTCACCCATCCCAGTACTATCTTTCATTAAGCACGCTTAACTTCGGAGTTCTTTTCAAGAACTGAGCCGATACTTTAAAAGGCGCCTCGGTGATATAGAGTACAACTTAGCTATATTTGAAGGTATTACAGGTCGAAAGCCTCGGCACGGTCCTCCACGGCCTTGAAACGGCCCACCAAGCGGTCGGTATTCTCCCTCTCAGTTCGTTCGAACCTATCCATGCGCTCCATGAGTAGAGCGAAGAAGTCATCCAGAGATCGGCATCCTTGGGTGGCACCTCGGGGTTCACCCATAGTGTCAGGGTGATGGTACTGGGTACCCAAGGGAAATTGGGGGAACTTATGGGTGGGTTGGACATGCAAACACCCGGGACAAGACAACTGACTTCCTAATGGACTAGACACGACCCTAAAATAATAATGCAAGGTTGGAATGCAGACTCGACTACAAACTTAGACTTAACCAGTATCCGGTACGGGGCGGAGGTTTGATCCGAAGATCGCACTCACGCAAGTGTGTCACCTTCCCAATAGGCGTAACCTATCGTTCCGGAGGCACCTTTTAATATACCGGGTAAAGGATGAAATGCAACCTAAGACTTAAACCGTGCTATGATGGATGACCCTAGACTCAAACCTGGCTCTGATACCAATTTGATGCGGGACTACTACGGGACTCGACTCGGACGGGTTGCGACCTTGGACTCTAAAGGACGACGCGACTAACAAGACGACGCGACCAGCAATGACACTGTAACGCGGCACCGAACAAGCTCCAGAAGAGGCGATCATGCCCCAAACAAGAAGCGCTAACTTACAGTTGTCCCCGGCGAGGGAAATGTGACGATCTGCATGGTTGGGAAATCGGCTTTGAGTTTCAGGTGGTCGGCTCACTCCCGTGCTCGTAATGAGTCATAGGACGGGTCTCGCACTCACAACTCACAGCGGTGATTAATTTAGCTAGCTCGAAAATAAACTAACGCACATGCAGCATCATCTAGAACGCATACTAAACAAACAAATACGTCAAAGAGGGTGGCGAATGTACCTCCACGCTCGGGACGTGGGGAAGACTTCCCGGTCGAGATCCGAAACTTCCGGTACAGCAATAATTATTAATTACAGAATTAATTCTACAGCCCACTCCACGCAGGGAGGTAATAGGCGACACGTGGGGCCCGGGAGCACCAATCTCGGGTTGACAGGCAGCAGTCGGTGGCGCTCGGGCGTACGCGGTCGGCCGATTTAGCTCGGTTCACTCCGGCCCGCAAGATAGCACGTGGGACCCGCTGTTGGTACGGCGACGTCCGGGGGGGCTCCTGGCGGCAACGACCGGCGGGGCATCTCTGGAGTGTCCCGAGTCGATCCCCAAGAGCGCCAGTCACCGGGGTGGAGTCGGGCGATTTCTTGGGATTTATTTCCCAAGGCTATCCCGCCGCTCAGCTTTTGGCTAGATCTGCGCACTCGGATGAGAATGGCTGGTACGCCCATCTCCGACGTTGGATCAGGACGCAATGGGTACCGTTGGAAAGAGGACTCAAAATCCTACGACATATTGGAATTGCAGATCTGTCCAACGGCTGGATTGAAAATGGGAGTGACTACAAACTGACTGAACACTCTGTCCCGAAATACAGAATAGGCTGGGCAGAACATGAACTGTCTGATCAAGGGCTTTGACAGAGGATCAAACAAATGAATTAGAACCTGAGATTTTTATGGTGGGTAGAGGGGAGGGTGACGGTGATGCACATAATTGTTTTGTAATTTTCTTACAACATTTGAGGGGTGAGAAAAATCGGCTACCGGGATCTATCTCGCAGATCTGCACACATGCAGACTTTGAGAAGGAAGAACAGGTGGCTGGGAAAAGGCCTAAACGAACTCTGATCGACCTAAACATTAAACTGGAATTGGGGTATGATGGGGAGAACCTACCCTAAAAGTTTAATCACAATCCAACGG
Source organism: Amorphophallus konjac (assembly GCA_022559845.1). NCBI lineage: Eukaryota > Viridiplantae > Streptophyta > Magnoliopsida > Alismatales > Araceae > Amorphophallus > Amorphophallus konjac. Next base: position 184,145,937 of record CM040120.1, read on the forward strand.
TCGGATCTTCCGTACCATCCCTTTCACCGGGCCGCTATCCTATAACTCTGAATTTCGGGGCAGTAGGATAGAACCGGCTTGTGGTGGCTCAACGGCGGCACGAACGACGACGACGGCGATCGACCACAGCAAGTAGAGGAAGAAGGGAAGATGAAGAAATTTGAGAGAGATAGAGGATTTGGATCAGATCTGAAGAAGAAAGGGGGAGGAAGAGGGAAGAACACTTAGAACAAGGGGGAGAGAGGGGGTGCGCACAAATCACTACGCTCATGTAATTTCTGCATTAATTTGATCAAATGACACAAGAGACATTAAATACATAAATCCTAGACCTAGCCAAATGGCCTAGGATACCCTTGGTCAAGGGGGTATAATGGGGAAATGGGGGGCAAGGGTGATTAGTTTAATCCCACTAGGGGACAAGGGAGGGGGCGCCCCTTTGACAATGGGGGAAGATTTTGAATTCTTCCCTCCTCTCCTTGGTCCAAGTCCAAGGTGGACCATGGACCAGCCCCACATGGGCCCTATGGTCTAGGTGGACCAATGGGAAGGGGGGTGGGTCCCACCGGGCCTACGCGGCCATTTTTGCAAAGAAACCTATTGTCTTAGCCTAAGTAACACATTGACTTATACTTGCCATACATTTGCAACCCCATTAACCCTAGGATATAAATGCAAAACGAAAGGATACAAATGCAAAAATAAAATGCTAGTGTCTGGTGTTGATTCTCATCATTTGATAAGACAGCTAATGCGGGAGGGGATTATAGTCTTCCAATACATGAGTAATGCTATAGTGGAAGAATTAATAGATGTGATGGATGAAGAAATTAGCGATGTGCATGTGCCCAGACCTATGCATACATCTCACTACACAGGACATGTGTGGGTACATGACATATTAAGGGTCATGAAAAATGATGTTACAACATGTTCATGCTAAACCAAGCTATGTTTATGCATTTGTGCGACGTCCTTTTAGATAGGAAATTGATTAAAGACAATTGATTTGTCACTACAACAGAGCAATTGGCGATGTTCTTATACGCAATGGGTCACGGTGTTGCAACGGGTGCAATGTGTGAGCATTTTCAGCACTCATCGCAGATAATAAATTATTATGTGAACCACGTATGTAAGGCTATAGTTGAGCTTAGGCGAACATGCCTCCAGCTTCCCACAACAATAGAAGAGGTGCATCCGTTCATTTGACATAATGACAAGTTCTATCCTTACTTCAAGGTAACTTAATTATAATCATCACCTCCTCATCTGTTTGAAGATTCTTATGAGACATTAGAACAATTGCAGGATGCACTGGGCGCAATCGATGGCACGCACATCCCTGCCAATGTTCTAACATGAAAACATGCACAGTATCGAAACCGTAAGCAACAAATTACTCAGAATGTCGTGGCTGCTGTATCCTTTGATTTGCAGTTCTAATATTTGGCTGCCGGTTGGGAAGGCTTAGCTGGTGATCAAAAGGTCTTCACTTGGGCCTTAGAAAAAGGAGGTTTCAGGATGCCCCTGGGTGAGTTCATATTGAACCTCCGGCTTATTTAAATTTGACATTGTGAAATAGATTTGTTTATTGTGCTCCTTGTCGAAAATGAAAGGGTCTTATGTTGTTATTGTAACTCCGTAGCTCCATTTTATAGTGTTCCCTTTCTTTGTACAACTTTTAGTATTGAGATGGGTGTAACCATAGCTATGTAATTTTTTTGAATATTGGTGCCGATTAAATGATAATCATCATTCAATGTATTTGTTGAATTGTATGAATCAAATATTTGGTATTGTTGAATGCCATTCGTTTGATCTGCTGCCATAATGTTAGCTTGCATATACCATTTAAACTTTGTTCTCTTTTTCCCATCACATGATATTATGATATGAGCAGTATGTACCATGACACATTCTGGAGGTGCCACATACTTTGGATATGACAGACAAGCAATATTACACAATATGAATTGACATTATCTACAATAGATATATTTCACAATATAACACATTCTGTTAAGTGTGATTGGTTCTTTTGGTTATCGCAGATGGTTGATATTCTCTACAATAGATATATTACACAATATAACACATTCTGTTAAGTGTGATTGGTACTTTTGGTTATCGCAGATGGTTGATATTCTCTACAATAGATATATTTGGCTGTAATATGTCCAGATCCATACTAAATTTGCTTGATCCAATTTGATACGTACACTGTTATTCTGTGGGACCAAACATTTTTCTAGACCAGTGAGAAACTTTCCAAATGTTTTCATTCTCTTTTACATGTCAAGTAATCCGAAGATTATCTTAGAGCACATTTAGAAAAATGGAAAAGTCATTGAAATAAATGATTTTATTATAGAGCTGTCAGATTCATCTAATGATGCATGCCACTGTCAGTTTAGTTGGATTTCAACCTTGAGGCTATGTCATTCCTTTACAATTCAGTTGGTAGATACCCGGATGAGTGTGCGGTTTATTCCTAGCATGCCCTCCAACTGGATATTGGTTAATGCTTTCCAATTCCATATGTTATTCCTGCATATTGCTTGTTTTCTCGGCTTCATTGTTATACAACTCTTCTGCTTCTGCACTGTTTGTGGGAGATCCACACAATTTTTCTTTCTCGGTTGTTCTCTTGAGAACTCTGATATTCACTTCATTTGGTGAGAACCATGAGATGTGTTCAGTTATACAAGCATGTTGCATGTTTATACTAGGGAATGACTGCAGCCCATAAATCAAAGGTTACATTCTGTGAACATTTATGTGCGTGTGTTCTTTCTACACCACTGTGGTGTAGATTTGGCTTTCAGGCTTCTACATCACAAGCTGAGGATGTGCAGACGACTGGTTAGTACTTCTTGTGATGAGTAAAGGAGTCGACACCCTGGTTTCAAGGGGTTGACACATGTCCTTTGTTGTTCTGTCGACAGAACTTCATATGTAAAGGGAGGTCGACACATTTACAAAGCAGGTCGACACACTCATACAAGGTGGTCGACACCCTCGTGAAAGGAGGTCGACACCTTTGCACTAGTGTCGGTCGACAGCACCTCAAATGCAAAGCAGGTCGACACCTCATCCCATGAGGTCGACGCATGCGCTCTGGATCTTCTGTTGGCACTTCATTCCATGAGGTTGACATATGAACACTGGATGCTATGTCGACAGAGGCTGTAGTACAAAAACAAGTCGACACCTCATCTCATGAGGTCAACACATGAGCACTCGAATTGAAAAGGGGTCGGCACCCTCATGAAAAGGGGTCAACACCTGTTCATTCCAGTTTCGGTTTCCAGAACCGATGGAGTGAAAGGGTCGTCCCCCCTTGAAGCGAGGGGTCGACACCCCTATCCCATTAGCCTCTCACGTGTCGACCTGGTTCTTCTCTCTTTATATTGGGCTCCTGAGTATTGATTAAGTTGCAATGCCATTCTAATTACCTTTTCCCACTTGCATTAGTTCATATCCCATGAGTTTGAGTGGATTAACTGTGTTTTGTCCACTTTAACAGAAATAATATGTTTATCACTCCGGTTCATGCTTTTTGGGAGTTAGGCCATGGCACACGCTCCCTTGTCCAATCTTGGGGGAGTCCCTTGGCCAATCATGGGGGAGTAAATCGATTATTCTTGTACCTCATATCATGCTTTTTGTCTGGGATATAAATAGCAAATGATTAGGGCGCCCATTCCAAGGAGAAGAAGAAGAAGAAGTAATCTGAAGGAAGGTTGATGCGCAAGAAAGCAAAGGGGAGAACAAAGAAAGAGGAGGCGGCCAAGACTTTGAAACAAAAAAAGAGGCTTCAGGGCCATCCCATGGCCGTGTTAAGGAGGTTGCATACCCATTCATCATCTGTTGTGAAGAGCAGATCATCAACAAGAAGTCATTTCTCCTTCATCATCCAAAAGCTTCTACAAGAAATCGATGGGGGGATTCATATCTTAGCTATCTTTTTTGTTTTGCGCTTCATTATACTTCATGTGTGTGTCCGGAGATCAGATTCTCCGAGTGTGTGTGTAGTTGGTCGCCTTGCCGTCTAACTGTGCAGATTTTTTGCAAGTGTGTGCGCTGGAAACTCAATCTCTTTGTGTGTGTGGTTGCTACATTTGTAGCGTGGTTTATAGTGAACCCTCACAGTCTGTGAGGGGTGGACGTAGGATTACACACTGGTGCATCCGAACCACATAAAAATCTGGTGTCTTGTAGTTTGTTTGTGGTTTGTGCTTATTGTTGATTATCTAACACTTCAAGTCACCTATCCATTCACACACACATTCACATGCTTGTCTCTAATAGCATAGCCTTCGAGTGAGGAAACTTGAGAGCGCTCCAAATTCTTCATTGCCTTCTTCTTGCATTCTATCTCTCGACAAATTAGAAACTAATTTGGATTTGCTTTTAATCATAGCCCTTCAAATTTTTCTAAGTAACATCCTTGAAAACTATTTTTTTGTCGAAATCAATTCACCCTCCCCTCTTGATTGCGATTGCACGGGCCAACAACTATTATTATTAACATTATAAAAATTCATAAGGTTGACAAAAGTTATTTTTTCAAAACACGCACACTTAAAAATTCAGATGAGAGAGAGAGAGAGAAGTGAGAGCAACATAGAGACGAGGGAGATGAGAGAGACGAGATAAATATACCGTCAATAATGAATATTGAAGAGGCGTGATCTCGCGCTGGTCCTGAGCGGGCTGAGGATCACCAGATCGTGAACTGCAAGACAGAGAAACGGATCAGAGGGCCCAGGGGGAATCCCTGGGGCAAACCCTCCGATGCTTAAGTCAGTGGAGCTATGGTGGGAGCAATAGTAGGGAGGAGAGAGCTTGTGCGCGAGATCCCTCTCCACCAGAAGGGTGAAGCGGTTCTTGCTCAGGAATTTTGGGCGTATGATTGCCTTTCTTGGCTTACCTTTAGCCAGAGGGTATCCCTGGTTTAAATAGTACGCCGTCTCTTGGAGTCCTGCCAGCCGAGGAGTTTCAGGTGGGGGATTACGTCCTCATCATGAGCTTTTATGACCTTGTCGTGGGAGCGTTATCATCGTGGGGAAGAAGAAGTCACTTGCCTTCCTGAATTCCTGCCTGTTGCGGACTCTTAACGGCTGCAAAGATAAGCATTCGTCGGTCGTTCCGAGCTCAGAGGGGCCAGCCCTATCCGGGTGGTAGGCTTAGCTCCGTAAAAGATGGGTCGGATAGGCTAGCCTACGTCTCCTTCTCCCGGGCGGAGAGATGGCTCGGGCGCGGGCCTTTCTCGTGACCTGACCGATGCTCGGGCCCTCCGAGCCTTGAGGCCGCCTAGGAGGGTTGTTTCCTCGAGCGCTGTTTATTGGACTTTCTTCCCTAAGTGGGCCATGTGGGCTATCACTTGGGTGAGCTTGGCCTCATTGGGCCCTGCCGGGCCTAGTTGGGCTGCTCTTTGAATGGGCTGCAGAAATCCCCCTCTCCACTTGTCCCCCTCCTACTCCCGAGCCAAAGGAGGCTCGGTTGAGTAGTTTATGAGGGCGTCGGACCGGTGTGGCTCAGGTGGGTGGAGATCTGACGGTGTTAAGTAGCCACGTGCCGTGGTCACCTGGGCCCGTAATTATAGTGATCCTGACGGATTTGAAATGAAGGGCCCCCCTTTTTCTCGGAGGTCGGAACGACGCGCCGCCTCCCGTGAGGGTTTATAGGCGTTGGGCGCTGTTTGTCATCCCAGACTCTCTAGCGTTTTTGGCTTTTCTTCATTCCTCTACTTTTGGGGCTCCTTGATGCGCCGGGAAGTCACGACGGAGGAGCATAACCTCGCGGCGGCGTTTGAGGAGTTGGCGCGCATAACCGCAGAGGCGGTCCGACAGCTTCCTTCTCCCCCGGAGTCTTCGGGTTCTCTCGAGAGCTCTGCTTTTAGTTCCTCCTTGAGTTCCATGGCGGGCCAACGTTCGGGCGAGGGGTTGGAGGTAAGGGCGCCGGTCCTGAATCGCAGCGAGCTGGGGGAAGCCGAGGTGAAGAAGCCGGAGCACCGGTTTCGCTTGCCTCTCAGATACAGCTTTGCCGCCGCTGCCCCGTACGAGACGAGCCTGGACGATCGCACGGGTCATATCTGCACTTTTCTTCTGGCTTGGAAGAGCGGGTTTCGCCTCCCCTTCGAGCCTTTCGTCCTTCAGCTCCTCAATTTTTTCCAGTTGGCGCCTATTCAGTTGGTTGCCAACTCATACCTTCTTCTTTCCGCTTTTCGAATCCTCTGCCGCCAGCATGAGATTCTTCCTTCCTTTGACCTCTTTCATTATTTGTTTGAGTTGAAAGCGCATCTGTCGGCGGGGAAGGGCTTTTACTTCATTCAGGCGCGGAGGAACAAGAGTTGTATTCCGCTGGCGGCGAAGGATTCCTCGCACAAAGGGTAGAAGACCTAATTCTTCTGGGTGAAGGCGGAGGCGGTGGACGAAACATGGAGGTGCCAGGTGATGCCCAACTTTCATCCGAACATTCCTCCCCGGCAGGAGGAGTTCCCTCCTCACATGGAGAAAAATGCCGCTCGTCTGCTGGAGAATCGCCAGTCGACCGAGGAATTGGTGACACCGGAGAATGTCGAACGGTGCCTCCTTACGCGGCTAAAACGGTCATGTACCACCACTCGGATTTTTCTTCAGGGGTGGGAATCATCTCTCTTTTCCAGACCATGCCTTCTTCTCTGTTGTAGACATCAGGCGAGAGCCTCTGGAGGAGGCTGCTGAGGTCGTCGATCTTGGAGATGACTCGGCGGCCGATGAGCCTAACGCTCATGTGGGTCGCTCCCAAGCCCGGGATAAGGGCAAGGGGGCGGCATATGAGGGAACTTCACGACCGGGTGGTGCAAAGCGCAAGGATCCCATGGAGGGAAGGTTGCGGGAAGCCGCGAAGGCCAAGAAGCGGGCCAAGAAGGCCGGCCTTCTCGCCACTACCGGGGGCGACTCTAGCTCGGCGGCGCTCCCCTCTCAGGGGCAAGATGGGGCCGACCCTACCGGGCCGGCTCCCCCATCCACCAGGCGAGAGGGGGCCGAGGAGACCAGGGGCCCCTCAGAGGGTGGTGACGGTGGGTCGGCTCTCCCCTCGGTGGGAACAGAGGGGGCCGGAGCTGAAGTAGACGAGGTCGAGACTGGGGGGCCGGTCGAGGTTGGCGATGTCTCGGGCAGTGAAATGCGGGCCGAGACAGTTGAGGTTGGGGGTTCGCCTGCGAGGGCGTCGCAACCCCAAACATTGGTGGCGCCCGGAGCTACCGGGTTTTCTGCGTCGGTCGAGGTTGGGGGTTCGCCTACGGAGGCGTTGCAACCCCAAACATCGGTGGCTCCCGGGGCGACTGGGCTTGCTGTATCGGTCGAGGTTGGGGGTTCACCTACGGAGGCGTCGCAACCCCAAACATCGGTGGCGCCCGGGGCGACCGGGCTTGCTGCGTCGGTCGAGGTTGGGGGTTCGCCTACGGAGGCGTCGCAACCCCAACCGACCGTAGTGCGCGGGGAGGCCGTTTCAGCAGCTCGGTCCGGGCCTTCCGGCGCGGGGCTAGGGGCGGATCGGGTGTCCATGCCGGAGGCCTTGGAGAGGCTCGGTATCTCGAGCAATCTGTACAAGCTCTGCCGCGAGGTGTCCGCGAGGATGAGAGGAGGAGATAGGCGCCATTCTCCTTCCGGGGTCCTCGACGTCATCATGGAGGGCGGTTTGATCATGGCCCAGATGGGGGCCACCATGGCGGAGACCTACGCCCGGACGGAGTCAGAGCGGTCGAATCTCGCCTGGACTCTCGGAGGGTGCGAGAGTGGCTAGCCCGACTCAATGAGGCGCACGAGGGGCTTCAACGGGAGTTCTCCGCGATCAGGGATTTGGCGCGGTCGAACCGGCTGGAAGCCGGAGTGTTGACCGAGCAGCTGGCTAAGGCTCGGGAGTCGCTCGAGAGGAAAAATAAACTCCTTGAGGAGGAGCGCCTTCACCATCTCGAGCTTGACGGCCATTGGGAGGCTGAGCGCGTTGAGTTGCTGGACCGGGCGGAGGCAACGGAGCGCCATCGTTTGGAGGCCGAGGTGGACCGAGCTGAGGCGGAGAAGCGATCGGTCGAGGCCAAACAGAAGTCGATCGAGCTCGAGGAGCGGGCGGCCGAGGCCGAGCGGAAGTCGATAGAGCTCGAGGAGCGGGCGGCCGAGGCCGAGCGGAGGTCGGTCGAGCTCTAGGAGCGGGCGGCCGGGGCCGAGCGGAAGTCGATCGAGGTAGAGAGACGGATGGCGGAGGCAGAGGAGCGAGCATCCAAGGCGGAGCGAAAGTCGGTCGAACTTGCTGAAAGGATGGGGCAGGTCGGGGCGGAGGCGATCGAGCAGTACAGGGGCTCAGAGGCCTACCGAGCCGACCTTCAGGAAGCTGCCCTTCCATACTATGAGATAGCACTTCACCGAGGCGCCCGCAAGGGGTTCAAGCAGGGTTATCGCCGGGTAGTGGATTACGCCGACGAGCGAGACTCTGGGATCAATTTCCCCTCGGGCTAGTGCTATGACTCGGAGGAGTCGGCTTCTAGATCTTCTACGTCGGGCGGGGAAGATCCAGAGGGCTCTCCTCCGGCGGGGTCACCAACTCCGGCTGCCTTGGGAGGGCTCGCGACCGAGGCAGTTCTCGCACAGGCGAGGTCAGTGCCTGGGTCGACCGTCACCGAGGGTGCCGGGGGCAAAATACCCACACCTGTCGTTCCCGAGCTTCAAAGTGGGCCCGAGGCCTGATGTATTTTACCTTATTTTGCCTCTTTATCTGTTTGTCTCTTTTCCTTTTCTGAAAAAAAAGAAATATTTTCTTTTTGTGAGGTAATAAATGACTTACTTGCTTCTTGCGTTCCTTGCCGTAAGTTGGTTAGCGTATCGGTAGTAGTTGGAAAGTGCTGATACGTCCTACGTGGTTTTCGCATGCTGGTTGGGTGGATTCCTGACAGGGTGTCCTTCCGTTTTCTCACGCTTTGAATGCCAGGCCGCTTCGTGTATCCCGCAGAGGCGGAAAATGAGGGATTTGAGGTGACCGTTCAGAGGGGAAAAATCTTTTGGCGTGTTTTCGAGGGGGGAGTCATTTAAGGCAAGTAGCCTCCCTTAGCCTTATAAAAAGACCGAAGGGCGTCCCTTCCTCTCCACCGCTTAGGATTTTCACTAGCAGTCTTTCCTCGCCCCTACTCCACGTTGTGCTGTGCCGTTGCATTCGGAGCATGGAGGATCCTTCGGAAGACGACGCTGCCGGTGATGGAGGAGCAGAGAGTTCTTGCTGCCTTGGGCTGTTAAGCAGGTCCGATGGTCGTCGCGCGGGGTTGAAACGGGTCCGATGGTCGTCGCGCGGATCTGAAGAGGGTTCGACGTGCGGAGGCGCGCCATTTACCCTTTATCAGTTGAGGCGATGCTTCCAGGGGGCGAGATGGAGGACGGATGGGGGCTTCCATGATGCCCATCCCCTCCGGGCCTTCCCCTGCCTCCTCATCCAGCTCTGCTGGTTTCTTTTTCTTTCTAGCAGCGGCTTTTTCCCTCTTCTGCTCTTCCTTTCTTTCACTCTTCGGAGGGTGCCTGCACTCTCCGTGCGCTCCGAAGAGTTGGCAGGTTGGGGGGGCTTCCCTGCGCATTCCTTCCCTCTTCCTCTTCCAAGTTCAACTTGGAAGGTAGCCTTCCTTCTTTTTAATCCCTCTGTCACCTTTGTCACGGGCCACCCGAGCCAACTGGGTCGATCACCCTTTGACCGAGCCAGTTTCTGCGTGAGGCAGAGTCAGTGGCTGGACGCAAGGAGATCAAGACCGAGTCGGCCGAGCGATGGCCTCTTGCCGTGGTGCTAGATGGATTTTTTGCTTTTTGCTATGCAATGTACTGGCTTTTGCCTTTCCGATGTACCAACAATTGAATGAAAAGAAGAGAGTTTTATTTCCCTCAAATTGTTTGCACAACTTTAAAAGTAGTATTTGCGTAGTGCGGCTGCGCTCCACGTCCGAGGGATGGGTTCCCCTTCCGTTGTAGCTAGCATGTACGCACCTTTCCCGAGCATCTCGACCACTCGGTAGGGGCCTTCCCAGTTAGGGGATAGCTTGCCCGCCGCCTCTAGTGGTCGAGAGGCATCGGTTTTCCTGAGGACGAAGTCTCCCGGTTGAAAGTGCATGTTTCGGACTTTGGCGTTGTAGTATCGCGTGAGGCGGCGTTGGTACTCCGTAGCTCGGATACTGGCGATCTCTCAGAGTTCATCAGCAAGGTTGAGGTTCTCGAGTAACTTTTGTTCGTTTGCCTCGGGCGAGTAGCGGATGACTCAGAGAGACGGGTTGGCAACCTCTAACGGAATGACGGCCTCAGTGCCATACACCAGCTGGAAAGGACTTTCACCGGTTGCCGTTCTGGGAGTCGTTTGGTGTGACCAAAGTACGCTGGGCAGTTCCTCGAGCCAGCTACCCTTGGCCTTGCCGAGTCTGGTCTTTATGCCTTTTAAGATAGTTTTATTGGCATTTTCGACCAGCCTGTTGGCCTGAGGGTGGGCGACCGAAGTGAAGGGGTTGTGAATGTTTAGGTCGGCGCATCTGTCTCGGAAATAACGAGAATCGAATTGCCGACCGTTGTCGCTCACTATCACCCGGGGAATGCTGAAGCGACAAATGATCGACTTCCATACGAAACTCCAGACGACTGTCTCGGTGATCCTTGCCGTGGCTTCGGCCTCGATCCATTTGGTGAAGTAGTCGATGACGACGATGATGAACTTCTTTTGAAGAAAATAGAATTAATATTGATAATTAATTGTGTGTTAAAAATAGTTTTAATCAGTCACTATTCATTGTAAATTAATTCATATTTTTAACTATCAATTATTTAGGATATATTTTATAAAATAAATATGTCATCAATTTAATAGTTTTTTGAGAAAAATTTCTATATCAATACTAATTAATATTTAAATGTTTACATATGAGAGTCAACGTTAATGTGTGTGTGAGAGTGAGAGAGAGAGAGAGGGAGAGTTGTTGTGTATGTGATTTTGATGATTACAAAATGACTTTGTCACTTGGACTTGTGCTTGAATGGTTATTCATGTTTGCATGTGCTTGAATCTTCTTATCCTCTTGCTATGAAGTTTGAAATGGTTGTGGAGAGTTGATAGTGTGGCTATTGTAAGTTGAAAGCTCATGTTATTTAAGGATTGAAGTTATTGAGTTTAATGCTACACAAATGTGGGAGGTTTGAGAGTGTTTCTCATGTATATGACTTTTATGGTTTAAGAGTGTTTCTCATGTTTATGGTTTTCATGAAGAAATAATGATTGGGTTTTTAATGAATGATGCTTGATACAAAAATTGTTCACTTGGTGAAAATGGGGTATTTGATGTTCATATGTATTGCTCACATGCATATCTAAGTGTTTTCACCTTCAGCCAAAAGTTCCGAGTTGATTTGGTGCCATATTGTTCATATCCATTCTAGAAATGCTAGTTTCAAGAGAGAAGTTAATTTGATTTTCAAATCCATACTAATTTGGTTTTTGTATGATTTTGCAGGGTCAAACCATTGAAATTAATCATCCGAAATCAAGGGACATTGGTTGCATTTACACAATTGGGTTTGCATAGGTTTTAGAGCCTACAAATGTTGTTTTGTGAAAGTGCAGAAGAAGATCGGTCGACCGCCCCCATTAATCCAGTTGACCGACTAGATCCAGACAGAACTAAGTTCTGTCCGGTCGACCGGCCCTATATAACCGATCGACCGGTGTTCTGTTCGGTCGACCGACCCTGTGATACCGGTCGACCAGTATTTCTCTGCTACCCAAAACAGAACGGGTGTTTGGCCCGGTCGACCGCCCCAATGAATCCGGTCGACCGGACTTTCTCTACTACGCGAACGGGCTTCACGGAATGCATCCGAAAATCCACTAAATCCAATCCATTTGTGCTCAAACTTTACCCATTTGCCCCTAGGGTCTATGTACACATGTTAAGGGGGTTTTCTATGGGTTTGTTGAAGGGTTTATGTGTCTTTTGGGCTCTCTACCTTGGCTATAAAGATGAGTTACGAATTTGAGAAGGATGAACCCTAATGAGCTTATGTTTCTTATCTTGTAGGTGAAGAAAGGGGAAAAAGAATGAGGAGCTCTTGGAAGGAGGTTATCATCTACATCCATGAAGATTTGGAGCTCGTGATAGAAGAGAAAAGGGAGCGGATCGACGAGAGGATCAAGAGGACGCAAGAATCATCTTCATCCGGCTTCCCTCTGACCCGAGGATCAAAGAACATCGTCTTCCGGCCATTGAAGACAAAGGGGGATCATCTCTATATCTTTTGTTTGTTCTTTGGAATGTGTTTCATGCTCTATATCTTGGGTTTAGCATGACTTAAATATTTGTGTTTATCTTCCGAACATTATAGATATTCGTATGTGTGACCGTTTGTGTATACGATCGTGGTTGATCGCCTGCGTGCGGTTGTGTGTGTTGTTGTGCTGCGGTTGTTGCAGCGTGTGTGTGTGTGTGTGTGTGTGTGTTGTGATTCGGTCGTCGGATAGTGTGTGTGTGTTGTGATCCGGTCGTCAGATCGTGTTGGAGACCGAGTCTCCGTGTGTGTGTGTGTGTGGGCGTCGTCCCGTGTATGTTTGGAGCATCGTCTCCGTTTTGGGGATTTATCCCCGAGTGAAACCTCACCGGGTTTGGTGAGGGGTGGACGTAGGGAGCCCGTCGTGATCCCGAACCACCTTAAAAATCCTTGAGCATTGTGGTGTGCCTTGTGGTTTGATTTTGTGGTTTATATTTATGTTTGTGTGATCGGGTGAGAACGGAGAGATTAAGTGAACGAGTTAGTTTGTTTAGTTAATTTCCTCAATCTAATTGAAAGTTGTTATTTTCGCTGCGTAGTTGTTTTAATTTACCATCTAGTGTCGGGGATAATTCAACCTCCCTTCTTATCCGCTCGCCTACCCCGAGACCAACAAGTGGTATCAGAGCGAGGCTCTGTTATTTCAAGATCTAACGATCTTCAGAGTGATCTTTGTAGGCGTGTTTGATTTGATTAGCATCATGACTGAAAGTGTGTTATCTTCCCTTCCATGTTTTAATGGTTCAAATTTCAATGAATGGCTTAGGCATATAAATCGTTATGTTAAATCTATTGATCCCAAACTCTGGGATTTAGTTAAGCATGATTCATATGGGATGCCTAGTGATGAGTCTAAATAGACTGTAGAACATGTGAAGAGATATAAAGCTAATGCTAAGCTTTTGCATATTTTTAGAAGTTCAATTGATCTTCACAAATTTTCACTCGTTTCATCATGCAGGACGGCCAGGGAGATATTGAAATGTTTGGTCAAGGACTATGAAGCGACAAAGGATGGAAAACACTTGATGGTCGACAAGCACGATACAACAAGCAAGGAAAGCTCCGAGCTAGATTCGGAAGGTGAGGAAATCTCTTTCGAAGAGCTTATGAAATTGTACGATGAATTGGTTGAAAAATATAAAAAGGTGAAATCTGAAAATAGAAAATTAAAAAAGAAGCTTGAAAACATCTTCCTTGAAAATGCTTCTTGTGTTAAATATTCTGAACTTGAAAAGTTGAGTGAACTTCTAAAGTATGATTTAAATTATCACAAAGAAACCATTGCATGCTTAAGAAGTAAAAATGAATCCCTTTTGATTGACATTGAAAAGCATGAAGAAACCCTTTCGTGTTTGAAAAATGAAAAAGAAGAACTTCAAAAGGAAAATGGTGCTTTGTTAATTCAGAACTCTTTACTTGAAAGCAATGTGAAAAATCTTGAAAACTCTTCATGTGATAGATGGTTGGAACTCAAATCTGAAAATGAATCCTTCTCGATTCATATCCAAAGACATGAAGAAACCATTGCATCTATGAAAGAAGAAAATGAAAAGCTGAAACATTTGAATACAACTTTGTCTGAAAAGATGCTTATTTTTGAAAAAGAAAAATCTGTGAGTATTGATGAATCTGAAAGAGTGCATGTTTTGTTGCAAGAAATTGAAAGTCATAAAATCATCAATACTCAACTGAATGAAAAAATCATTTCTTGTGAAAATGAGATTGTCTCTTATGAACTACATGCTGCATCACTTGAGAATGAAATCAGTGAATTCAATGTATCATTGTCTAGATTTATGAAAGGAAAAGATAATCTGGAGAAAATCTTGGGGACCAAAGTGAATTTGCAACGGGAAGGACTATGATATGATCCTAGTAAAAAGAAAGTCTTTGGTCTAAAAACTCAAACGTCTTTTGTACATGCCTCTTGCTCTTCAAATGTTTCAAATACCTCTTCTGCTGAGAATCAAAAGAAAAATGTCCACGTTAAGCCCTCCATGTCAAATAGATCTCAGAAATTGAAATCTAATGTTAAATACGTTTACTGTGGTATGTTTGGATATGTAATGGATGACTGTGTTGTCATGAAAAAGGATGACTTAAAAGCATGTCAAAATGAACTTGTCTTAAAAAGAAAAAGGAATGTGTCATGTTTTTATTGTGGCATGTATGGACACATGATGAATGAATGCTTTGTTTTGAAATTAGATGAATTAAATGCATGGAAGAGAAATGATTTCAAAAATTCAAGAAAGTTTTCAAAAATAGGAAATGAATTTGAAAACTCCTATGTTCATGCAAAACGACCATATAATAGAGTTCCCCCATTGCATTGCTATTATTGTGGGAAATATGGTCATACAATGAAATCATGCTTTCAAAAGAAGAATGATAACACTCATGCTATGAAGAAGAGAAATTCACATGCTCATCATGTTAAGAAAAATGAATTTGCTTCCAAAAGGAGAAACACCTTCTGTCATTATTGTGAAATGCTTGGGCATACTATACATGAATATGATTTGATGAATTTTGATGATATGCTTGCCCAGAGATTGTGGGAGGCACCCACTGGAGGTGCAACTAACCATCCGGGACCCAAAAAGGTTTGGGTACCCAAAACTGTTGAATGAGAACTTTGTTGCAGGATTACCTTGAGGCCAAGTGGAAAGCTTGGAAAATAATGGCTGCTCAAGGCACAAGTTTTGAAAAAAAACTTATGAAAATTTAAAATTTATTTTATTTAAATTTTCATTCATGAAAATCAAGAAAAATCTATTTTTCTTATGAGTTTGCATTGCATCTTTCTTATCATCATTTGCATGACTGCATGATATATTAAATGGTGACTTGAGGAAGGGCAGGTCATTCCTGTCTGAAATATATAACCATGCGTGAGAATGTGCCTCCGTCTCGTACCATGAGTCACTTGTTCATATAGGTCATAGGTTACATGATTTTTAAAAAATGTCAAATGTGAAATTTGTGCACTTAGAAAAGGGGAGTTAGTTTTTGAATGAATGATTTGGAATTGTGAATTCTAACTCATCCTTGTGGAAATACATATCATGCCAATTGCTACATTTGAGTTGATCATGATATTGTTATGATTTTTGGAACCAACAATGAACTGCTAACCTCTTTTAAGGCTATTGCTAAGCTAGCATGCTTGAAGGCATATGGTGACGCCTACTGAACTCAGGTATTGATTCTAAAACTTGATTTGTCATTTCCCTAACCTGTTGTAATGAATTTGATATTGGTTGAATGAAATTAAAAATCTTGACGATTCTGTTGATCAATGAATATCTTTCAATTTGAACTGTATGTTTGACAACACATTTGAACTTAAATGTATATCTGGTATAACAAATGGTGTTTGTGGAAGATTGGATTATGTCCAGTCGAAAACTCTCACTATGTATGAGTAGGGTCTTTGGACCTTCACCTCCACCTCGTATCAGAAAGTGAAGATCATTGAATGGCTTGTGAATGATTTTTGAAACTTCTGAAATGCTCTTGAAAATCTATTTTTGAACAATTTCTGAAAATTGGGTTGCATTACTTGATTTTGATCATACTCACACCCTTTTTTTTGTAGTTAAAGGTATAGAGCTTGTATTAAATGAAAAAGTAACTGTACATCATAAGTCTGCAAAGCAGACCTACCATACTCAGGACCACACAGGCTGTGGACTCAGAGATTAGCAAGAAAATATAATGAATCTATCAAAGATATTTTTCCCCCTTCTAGTTAGCCTCTTCTTCCCTTGGAACTCCATGCAACTTCTTGTGTCTTCAAGTATCTGAATTAGGATTGCAGATTTGGAAGTAGTATTGTCTTCAAAGATTTTGACACATCTTTCCTTCCATAATTTCCATATTGTAATGCGAAGCAAGAGTCTGGCAAATTTAATTATCTGACCTAAATTCTGAAACTCTGCTTGCAGAAGTTGCAGTTCATTGCTCAGTCCAATGGCCGGCCTTCTATGTAGATCAAATCTTATCAAAATCTATTTCCACACCCAGCTAGTGAATGAGCACTCAAAGAAAAGGTGGTCTTATGTATTTCTTCCTTGGTTGCATAGGGGGCATCTGCTAGAAAGGTGGAATCCCTTTTTTTGTAGGTTCTCTGCTGTGGGCAGCTTGTTTAGTGCAGCTTGCCAAGCATAATGTGAAGCTATTTGTGATGTTGGGTTAGACCAGACCCACTCATGATGAATAAAATAAATTCCTTTATGTCGAATCTCTTCCCAGATTTGGCTAACTCTTTTTATTTGTACATTATTCTTCCATTTGATGTCATCAGAATCTGCATTATGAATATGAACTTGCTGAATGGTATTCCATAGGTCTGCCATTTCTATTAAAAGTGCAATTGGTAAAGCCCACTGCCTTTCAAAAATGAATGTGGCCACACTTGCATCTTTGCTAAGCTCCAGGTCCTACCTAATTTGATCTCCATATAGGTTGTTGATGCTGTTTCCATTCAGCCAAGGGTCAGACCACAAATTAGTGTCATGGCCATTTGAAATAGAGTAGTTTATATGGCTTCTGATCCAATTCCTGGCTTTCAAAACCCCCTTCCAAGCTGAGTAATAAGACTTGATTTTAAAATCCCAGATGTTCCTGTTTGCTAAGTATTTCTTCTTCACCCATGTATACCATAATGAACTCTTTTTTTGTAGAATATCCCACAGCTGCTTGCACATACATGCTTGATTCCACTCTTTTAGATTCTTAATTCCTAACCTTCCTTCAGATTTGGGTTTGCAGATCTGAGTCCAAGAAACCATATGGACTGTTGAATTTGATGAGTGCCCATGCCAGTAGAAATTCTGCAGTATCCTTTCAACTTCATCTATTAATCCAACATGTAGTAAAAAAGCAGCTGCCCAATATGAAGAGTAGGATGACAGAACTGACCTGATCAGCTCTAGTCTTCATGTTCTTGAAAGCATCATGTTCTTCCAAGTGTCAATTCTTATCTTGATCTTCTCAATTATGAGATAACAATTAGCCTTCCTGATAGATTTAGATAGAAGTGGAAGGCCAAGGTATGGGACATGGAGCTCTCCTTCATTCACTCCAAGTTGACTGATAACATTTGAGTGGTTCTGCACACAGCCCCCTATATATACTTTACTTTTCTCTGAATTAAGAATTAATCCTGACATATTAGCAAAGTTCTGAAACACAGGTCCCACATGAGATAATGTCCCAGGATCATTGTTTAAGAATAGGATTAGATCATCCGCAAAAATTATGCGTGAAATTTGCAAATTACCAGCTGTTGGACCTCGGATATCCTTCCTTTGAACTGCTTCTTCAATCAATGATGAGAACTCTTCCATCAATATAGTGAAAAGATAAGGAGATAAGGGATCTCCTTGTCTAATTCCATTCCTGCTGTTAAAGAATCCCTGTGGAGAGCCATTAATCATAACAGAAAAAGCAGGCTTCTCTAAACAGTTATAAATCCACTGAATACAGGTTAGAGGAAAACTCATCTGTTCCATCAAGAAGTAGAGATAGCTTCTATTTACTGAATCAAAAGCTTTCTTCAGGTCAGCCTTCATACAGATAAAATTCCCTTTAGATTTAGAGTGTAAATTCCTGATGATGTCATTAGCCAATAGCACATTGTGGTTTATGCTCCTTCCTTTGATGAAGGCTGACTGATTATCACTAATGAGCTTTGGAAGGACTGTCTGAATTCTGGTTGCAATCACCTTGGAAATGATTTTTTAAATGAAGTTACAAAGTGAGATTGGCCTGAAATGTTCGAAGCTGTCAGCACCTTCCTTCTTGGGAATAAGGGAGATGAAGGTGCAGTTGAACTGTTTAAGTATGGATTTGGTAAAGAAGAAATGTTTTACTGCATTAACCACATCCTCTCCTATTATGGGCCAAGCTGCTTGAAAGAACTCGGCAGAAAACCCATCTGGGCCTGGACTTTTATTTTTTGGTGTCTGAAAAATAGCTTGCTTGATTTCTTCTTTAGTGACTGGTGAGCCGAGGAAGTTAGATTCAGTGGAATTAAGCTTGTATTTAGGCGAAAAGTGCCAATTACCAGTAGGAGCTGGTTGGTTTAGAAGATTGTAGAAAAATTGTACAACATATCTGTTAACATCTCCCATGTAATTAGTGTAGCTCCCATCTTGAAGCCTACATTTCCTGATACAATTAGCAGCCTTCCTACTTCTTAGAGCTGCATAGAAAAATGTAGTGTTAGAATTACCTAGAGCCAACCAGTGTTGCCTTGATTTCTGTCTTGCGTAAGACTTCTCAGTTTGCAAAGATTTTGAGTATAATTCTTTGCTTTGATTTTCCTTAGTAATGAGGTCACAATTCATGGGATCCTTCTTAAGTTCCTACTGAGCAAGTTCCAAATCTCTGCTAGTCTTCTGAACATTTTCTTGCACATTGTCAAAACAGTTTATGTTCCAAACTTTAAAAGCATGTTTTAGCTTTCGGACTTTCTCCCAAAGAATGTATTGTGGTGACTTAGATGTTTGCTGCTCATTCCAGACCTTTTGAACCACATTGCTAAATTGTGGATGACTTGTCCACATATTAAAAATTTGAAAGGCTTCTTTCCAGACTTGATTTCCTTATCCGAATTAATTCTCAACTGTAAATGATCAGAAAAGAACTCACTGGTGTACTCTGCATAACAGTTCGGGTATTTGCCTAGCCATGAGTCATTAATGAGACATATGTCCAATCTTGCTACAATCCTTCTAGGAGGAAGAGATCCATTGCTCCAAGAAAAACTATTTCCAATAGTTTTAATGTCCTGTAGGTTTGCATAAGAGACCATATTGTTGAATTCCTCAAGAATAGCTGTTGAGATAGGTTTTCCCCCTATTTTTTCAGATGGATAACGAATGGTGTTGAAATCACCTATTACCATCCAGGGTGAACCATTAATAGAGGCTGATAGGTTGATGATATCTTTCCAAAGAAATCTTCTGCGAGATAAGAAATTTGAAGCATAGACAGCTGTAAGGGTGAAGGTAGAAGAATTTGTTATATCTGTGGCAAAGATATGAAGGAACTGATCTGTCTCCTTTAACAACTGGATATTTAACTTTGTCTGATCACTTAAGATCCAAATCCTACCTCTTGGATCTTGTGTATGAATAAAATTGGCATCCGGCCATACTGTCTACTTGAAGATAGCAACATTCCTTGGTTTTACCTTTGTCTCAACAAGGACAGCTAAATCACATTTAGACTGTCGAAGTATATGTTTTAACTGGGCTCTTCTCCCTGCCTTATTAATTCCTCTTACACCCTTGTTCATAAAGACCACATCATGAAAAATTCTTGTTGTTCACCATTTGAATGTGAATGCTTTCATGTGCAAATCGGCCATGAATTTCTGAAAATCAAACTCTTGGATCTTGCATTACATTGCATTGCATTTGAATTCATGTATTATGAGCATTTAGTTAATTCAACTGAAAAATTAAAAATTCATATTTTGCACCCATGTTAAATTTTACAATGCATTTAGAACTTTCAAATAAAATCTGAAATCTTACATCACATTGCATATTTGCATGGCATAATTGCATATCATGTCTATAGTGCATATTTTGGAATGCATCAGTTTGAACATTGTTCATGTTGCATAAATGCTAAAGTGAATTCTTCCAACAATGATATCATGTCTTCGGAACCAACAAGTGGTATCACATTGATATCATATCTCTGGAACCAACAAGAATTGCATATTCTTTCATTTTGCACTGCATATTGCATCTATTCCCATTGTGTGCTTGCATGCTACTATATGCTATTTATCCCCGTCCTTGAAATTTCTAGGACCTTATGCTTTTTTGCTAAATAATGTTACATTTGAGTCATCATTGGAGTGTTTCATGTCACACACTTAGGGGGAGTAAATACTTGATAAGTGCATCTATTTAGGGAGAGTTGCACTGTTATGCGTTCATGATATTTTCGGTATATATGTTGAATCAAATTCATACACTTCATGCACTAAATGTGAAAATGAGTGTTAAACATAAGGATATAGGAATTTTCTTTCAACACTCTAGAGATATTAAACTTGCTGCATGTATGTTGAAGAGGCAGTTGAGGAAAAAACTGCCTACCTATCCTTGTTGAGAAATTTGAAATGAAAATGAAAGGCAGAGCAATGCTTGGTCTCACTGAGTAAACTGGATACACGTCACCTGAGACGTGATGTGGTTTATTTCTGAAAAGTGTTGACTAAAGTACCTCTGTTTAGAATGAAATGAAATGGTTCAGTATTTTGAGTAACCGAGGATTCTGGCATGAGCTCCATGTGTCTCCTCGAGTAAAATTGAATTATTTGAAACTGATCATTCTTAGAAAAAATCTGATTGTTCTTGAGAATTCGTTGAAAAATTATTGAGGTAGAGCGTAACTCCGATACGCTATTCTCATAAATTGAAATGCAGTCTGTGAAATCTCTCATTGTGTTGATTTGAAAATCTGAATATCCATATGGCTATAGTCATTTTTCATGTTATTCACTTACATATTTAGAAATTTGATTTAATATGTATTCAGAAAATTGATTGACTGTATTGACTACTACATGATTCTCTTATATGTGATTGCACAACCTCCTAGGTGCTATATATGAACATTCCGGTTGTCATGATTTTCATGCACTTTTCGTATACCTACTCCATTCTTAAATAAGAAAGGGGGAGATATGTTGCATGTATATATATATATACTTGCTTGGTTGCATGATGTGCATCTCATTTCCCATCATTAGTATGCATTTAGCTTCATGCATTTAAATAGAAAACTAAAAATCTGAAAATATAAAAATCAAAGAAAATCATTTGATGTGTTAGAGACATTCCATGAAATATCTTGTTATGAGCTTGATGGGGCATCAAAGGCGATTTCCATACACGGGTGAAGTGTATTTGTGAGTTATGGCTTGTATGAGATTGTAATTGTGTATTTTCTTTCTTTTGGGCTCCTTGTAAGGCTTATATCAAGCCAATGGGCCATTTGTTATGTCAAGTCCAAGGCTAGGTTGCCATTAGTAGAGTCCATTAAGAGTGCTACTTCATATTGGGTCATTAGGTGTCTAATGGGTCACTAATGCACTTAAGCCCCAAATTGGGTTACACTCCCTCATGGGCCAACTAAGTGGGAAGGGTCCAAGTCTAGCATGGGCTTGTGGATGTTTCATGGCCCATGAAGAGGCCTTTGGCCCATGAAGGGGGGCGCCCCCTCTTTTGGCTCCATTAGGCTAGGTTGTTTAGTTTTTTTTTATTTCCTTCCTTTCTTTGACCACATGTTGTAAAAATTAGGAATTGGCTTCCTTTAAATATTGTATTTTGGAGGTTGGTCATACTTCATCCCAGCCCTTCAATCCACACCCCTAGATCCAAGAGTTGAGGTTGAGTTTGGTTGGCATCCTATATAAGGTTGTATTTTTCATATTGAAGCAATTAATGAAAGGAAAAAAAGGCATTTGCCCCCAAGGAAGCTTGCGCCCCTCCCCTCTCTCTCCCTGGTTCCTCCACCCCCTCTCCCCTTTCTAGAGTGTAATCCCTTCCCCCTTGATCCCCTCCAGCATCTGAAGCAACTCCGGTGATCGCCGCCGCCATCGACTCGCCGCCGACGCGTCGTTGCCAACGGTTTCGGTGTTCTGTCCACTCAGGACAGAACCTTCTTCTCTGAATTCCTACTATCACTCCCTTCGTCTTCTGAAGCTCAAAATTTCAGGGTTGGTTCCCCTCTAGAACCCTTATCCCCACAAGAAAAATCACGTCAAAATTCATCCTTTAGCTATTTTTTGATTTTCGTCCAAGTCCAAGTTCCAGATCTGTCCTGATTCTGTTTACTGTTCATCAGCTCTGAGTTTACCCCATTCGAACTACCTTTTGATTTTTGTTGGGTCGCCCAAATTTATTGGGAGTTCTGTCCACATCCCTCTACCACCAGGAATTTTCTTAATTTTTGGTTCACCCTCCAAGTATTTTACAAAAACCGTCCAAGTTCCCAAGAACAGTCTGCCCACAGTTTCCCAGATCCGACCCAGGTCTAGTTAAAAAATCCCAGAAAATCCATTTCTTCTCCAATCAAAAAACCAAAAATAGTGCCGGATTCCTCTCTCATAGACCTTCAACTTTTCTGAAGAAATCATTGCCAGATTCAGAGGTCTTCTCCCAGGTCAACATCGATCTTCAGAGAAGTCAGAACCTGCCCCTGCAGTTCTAGCCAGATTCCAGCAAGCTTGTAAAATACATGATCAGAAATACGGAGCTGATTATTTTTTCTGAAGATCCCTACGTCGAAGTATTTTGAGTCCTCTTTCCAACGGCTCTAATTTCGTCGCGTTCCGACGACGGGGCTGATCGCAGCAGCAGTTTCCTCCAAGTCGCGCGCCTGCAAATAGAAGTTCAGGTTTGTGGCCGAGTTCCCCGCGAGCGTCGTCCGAGGGCCGCCCGGCGTCCGGTGGTCGTTCCAGCAGCTCGCCATCCCAGGGGAACGCTTTCCAGGTGTCTCCACAACAGAGGAGTCATCAGGCCCCACACGACCCCTCCGATCAATACGTGGGCCCCCACTAACACGAGTACGCGTGAAGCCAAAGCATCACCCGGAACCGCCCGTCAACCCGAAACTGGTCCTCCCGGGCCCGCTTGTGTCGCCCTTTACCTCCCTGCGTGGAGTGGGCTTAATTGCATTGCTGTAACCATAATGTATTAAGTTCCCGGGGGTACGAGTTCCGGCCGGGTCCCATCTTCGCCACGCCGAGAGCGTGGAGGTATCGCCTTCACCCTTACACTTGGCATTTAGCTCAATTCTTTATATGCTTTATATGCCGCTGCTAGAGAGCATGTGTAGGGATACCTAG
Source organism: Amorphophallus konjac (assembly GCA_022559845.1). Classification (NCBI taxonomy): domain Eukaryota; kingdom Viridiplantae; phylum Streptophyta; class Magnoliopsida; order Alismatales; family Araceae; genus Amorphophallus; species Amorphophallus konjac. The sequence continues at coordinate 184,169,145 of CM040120.1, forward strand.
CCCGCTTTCAATTTATAATATCACTGCTGCGAGAGAGAGCGAAGCCGTCCCGTGACCCGATCCGGGCACAAGTGAGAGCCGACCACCCTAGCTCCCAGCCGGTTTCTCAACCGCGCACATCCGACGCTTCCCTCGTTAAGGGACGATCGCGAGCTTGTCGTGTCCGTGGTCCCGTCCCGCATCAATTTGGTATCAGAGCGAGTTGAGTCTAGGGTGTCAAAAAGAAAAAAAAAGAGTGTCATTTACATCGAGTCATTAGTCGGTTTAAGTCGAGTCTAGGATCATCATATTTTCAAAACAACAAAAAGAGTCGTTTTTGGGTCGCATACATCCCTTTACTCGGTATATAAAAAGGTGTTGTCCGACCGTTAGGTTACGCCTATCGGGAAGGCCGCACACTTGTGCGAGTGACCTTCGGGTCGATTGTCTCCGCCGCGTACCGAGTTTTGGTTAAGTCTAGGTGCATCATTTTGCATTAGTGTGTTTTGCTTTAGTCGGTGACTTCTAGTCGGTGTGTTTGCATGCCCACTCGTCGGGGTACTCAGTACTCACCCCCACCCCCACCCCCACCTATGGCCAACCCACGGGAGACCTCGGGAGACTTCCACTCCCTACAAGAGGCGATGATGGCCATTATGGCTAGGTTGGACCAATCCGATGCTAACTTTCGGACCTTCTCCGAGAATATGGATGGTCGCCTTAGGGCCATGGAGGGACGCATGGAGAACTCCGATAGGTCGGTCCAAGACCTCGTTGGGCGGTTAGATAGAATGTCACACGGGGACCCTCTTGGGGCAGCCCAAGGTCCACCCGCACCTCCTCCCGCGGGGGCCCAAGTCCAACCCGCTCCCATGGCCCAAGTCCAGGCCGCTCCCGCGGCCCAAAACCAGCCACCACTGGTTCCTCCACCCGCCCCTCCTCGGGTTCCCCAACTACCACACCGTGACCTTAGTCTCGAGAACTATGGGTCCGACAATGCCTACGAGGGGTATGGTCAACGCCGTCGTGGTTTTCAGCCACAACGAGATGAGGATGATGATCGGGTCCTTAAGACCGTGCGAGCGGATCCTCCCGCTTTTTACGGGCCTTTGGATCCGAAAGTCTACCTAGATTGGGAGTTTGGCATGGACCGTTATTTTGAATGGTATGATATGTCGGAGCGTCGAAGGGTCCGATTTGCCACCATGAAACTTATGGGGCAGGCACAAACTTATTGGAAGAATGTGGAGAGCCTGCTACTTCAGCGGCTAGAACCCCCGATCGACACATGGGCCGAGATGAAGAATAAACTTCGGCAAAAGTACCTTCCTCCCACATACCGCCAGCGACTCATCGATAGATGGCAAAGTCTTAGCCAGGGAGACCGGTCCGTCTTCGAATACATCGCGGAGTTCGATGAGTACTTTCTACGATGTGGTGTCACGGAGGAGAGTACCATGCCCGTGTCCCGCTTTCGACGTGGTTTGCGGCCACACTACCAGTATGAGCTTTTTCGCCGCAATGCCAAGACGTTGGAAGAGGCATACCAGGTTGCTCTCGAGATGGAGCAATTTGAGGGAGAGTTCGAGTCTAGCCATCGGTTGGGCCCCACCCCTCTCCGTAGTACCGAGCCCCGTCACTCTATAGGCCCACATCAGCGGCCTCCCATGGCTCGACCTCAGGAGCCCACCCGTCAGGAGCACTTCGCTCCATGGCCTCGCCCTCCTCCACCCCGGGATCTATTTCCATCCCAACCACCGGCACCCTTTGCCCGTTCCCCAGCTCCTATAGCCCGTCCTCTGGCACCGGCACCCCCTCCACTCTTGTCCAAGGCACCTACACCTCCCCCATTGTTGCCTACACCCCCTACCCGGCGGGATGATAAGGGTAAGGCCCCTCTTATCGGGGAGAGTAGTCGATCGCGAATACAGTGTTTCCACTGTCACGGGTATGGCCACATTGCTAGTGAGTGTCCCGCTCGCACCACCCTAGCCTTAGGTGTTGGCAGATCCGCACCTCCCGAGCTTGAGTATGTCGATTACGAGGCCGATGAGGCACTGGCCGATGAATACTATGCCATGGGGGAAGAGCTGGGCGACCCTTCGGCCGCCCAGGATGTCGCCACCTAGTGGGCTTGATGCTACCACCTTAGTCTAGAGTCGTGCATGAGTCGGTGTGTTTTCTTTATGTGGTTTGTTTGTGTGGTGATTTTGAGTCGATTGTTTGCGTGGTTTGCATTCGTGTGTCTGTGCATGGTGAGTCTGCATGTGTCTTGTGCAAGCTCGTTGTCGGTCTCTTACGAGTAAGAGGCGAGTGGACTCACTTGATGAGTATGGGATCGGTTTTACTTCTATATCCGGATCAGTCACCTATAGGGACTCAGCGGTGATTCCTAGTGAGTCTTCGAGCTGTCTCCTTCCTTTTGAGAGTGTCCCTTCGGAGTGACCACCTTTAGCCATAGCAGTGCGCATATCGAGTATATATGGAATGAGCAGGTGCCGATCACTTGGAGTGGAGCATACCCGCGCTACTTAGCACGGTGACGGATCCGCCGGAGTACCAGAGCAGCCATACCCCTACTCGACGGGGTCGAGTTCCTCCCACCCGGGGAGAATTGATGGGGCATCAAAGGCGATTTCCATACACGGGTGAAGTGTATTTGTGAGTTATGGCTTGTATGAGATTGTAATTGTGTATTTTCTTTCTTTTGGGCTCCTTGTAAGGCTTATATCAAGCCAATGGGCCATTTGTTATGTCAAGTCCAAGGCTAGGTTGCCATTAGTAGAGTCCATTAAGAGTGTTACTTCATATTGGGTCATTAGGTGTCTAATGGGTCACTAATGCACTTAAGCCCCAAATTGGGTTACACTCCCTCATGGGCCAACTAAGTGGGAAGGGTCCAAGTCTAGCATGGGCTTGTGGATGTTTCATGGCCCATGAAGAGGCCTTTGGCCCATGAAGGGGGGCGCCCCCTCTTTTGGCTCCATTAGGCTAGGTTGTTTAGTTTTTTTTTATTTCCTTCCTTTCTTTGACCACATGTTGTAAAAATTAGGAATTGGCTTCCTTTAAATATTGTATTTTGGAGGTTGGTCATACTTCATCCCAGCCCTTCAATCCACACCCCTAGATCCAAGGGTTGAGGTTGAGTTTGGTTGGCATCCTATATAAGGTTGTATTTTTCATATTGAAGCAATTAATGAAAGGAAAAAAAGGCATTTTGCCCCCAAGGAAGCTTGCGCCCCTCCCCTCTCTCTCCCTGGTTCCTCCACCCCCTCTCCCCTTTCTAGAGTGTAATCCCTTCCCCCTTGATCCCCTCCAGCATCTGAAGCAACTCCGGTGATCGCCGCCGCCATCGACTCGCCGCCGACGCGTCGTTGCCAACGGTTTCGGTGTTCTGTCCACTCAGGACAGAACCTTCTTCTCTGAATTCCTACTATCACTCCCTTCATCTTCTGAAGCTCAAAATTTCAGGGTTGGTTCCCCTCTAGAACCCTTATCCCCACAAGAAAAATCACGTCAAAATTCATCCTTTAGCTATTTTTTGATTTTCGTCCAAGTCCAAGTTCCAGATCTGTCCTGATTCTGTTTACTGTTCATCAGCTCTGAGTTTACCCCATTCGAACTACCTTTTGATTTTTGTTGGGTCGCCCAAATTTATTGGGAGTTCTGTCCACATCCCTCTACCACCAGGAATTTTCTTAATTTTTGGTTCACCCTCCAAGTATTTTAAAAAAACCATCCAAGTTCCCAAGAACAGTCTGCCCACAGTTTCCCAGATCCGACCCAGGTCTAGTTAAAAAATCCCAGAAAATCCATTTCTTCTCCAATCAAAAAACCAAAATAGTCCCGGATTCCTCTCTCAGAGACCTTCAACTTTGCTGAAGAAATCATTGCCAGATTCAGAGGTCTTCTCCCCGGTTAACGTCGATCTTCAGAGAAGTCAGAACCTGCCCCTGCAGTTCTGGCCAGATTCCAGCAAGCTTGTAAAATACATGATCAGAAATACGGAGCTGATTATTTTTTCTGAAGATCCCTACGTCGAAGTATTTTGAGTCCTCTTTCCAACGGCTCTAATTTCGTCGCGTTCCGACGACGGGGCTGATCGCAGCAGCAGTTTCCTCCAAGTCGCGCGCCTGCAAACAGAAGTTCAGGTTTGTGGCCGAGTTCCCCGCGAGCGTCGTCCGAGGGCCGCCCGGCGTCCGGTGGTCGTTCCAGCAGCTCGCCATCCCAGGGGAACGCTTTCCAGGTGTCTCCACAACAGAGGAGTCATCAGGCCCCACACGACCCCTCCGGTCAATACGTGGGCCCCCACTAACACGAGTACGCGTGAAGCCGAAGCATCACCCGGAACCGCCCGTCAACCCGAAACTGGTCCTCCCGGGCCCGCTTGTGTCGTCCTTTACCTCCCTGCGTGGAGTGGGCTTAATTGCATTGCTGTAACCGTAATGTATTAAGTTCCCGGGGGTACGAGTTCCGGCCGGGTCCCATCTTCGCCACGCCGAGAGCGTGGAGGTATCGCCTTCACCCTTACACTTGGCATTAGCTCAATTCTTTATATGCTTTATATGCCGCTGCTAGAGAGCATGTGTAGGGATACCTAGCCCGCTTTCAATTTATAATATCACTGCTGCGAGAGAGAGCGAAGCCGTCCCGTGACCCGATCCGGGCACAAGTGAGAGCCGACCACCCTAGCTCCCAGCCGGTTTCTCAACCGCGCACATCCGACGCTTCCCTCGTTATGGGACGATCGCGAGCTTGTCGTGTCCGTGGTCCCGTCCCGCATCAGAGCTTTTATTGATTCATGAATCCAACTTGTTCATCTTGATGAAATTTGAACTTCACTGCTTTCATCCTCGCTTTTTGATAATGCCAAAGGGGGAGAAACCTATATTAGTTTTGGTTTTACTGCTATCATCAATTACCCATGTTGATCCCCATTTCTGATTATGTCAAAGGGGGAGAGAGCATAAATGCATATCATTTTGTCATCATCAAAATGTGGGAGATTGTTGTGTATGTGATTTTAATGATTACAAAATGACTTTGTCACTTGGACTTGTGTTTGAATGGTTATTCATGTTTGTATGTGCTTGAGTCTTCTTATCCTCTTGCTATGAAGTTTGAAATGGTTGTGGAGAGTTGATAGTGTGGCTATTGTAAGTTGAAAGCTCATGTTATTTAAGGATTGAAGTTATTGAGTTTAATGCTACACAAATGTGGGAGGTTTGAGAGTGTTTCTCATGTATATGGCTTTTATGGTTTAAGAGTGTTTCTCATGTTTATGATTTTCATGAAGAAATCATGATTGGGTTTTTAATGAATGATGCTTGATACAAAAATTGTTCACTTGATGAAACTAGGGTATTAGATGTTTATATGTATTGCTCACATGCATATCTAAGTGTTTTCACCTTCAGCCAAAAGTTCCGGGTTGATTTGGTGCCATATTGTTCATATCCATTCTAGAAATGCTAGTTTCAAGAGAGAAGTTAATTTGATTTTCAAATCCATACTAATTTGATTTTTGTATGGTTTTGTAGGGTCAAACCATTGAAATTAATCATCCGGAATCAAGGGACATTGGTTGCATTTACACAATTGGGTTTGCATAGATTTTAGAGCCTAAAAATGTTGTTTTGTGAAAGTGCAGAAGAAGATCGGTCGACCGCCCCCATTAATCCGATCGACCGGCTAGATCCAGACAGAACTAAGTTCTGTCCGGTCGACCGGCCCTATATAACCGGTCGACCGGTGTTCTATCCGATCGACCGACCCAGTGACACCGGTCGACCGATATTTCTCTGCTACCCAAAACAGAACGGGTGTTTGGCCCGGTCGACCGCCCCAATGAATCCGGTCGACCGGACTTTCTCTGCTACGCGAACGGGCTTCACGAAATGCATACGAAAACCCAATCCATTTGTGCTCAAACTTTACTCATTTGCCCCTAGGGTCTATATACACATGTTAAGGGGTTTTTCTATGGGTTTGTTGAAGGGTTTATGTGTCTTTTGGGCTCTCTACCTTGGCTATAAAGATGAGTTACGAATTTGAGAAGGATGAACCCTAATGAGCTTATGTTTCTTATCTTGTAGGTGAAGAAAGAGGAAAAGGAAGGGGGAGCTCTTGGAAGGAGGTTATCATTTACATCCATGAAGATTTAGAGCTCGTGATAGAAGAGAAAAGGGAGCGGATCGACGAGAGGATCAATAGGACGTAAGAATCATCTTCATCCGGCTTCCCTCCGACCCAAGCATAAAAAAACATCGTCTTACGGCCATTGAAGACAAATGGGGATCATCTTTATATCTTTTGTTTGCTCTTTGGGATGTGTTTCATGCTCTATATCTTGGGTTTAGCATGCCTTGAATATTTGTGTTTATCTTTCGAACATTAGAGATATTCGTGTGTGTGACCGTTTGTGTATACGGTCGTGGTTGATCGCCTACGTGCGGTTGTGTGTCGTTGTGCTGCGGTTGTTGCAGCGCGCGCGTGTGTGTATTGTGATCCGATCGTCGGATCGTGTGTGTGTGTGTTGTGATCCGGTCGTCGGATCGTGTTGGAGACCGAGTCTCCGTGTGTGTGTGTGTGTGGGCGTCGTCCCATGTGTGTTTGGAGCATCATCTCCGTTTTGGGAATTTATCTCCGAGTGAAGCCTCACCAGATTTGGTGAGGGGTGGACGTAGGGAGCCCGTCGTAGTCCCGAACCACCTTAAAAATCCTTAAGCATTGTGGTGTGCCTTGTGGTTTGATTTTGTGGTTTATATTTATGTTTGTGTGATCGCGTGAGAACGGAGAGACTAAGTGAACGAGTTAGTTTGTTTAGTTAATTTCCTCAATCTAATTGAAAGTTGTTATTTTTGTTGCATAGTTGTTTTAATTTGCCGTCTAGTGTCGGGGATAATTCAACCCCCTTCTTATCCGCTCGCCTACCCCGGGACCAATAAGAGTGACGTGAGAGAGAGGGGAGGAGAGACAGGGAGAGAGAGAGTGATGTGAGAGAGAGGGGAGGGGAGAGAGGTAGAGAGAGAAATAATGAGAGAGATATTTAAAAAATAAAAAAGAAGGGTAAATATGATATTTTGTTTATCATCATTGCTGGGTTAGTTCACTACCTATCAAATCACAATAGTTTAAAAGTAGGTTAGTCCAGTTAATTCTCCTCCTATCAAATCAAAAATAGAGTAATCTCGAACTAACTTATTAACCCATACTCCCTACCAAATTGAGGCTTTTACAAAATTATTTGATTGCAGCTTATGAGAAAAATCCTTTACATTAGAACTTCACTACGAGAGGTCCCTCAATTCACATTTATCAAATGCAGTCTTTTAAGAAATCAGATTGTGTCCTAGTATTTTCAGAAAAAAGAGAATTGTGTCCTAGTGTCATTACTCATGAGTGATAGCTAATTTTAACTCTTAATTAAATACATTTTGCCTGTAGCGTCTCCATCGGACTCCACCTCACTGGATAAATTGAGCTGAGTTAAATGTTTCTCCTTCTAATTCAAACTATTTAATAATAAAACATAGTTCAAATTAAGTCCCCAATGTTTGAATATTAAATGTCATGGTTCTCTTCAAATGTAATTTACTTATAGTGTGGTTGAGAGATGTTTGTTTCATAAAGTTATTTCATTATTAAATTTTATTTCATTTAAATTTTTGACTCAATTTTTAAAATTGGCATAAACCAATGTTAATTTATTTGACACAATCGACACAATTTTTAAAAATAATTTAAACATGTTTAGTAACTCTTGAACTCTCCTGTCAGGGAGAGAGAGTGTGTGTGAATAAGAAAGAAGCGGAGGGAGTGGCATGTGTGTGTGTGCGTGTGTGAGAGAGAGAGGGAGGTGTGATTTAGGAAGGTGTGGAGGGAATGGTGGGTGGTGAGAGAGAGAGGGGGGGGGGTGCAGTTGTGGAAGAGATTTAGGAAGAACGGGAGGGAATGGCGGGTGATATTAGAGAGAGAGAAAGAGAGGGGGTGCAGTTGAGGAAGAGATGCCAATTACTTCTCTCGAAAAAAATAAGTAAAGAGATGTTTTTATTTTGAGGAAACTTAACGTTGATAAACTTTCTCCCGAAAAAATAAGAAAGTCCTTACCAAATACGTAGATTATAATTCTTTCTTTTTATTTTTTATTTTAAAAGAGAAAAATCTCAAAAAAGTGCATCCAATACACCCCATTAAAGTTGAGCCAATTTTATGTCTAATTTATATTTTTTGAACACAACGTCAAACTCAAATGATGACATTCGGCTATGAAATGAATCAAAAAGTTACTCTTACCTCTCATTTCTACATATGAATCAAGTAATTAAATAAGATATACATCTCAAATGAGATAAAAGTGAAGTCTAAATGGATTAATAAAATAAATATAAAAACGTCGTCAAATGAACACGGAGAGCATAATTATCCTCTTTTAGCCCATCGTCTGTCTATTAAGCCGGCCCAGCTCATTTAAGAGCACGAAAGGGGAACCAAGTTGAGTACTAACTTGGTCTTGAGCCCGTAAAATAGATGAGTATTAACTCAATCCGAGCCGACACCATGAATCATGAATATTAACACACTCAAAATTAATCCCTGGGAAAGAGTATTAAGTCAAACCCCCGATAAGGGCCTTAACTCAGCGAAAATAACATCGAACTTTAGATCGATAACATAGGGGTTATATACCCAAACCATGAAGGGTTTTTTAGCTCGATGGTAAGTGTATCGAGCCTTAAGACCTGATGAAGGGCTTTAGCTCGATATGTCGAGCTTAACTTAATGCCCAAACTCAAGGAGAGTTATTGTCCGATGGAGTTTCCACCTTCGACCTAATTAGGCGAGCGTATCTATTATAAATACAACATGTCTCTACCATAAAAATTTGAGCCAAAAAATGAAAATATGTAACAATTCGATTAATTAAAATAAATAAATAAAATTGATAATAATAAATATATACATTTGGCAACAGAATATATAAAATAATATATGATTAAATGACAAATAAGAAAAAAATTCTCATGATAAATAATTTAAGGGTTAATCTTTACATTAAATAAATTTAATTGACTAAATTAATGCTTGTGATAATTATTTAAGGATAATCAATATATCATTAAAATATTAAAACCAACTAAATTAAGAGTAAAATAATCAACGTAGACCTTTATTTACTTAGAATAAGTAAATTAGGTAGGGTTAGAACCTTAATGGGCCTTAAAAGAATTTAAAACCCTAAACTAAGAGGGGTTTGGGCGACCATATAAAAGCTCTAAATCTAATTAGGTTAAATGGGCCATTAGTGAGTTAAAATCTTAAACCAAATTAGCTCTAAGGGAGGAGGATCGACAACATTAGGTTAGCCTAATTAAATTAGGGTTTTTTGAGAGGTGGCAACACATTTGAAGAGTCCTTGGTGGGTTGGTTTTGAGGATAAGCTGGATTCAGGCATTTTAGCTTAATCCCTTTGAAGAGGCTGGATCTCGTGCTTAGGTCTGAGCCGTCCGATCTCTTATGATCGCCCGTCGCAGCCACGTCGAATCAGAATTTTGCAAGACGGGGAAACAGATCAGGGGGCCTAGGGTGATGAACCTGGAGAAAATTCTCCGATGTCTAAGTCAGCAAGGTAGTAGAGCTTGGTGTAGAGGAGAAGAAAGAGATAGGGATGGGCACGAGATCGCTCTCCACCAGTGAGGGTGGCTGAGAGTGCTCAGACTCGCTTACATTTCTGGAGGGCTACCATTTGTTTTTATAGTGGTTCCTTTCCCTTTGAAGGCGGGGGGAGAGGGAGTACGTAGGGGGAATTACTCTTAAAACGTGGGCTCCCCCCCTTGCGGGGGCACTTCGCCTCCCCTCTTTCCGACCCCTGGACTTCCCTCGGTCGGTTATGCTCGGGCGCCGTTTAGGCTCTTCCCCGATCGACCGTTACTCGGACACCCGGCCTCGGAGACCGCCTAGGGTGTATTGGACCGAGTGGTTTGGGATTCTTAATAAGTGGGGCCAGTAATGGGGGCTGTCACTTGTTGGGCTCTGGGGGTCCCGCTGGGCCGCTTCGAGCCACATATCTTTTGGGCCGCGAAATTGCCCCTCTCCACTTGCCTTCCCCTCTACTCCCGAGCCTAGTAAGCTCGGAGAGTAGGAGATGCATTGGCTGGGGTTGTGGCTCGGATGGGGGTTGGCCCTTGTGAGCTATCCTTGTTTCGAGACTCAGGGGCCATTAACTCGGCTGTCCTGGCTCATGGGGGGCTCGGGCGTGATAGCGTCGCATCGGCTCGGATGGAGATTAGCCATTGCGAGCTGCTTCTGCTTCGAGGTTCAGGGGTCAAAGATATGGCTATCTTGACATGTGAGGGCTTGAGCATAATGATGAAGCTTTATACATCAGCTCGAGGGCACCCTTCTTGAAGTTTAAAACGTCGCGATGGCGGTGCTTTGGGTCGCTTAGGACCTATAAATAGTTTGTGTGCGTGTGCCTCACGTTTCCTCTGTTTAGGGTTTCTCTTTCCCCCGTCGCTTCCGTGGGTTCGTAATGGGGTTTATGCGCCGGACGGGTAGTCTGGGAGAGCAAGAGTTAGCAGACGCTTTTGCAGAGTTAGCGGAGGTCACTGCAGAGGCTATCCGTTAGCTTCCTCCTCCTCCCAGTTCGTCGGAGTCCAGCGCGGTTTCTTCTTCTCCCCGTTCTGCGATGGCAGGGCATAGCTACGAGGTCGAGATTCAAGAATTCGAGCAAGAGGCGGGTGGTTCGGAACCTGCGCCCAGCTGTCATATCCTCAGCGAATTGTTCGAACCGGAGGTGAATGAGCTTGAGGTTCGCTTTCAACTTCAGTGGCGGTACTTCTTTTCCTTGGCGGAGCCCCACGAGTCTAGTCTGGACACCCGCTCAGGCCTCTTTTGTACCTTTCTCTTGGCCTGGAAGTGTGGCATTCGCCTCCCTCTGCCCCACTTTGTAGCTAAGCTGTTAAGGTTCTACTGGCCGGCGCCTGTCCAGTTGGTTTCCAACTCTTATACCTTCATTTTTTCTTTCATCGTCCTCTGCCACCTATGCGGAGTCGCCACGCCCCTTGATCTCTTCCATGTCTTTTTCAAACTGAAAGAACATTCCCATGCCGAGAAGGGTTTTTACTACCTTCAGGCCAGGAGGGGGAGGAACTGTATTATCCTCTCCCCCCGGGACTCCTCTCATAAGGGGTGGAAGTCCCAATTCTTCTGGATAGGGTCCAGCAAAGGAGTCTATTGGAATTTCCCTGATTTGCCGAATTACCACCCCGTGTTCCCGCCGAAGCACCCGGTGATTTCTCCGGAGCTTGAGGAGGAGATTAAAATTCTTCAGGGTCAGCGGCGGTCGACTGCGGAGCTCATGTCTCCGGTCAACTTTCAATGCTATGGCCGCGCCGACTTGCTTCATGGTGGTAAGGTGCTGGACACTTGGTCTTGCATATTATACTGCTGGTTATTTGCTGACGGCTTCCCTTCGATCGGTAGAGCCTGTTCGAGGTGTTGGCGAGGATTTCGAAATGCCAGTGGATGTTGACGGCTAGGAAGAGGTGGCGGCCCAAGATGCCCCTCCGGTTCCCGAGGGCCCTTCCTTCACCCGAGATAAGGGCAAGGGGGTCCTCCTGGAAGGAGAACCGGAGTGACGGGGGTTCAAACGGAAAGCCTCTGAGGAGCGGCTGTTGCTGACCGTGATGAAAGCCTTGACCTCCGAGCGAAGCAGGAGGAAAAAGGCGAAGGATCCACGCACGTTCGAGGGGCCTTCTCCAGAGATTGTTTATCGCCTGGTGTCTCCTGTCATCCCGTCGGAGGAGTCGGTCCCGACCGAAGAGGCCTCACTTGAGCTTGCCAGAGCGCTCAAGAGGAGGGGGCTAACATAGGGATCCCGACCGAGCCGAGCGTTACTGCACCGAGCCTAGGGGATGGTGAGGGGGACGTCCCCATGTAGACTCCTCCTCGGAGGAGTCCCATCTCGCCGCGTGGGTGCTTTGCCGTCCAGGCCTCCCTCTATCAGCGTTGCCGAGCGTTGGCGTCTCCATCCCTCAAGGAAGAGTTTCGGTATTGTTCTCCTCCGATGCTTCTCGAGAGGGTCATGGAAGGAGGGTTGTTCATGGCTCAATTAGGAGCTGAGATCGCCGATTATTTGGCGCGGATGGAGGGCAGTGAGGTGGCCCAGGCCAAGGCCCTCGCCCAAGCTGACCGGAAGGTGGGACAGCTATCTTTCGAGCTTGATGTTCTCCGGCGGGAAGCAGCCTCGCTTCGGTCACATGATCGAGAGAGCCAGGAGAAGGCGCAGCTGTTGTCCGAGCATCTGTCCCAGGCTCGATATACCACCGAGCTAAAGGGCCGCCTTCTGGAGGAGGAGCGCCAGGTCTATGCAACGAGCTCGGGGCAGTGGGAGATCAAGCAGGAAGAGCTCGGGGGACGTCTCCTCGAGACCAAGCGAGCGAGGAGAAAGGCTGAGGCGAGGCGGGCCGAGGTCGAGGCGAAGCAGGTTGAGGCCGAAATGTGGCTAGCTGAGGTCGAGGCTAAATTGGCCGACCTCGGGCAAAGGAAACATAAGCCGAGGCGAAGGCGATCGAGTGGTGTCTGGGCTCGGAGGAATATCTCGAGGCCTTGAAGAAGAATGCCTTCGCCTATTACGAGCCGGGCTACCGACGTGGACTGCAAAAGGGTTTCGCGCAGGGTTTCAGGTGGGCAGTGGATCTGGCCCAGGCGCAGGTCCTCGATGTGCTCATTTTTGAACCTGGGCAGAGTTACGACTCAGGTGAAGAAGGCTCGACTTCTCCTTCCTCGTCAGCGTCGCGCGACGAAGGGGACATCTAGGATAGTTCTGCTCCTGTGGAGGGAGGATCACCTGCTCCGGTTGCTTCGGGAGGGCACACGGTCGAGGTAGTTCCCACACAAGTGGGGTCAGTGCCTGAGCCGACCGTCATTGAGGGAGCCGAGGGCATGTTGCCTCGTACTGCCGAGACGGTGCCAAGCGCAGAGGGCCTTAAGTCCACCAAGCTTCAAGGGGGGTCACAGACCTCCCACCCTTCTCCTATTTCCATCGATTAGGCTGTACTTGCTTTGATGGCCTTTTCCCTTTCTGTATGGGGGCCATCTGGAAACTTACCATGTACTTTCTCTCTTTTAAATATAATATCAATAGTATTTAGAGCGCGCTCAAAATGCTTCTTGTCGTGTTTTGATCGTATCTGTGGCCATCGGCAAATCGGATATCTTGCACGATTCTCCTGTCGAAAAATCAGATCATCCGCTGATCAGTCGATTCACCGGTGCTTAGCTGGTGCTTTGCTATCTTCCCAAGCATTGAATGGCCTCCCTTTTCGCGTATTCCCGTCGATGGATTCTGCAGGATTTAAGGGCAGGGAGGTGTAACTACTCCTCGGGGACGACGGCTGCTTTCCTTTCGAAGTCCCTTCGCGTCTTTTCGAGGGGAGGGTCAATTAAGGCGAAATCTTCCCCTTAGACCTATAAAAGGCTCCGAAGGGCGCCTCCTCTCTTCGCGCTGCATAAGGGGCCTTCGCTGTGTTCCCCATTTTTTCTTTTTCCTCTGGTGAAACCACCATCTTCTTCTCTGTTGGCGTCCTCTGGCAAAGCATGGAGGCCGATGATGAAGACAAAGGCTTTAATGGTTGCTGGGGCGTCCGGGCTACTTCGGCGTAGAAGAATAGAAGATGACTGGGTGGACAGCGTGGAAGAATAGAAGACGCATAATGGGGAGATCTTCAATGACTTCCGGGCTACCGCCCACACCAGGAGAGGGGATGGCTCGGAGGGTGATTCGAGAGAGGAAGGCATTCAACACCATGGCCTTACCTCTCTCCCTCCGTTCTTCTCCCCTCCTCCCCTCCCACTCCCAATACCCCAAGGGAGTGTTCAAATTCTTTCTCTCTTTTGTTCTTCTTCTTTTCTCCTGCTTCTTCTTGCCCACGCCATCAATTCTAGATGGAGCCCCCCTCCCCCCTTTTTTTCTTTTCTTATTTTCTACCAAGTCTCCCGAGGAAGCCTTCTTTTGTTTTTCTTTTCTGATATCATCTCTTCCTGACTACCCGAGCAGACTAGGTCGGTTGCCCTATTACCCGAGCCAGTTTTCACACCTGGTGGAGTCAGTGGCTCGATCTAAGGCTGCTAACCTTGTCCGCGCCGAGCTATCAGTTCGTGTTGTACTTTGGCTCTTTTTTACACACATATTGTACTAGTTGCGGTCTATCTCATGTATAAAAATTGTTGGTGCAATGAAATTGAAGATTGCCTTATTAATTGTCCTCTTACATGTATTGATGGGCTCAGAGATAGAATTTTTGTAATGCCACAACGTTCCAAGTCCGAGCGATTGGTTTTCCTTCCATGGTAGATGGTCGGTAAGCTCCTTTTTCGAGCGTCTCAATCACTCGGTATGGGCCTTCCCAATTAGGGGCCACCTTTTCCACCGCTTCTAGTGGTCGAGAGGCTTCGACCTTTCTTAGGACGAGGTCTCCTGGCTGGAACTACCTTTCTCAGACCCGGGTGCTATAGTATCGAGTCATGCGCAGTTGGTACTCTGTTGCTCGGATCCTTGCGACTTCGCGTACTTCATCAGCCAGGTCTAAGTTTTCCAATAACTTCTGTTCATTAGGCTCAGGTAGGAAGTGAATAACCCTCAAGGAAGGGCTACCGATCTCCAGCGGGATGACTGCCTCGAAGCCATATACTAGTTGAAATGGAGTTTCGCCTGTGGGGGTCCTCGGTGTGGTTCGATACGACCATAGTACGCTAGGCAATTCCTCGAACCAATTACCCTTGGCCTTCCCGAGCCTGGTCTTGATGCCTTTGAGGATAGTTTTGTTGGCATTTTCGACCAGCCCATTAGCCTAAGGGTGGGTTACCGATGTGAAGTGGTTACAAATATATAGGTCGGCACACTTATTCTTAAAATAAGTACAATCGAATTGCCGACCATTATCGCTCACAATCACTCGGGGGATGCCAAAACGACAGATGATCAATTTCCACACGAAACTTCAGATTACCACCTCTGTTATTTTGGCGGTAGCTTCAGCCTCGATCCACTTGGAGAAATAGTCGATGGCGACGATAAGGAACTTTTTCTGAGCTTGGGCCATCGGGAACGGACTCAGGATATCGATTCCCCACCGGGCGAAGGGGTATGGCTCGATCAGGGTCACGAGCTCCGAGGCTGGTTGGTGGATTATGTGGTCGAACCTCTGGCAATGATCGCACTTCCGAGTGTATGCGGAGCAGTCACGCTAGAGAGTGGGCCACCAATAACCTTGTAGCACTAAGATCCTTGCTATCGATCTCCCTCCTTGGTGTGCGTTGCAGATTCCTTCGTGTACTTCCTCTATGGCTTGATAGGCTTCCGGGGCGTCAAGGCACTTGAGGAGGGGTCCGGTGAAGGATCGTATGTAAAGAGTTCCATCGAGGAGGACGAACCGCCGAGCTTGATACTTGAGTCTCCTGGCTTCCCGAGGATCGGAGGGTTCTAGGGAATCATTTAGCCAAGCTACGTATGGAGTCCTCCAGTCATCGGGTGATGCTTGCACGGTCGCTATGACTTTGGTTTCCACACTCGGCCGCTTTAATTCTTCAAGTAGAATGGACTGGGTCCCTTCGGAGCTGATGGATGAGGCTAAGCGAGAGAGGGCATCCGCTCAAAAGTTTTCCTCCTGAGCTATTTGGATTACTTGAAAATTATCGAATAATTGGGCTATCTCTTTCACCATATGAAGGTATTTGACCATCTGTGGTTCCCGAGCTTCGTAGTCCCCGTTGATCTGGCTGGCGACTAACTAAGAGTCGGTGTAGATTTTGACTCGTTCGGACCCAGGCGCCTAGCCATCCTAGCCCCTGAAATCAGGGCTTCATATTCAGAGACGTTGTTGGATGCCTAGAAGTTGAACTTTAAAGCATACTGGAGCTCGGCACCTTCTGGGGACGTAATGAGAATGCCAGCTCCACTTCCGGTTGAGTTTGAAGATCCGTCCACGAAAAGGTTCCAGCACGGGCCGGCTGCTGGCTGGGAGGTCTCTCTGGGAGGGACAACAGTCTCCGCGATAAAATCCGCAAGAGCTTGTCCCTTGATGGCTGTGCGGGGCCGGTAAGAAATATCGTAGGTCCTGAGCAAGATTGCCCACTTGACGAGGCGATCGGAAGCTTTGGGATGGGCCAAAATCTTCTTCAGGGGTTCACTGGTCAGCACCACGATGGAGTGTCCTTGGAAGTAGGGCCGAAGGCGTTTGGCCAAGGTTACCAATGCTAGCACGAGCTTCTCGGTTGCGGGGTACCTTCTTTCGACATCAAGGAGCACTTTGATGATGTAATAAACGGGTCTTTGTATCCCTTGGTCGTCTTGGACCAGGACCAAGCTTACTGTGGAGGGTGTTGACGAGAGATAGAGATATAGCGTCTCTCCCGGCATGAGCTTTGACAATACTAGAGGTGATGCCAAAAATTCTTTTAGCTCGGTAAATGCCTTCTCGCACTTCTCATCCCAACCGAACGTGGAGGACGCCAATTTCGACCCTCTCAGTAATTTGAAGAAGGGCATGCATCTCTCCGCCGCTCGGGATAGGAAGCGGTTGAGCGCGCCAATCCTGCCAGTCAAGCGTTAGACATCTTTGATGCAGGTGGGTGGCCGCATGTCCAAGATGGCCTGGATCTTCTCGGGGTTGGCCTCGATCCCTCGCTGGGTCACCAGGAAACCCAGGAACTTCCCAGATATAACTCCAAAGGCGCACTTGGCAGGATTAAGCTTCATTTGATACCTCTGGAGGGTGTTGAAGGTCTCGGCCAGGTCAGCGAAATGGTCCTCGGCCTTAGGCATTTTGACGAGCATGTCATCAATGTCGGCCTCGACGTTCCGTCCGATCTGGTTTTCGAAGATCTCATTGACCAGCCTCTGATAGGTTGCTTCAGCATTTTTTAACCCGAAAGGCATCCAGGTATAACAATACATGCCAAAGTCAGTAATAAAGGCGGTCTTCTCAGTGTCTTAGGGGTTCATCTGGATCTGGTGATACCCGAAGTAAGCATCCAGAAAGCTGAGAAGTTAGTTACCCAAGGTTGAATCGACTAGTTGGTCGATGCTCGATAACGGATAGCAGTCCTTTGGAGTGGCTTTATTAAGGTCGGTGAAGTCGACTCACATCTGCCATTTGCCAGAAGTCTTGGGCACAAGGACAACATTAGCGAGCCAAGTAGGGTAAAGGACCGGGCTGAATAGCCCAGTTTTCTTTCCCTTATTGACTTGCTCCTTGATGATCGCCTATTTTTTGGGGGCGTGCTTCCTTTTCCATTGTTGCACTGGTTTTACCATAGGGTCGAGGTTGAGGTGATGCATCACTATTTCCTCGGGGATTCTGGGGAGATCCTCATCATACCATGAACATACTCTGAAAGAAAGTTTTTATATTGGGTTTGAAATTCAGCTGGCAGGTCCGCCCCGATCTTTACTTCAAGGGCTGGGTCGTCCTTGAGGAAAATCGACATCAGCTCCCCTCCGGGCTTGCCTGCCACCGCCTTTTCCTCGATCGCCCTGAGTTCTTTGCCTTTGTCTTCTGGCCTTACGACTTCTACCGAGATTACATAGCACCTTCTAGCCGTTGCTTGGTTACCTCGGACTTCCCGGTGCCGAATTTAGTGGGAAACTTCATTTTTTGGTGGTAGGTGGAGGGCACTGCCTTGATCCGGCCGAGGATACCTCGATCGAAAATGGCATTATAGGCCAATATCTCCTTAACCACCATGAAGTTTGCCATAAAAATTACAGCTTTGGGCGGGGTACCGAGGGTAACGGGCAGGCTTAGGGCTCCCTCGGGATAAGTCACCTAGCCATTGAACCAACAGAGGGGGGTTCGGATCGGACGCAATCTCGATTGGTTTTCACCCATCCTCAGCAAACACTCGTACGATAAAACATCAGGGGCACTGTCATTGTCCACTAAGATCCTATCTACGTTACAATGGTTTATAGTGGCCGAGATTACAAGAGCGCCATCGTGCGGGGTGACTACCCCTCCAGGTCTTGGTCAGAGAAGACCAAAGCTTGCTGATTGTTTGCCGAAGGCGGAGCTTTGGGGGGCTCGGAGGCTCGGTTGGCTCGCTTGGCATGATGCTTCCTTCCTCGGCTGCTATCTCCACCCAAGGCTGATCGTCTTGAGATGACGTTGATGTGGATCCCTTGGGGGTGATTGTCGATTTCTTCTGGGGGGATCCCGTGGTCCTCCCGTTGCTTGGTCACGTACTGGGAGAGGTGGCCTTGGCGGATGAGACTCTCGATCTCATCCTTGAGCTGTTGACAATAGCCAGTATGATGGCCGTGGTCGTTGTGGAACTGACAGTGTTTTCGATGACTGTGGCGTCTTTGGTCGGCTTTCATCGGCTCGGGTCGGTGGAGTAGGCACGAGTCTTTGATTTCTTGGTATATTTTGTAGACATGGGTAGATACGGGGGTATAGCGCTCAAATTTGCACGAGGGCTCCTTCCGGTCGCCCTCTCAGTTCCTCCTCTTCCCCTACCCAGAAGCTTGCTTGGGTGGCCGCTTTTTCTCCCCTTCTCGCCCTGAGCTTGTGGAATCTCGACAGGTGTTGAGGACCTCTTCACACTCTGCATGCCGCAGAGCCAAGGTTACAAGGTCGGCGAGAGAGGAGGGAGGGCGGAGCACTAATTCCCTCCGGAGGTTCTCATCGCGGGTCCCCCCTGTCAGTGCGGTGATGGCAGAGGCTACGTCCAGGTGGGGGATGCGCAGGGCCTCCGCTTTGAAGCGGTTGATATAGGCCCACAGCTTTTCCCCCTGAGCTTGCTTGAGTGCTATCAGCCCTGCAATCGACCTCGGGGGCCCGTTTCCGGTGAAACTTTCTTTAAACAAACACCCGAACTGTCGAAAGCTGGTGATACTTCCGGGGGAGAGTGCTCAAAACCAAGCCTGAGCACCTTGGACCAGAGTGGTCATGAACGCTCGGCATTTGATGACGTCGGAGGCCCCGTGCAGGGTCATCAGGGCGTCGAAGCTGTCATAGTGGTCGGCTGGGTCGCCATGGCTGTCAAAGGGTTTAAAGATCGGCATAGAGATATGTGGTGAGATTTTTGCCTCCAAAATGTCGATGGAGAATGGGGATTGCTCCTCATCCTCCTTGGTGGAGTTTTGTTGTAGGGCGCGAAGGGTGCGCTCCTGCTCGGTGAAACGTCGCTCGAAGTCTCGCAGTCGGAGAGAGAGCTCTGGCTGGTGCTGGGAAGGTGCCGGGAGGTTTTGGGCGTTCCCTCGGCTCTTTTCCTGTTGTCCTTAGGTGGGGGCTTCCATTCCTGTATGTTGGCGGGATGGCATAGATTTCCTTCCCTGCGGATTGGAGGAAGCCTCCTGTTCCAGGGGTGGGGGTTGTGAGGGTCCTCCTGGCCGGCTTCGAATGATTCGCCCTCCTTGGAGGATAAAACGGCCTCCGACTGTCAGTCGGGAGCCTTCCGCGAGGGGGGGGGACTCACCTGGGAACGTCGGGCCCTCTCTTCCCTGGCTACCCGGGTCCTCATTAAATCGACGAGGATATCCAGGTTGGCATTGAGGGATCGAAGAGCATCTGGGTCCTCGAAAATGGGTTGTTCCCCCGTGGCCGGCGGAGGTAGGACGTTGACTTGCTTGTCGGAAAGGGGGCCGGTCGAAGAGTGCGACGGCGCTAGTTCCCTTTCCACTACCGCCGACACCTTTCCTGTGTCATCGGTGTTTCTCCTACTTCCACTCCTCCACACCATATTGATTTTTTGTTCGGTTCCCACAGACGGCACCAGATGAAGAGGCTGGATCTCGTGCTTAGGTCTGAGCCGTCTGATCTCTTATGATCGCCCGTCGTAGCCACGCCGAATCAGAATTCTGCAAGTGGGGGAAATGGATCAGGGGGCCTGTTGACACCTTGAAAATGAGCAAGGGCAGAAACAGAATTGAAAGGAAGATCAGACCAACAGCGAAAGATCAATGACGAAGTTCGTCAACCATCTACCCGGCTGAAGTCCTTTCCGGGCCAAGCAGATGTCCGATGCCATTGTCAGTCAGACGACGGAACTGATGAAATAGCAGTCACCCGGCTACAGTCTTTCCAGGCTAAAGTTGATGTCCGATCTTGTCACCGTTCCGGTGACGATGCCAATGAAATGAGGTCCGGTTTTGTCATCATTCAGATGGCAACGCCGATGAAACCCCGGTCTACCGACTGATGAAAAACCTATGAATGATCTCAATAGAAACTATGTCACCAATGGAGGGCCCTTTTGGGTGCTGATGCACTTGAAGGACCAATAAGAGGCCTAGTCTGAAAGGCCTAAGTGGGCCTATAAAGTGGCGCCGGGATCCTCTTGTCGAAGCCCAAAAGCCGCACCGAGAAGCGGAAGTCCTGCACGCCGGGAAGCCCCTCAGTTGAGGCGCGCCGTGACAGGCCTGTCGAGAAGATACAAAATACAGTTATAAAACCCCCTTCCCCTCGAGCAAGAAAGAAAAGGATCATCACCACCGCCAGAGAGACAATAGAAGAGAGAAAAATGATAGAGAAAAGAGAGAAGAGACCAACAGAGCAAGAGAGAAAAAAAAAAGAAGAAGAGGAAGAAGGAGAAGAAGCTCCAGGTGGGCAGCAGGGGAGGGAGAGGAGTCAATGCTCCGCCCCCCCCCCCCCCCCCCATGTTTTCTTTTCTTCTCTATGTAGTCTTACGAGTCTTACCTCGATTTATCAAATGTAGCTGGGATATCCCGGCCTTCGTTCTATTTCCCTTTCCCTCATTCCCCCTTTTTTGATTGGTGTGAGTTTGGGATGATGCAATGGAATGAAATGCTTTGATGGCCCGTTTGGGGCGTTTCCCCATTTTCTTTCTTCTTCCTTACATGTATCTATGTTTCTGGTTCAACTGGACGTGGAATGATGAAGCCTTCCCATCTCTGGTTTCTCTCGAATGAGTGCTGCTCAATGTCTTGAATGATCGTTCTGATGCTTCAGGTTTTTCTGCTCCGATTGTTCTTCCTGGAGGAACGTCGAAGGAAGAGTCCCAATCTTCACACCCATGGATTATTGGACTCTATCCTCTCACCCCTTCAGTGATGCCTACACTGGGTTGTCTCCCCATCTTTCATTCCGATTGTTTCCTTTTCTTAAGCCATTAAGGTCGCCCCAGGAATCAGGGACAGTTATCCCTTGGTTTCCCTGGACGGCCGGCGACAGAAAAACACATCCCCATGGGTTTTAAATGGATGATGATCTCGAGCCCTCCATAAACCTCACCTTCCAGTGATCCCCTGGCACTGCCCAGCAAAGCCCTTGGCTTCCCCCCTCATTTGCATCCTAAATTCCCAGCCATTACCTGAATCCTAGAAAGAAATCTCAAAAAACAGAGTGCCGTAGGACCCTGAAACACATCTCGGCGCCCTCATCTATCTCGGCTCCAAGAACAGTAGAACAGGTGAACAGCCCTCGGCGTGAGCCTTCTCGCGCCGAGAACCCCCACTGCCCAGGCCGAAAAGGCCCTTCACCATTTCTTCTTGCCTGCGCCGAAAGCCTCTTCTCCGTTGCGCCGGGAACCCCTCACATTGAGCTGCGCCGATAAGCTCCCCGGCCCTTTTGTCTTCGCGCCGAGAAGCTCGCGCCGGGGGCTCCTCTTTGGCTTCTCTTCATCGCGCCGGGAACCCAGGCCCTCTCACCTTGGCGCCGGGAACCCCCGGCCTTCTTGCCATTGGCGCCGGGAGCCCCCCTGTCCTCCTCTTCATCGCGCCGGGAACCCCGGCCCTCTCACCTTGGCGCCGGGAACCCCTGGCCTTCTTGCCATTGGCGCCGGGAGCCCTGGCCTTCCCATTTTTGGGTCATGCCGAGAGCCCGTGCCCATTCAGAGTGCGCCGAGAGCCTAATCTGCCACCCAACGAACCCCAACACCCAGAGCAAACCCACACAGGGATATCCGTGGATCACCAGATATGTCCCGGGGATAAAATTAAAGGGAGTCAGACTCCCTTATGTTCCATCAGTTCGTGTCGGGATTACGACAACCTACCCCCTTTTTAGCTCCGGTGAGCTCTGCCAATGCATGAGTGCCACCAGCTCTTATAAGGGAAGAGTCAAATATCGCCCCAAGGCATACATGTGTAATGCGAGAGGTTCGGCCTCTCTATCTTTCGGCTTTCATCCCGACACTCCGTGGGTGATAGCCTATTCTCCCCTGGGCATAATCCAGATTATGGGGAGATGCTGTCGAAATGTTGATCGACGCTTTAAAATCCCATCATGGTTACAGCTCAGTCTGCCTGTGATTTAAACTCGTTTTCTCCCCTCGCCCCTATACCCAGTTTTTTTTAACCGCTGATTCAACGATATCGTCTGTTTCCGTGGTTGATGTTATTATCTTACCCGCCTTCCTGGCCCTGGTATGAAGTTTAAAATGGTGCACATGAATATCTGTTTGCCTTATGAGGCATCATATTTCGGCGTTTAATCAAGGGTTGTCCTTCTTGGGAAGGGCGTAATTAACGTCATACCCTTTATGATATGGCGGACTTTTGGTCCCGACTCGGACTTCACAATCGACTGACCAAGTCAAGTCGAGCGCACAATGAAATCGTCACACATGTGACTGGCACGCCTAATAATCAATAAATACAAATAAGGGAATTCCCCCATAAATATAAATAAATAAATTAATAAAAAAAATCCCCGTGTCCACAAGTCTGGCACGCCCGGTGGGACCGAGTCTCCCTTCATCTCTACGCCGAAATAGGAGGCCCAGTGGGCCCCCCCTCAAATTTCTGATTCCATGCTTTCTCTATTTTCAGGAAACTACAATGACGGCTGGAATCATCTCTGTACACTTTGATCAACAAGTGGTCGATGCACATGTTCGAGAGGGCTACCTGGCGGTACCTCTTGCGTTCGGATCGATGCCTCCTGCTGTCGGGATGCCCAACTGCTTGGGCCTCATCTTCACTGACTTGCTCGAGATCGACAACCAAGAACATAAGACTGTTGTCGAGACATTGCCACAAGCTACCATCCCCAAAATGAGCCGGGGGATGCAGGATACTCCTGAGGTCGTGGCCTGCTTCGTCCATCACGAGGCGAAAAGGGGCGCACCCTCTGCTGCTGGAAGAAGGAGGAGATCCGACAGGAGAGCCCGATCCACTGCTGCAGGTCGCCAGATATCCAACTCAGGAAAGACAATGCTGATCGGAGGAATCCGGATGAACCTCAACGGCCGCCCGAGGGAGGTCAACCCAGATGTGGTCGTCCCGAGAGTACCCACCACCAACAGATTCCAAACTCTGGCTACTAGGAGGGCTGACATCGAGAAAGAGGACCGAAGGCCGTTGGCACCAAAGCCGCCCAAGTTCAGGCAGATCTGGCGGTAGAAGAAGACCCAGAGCTGGGCCCCAGCTCAAGATGAAGAAAACATTGCTGACACCACTGTTGCCCGGTTCAGGGCAGGAAGCAGAAGAGGAAAAGGAAGAGACATAAGAAATGCTGCTGCTGTTCACCCCGGGGCTCGGGGTAGGAGAGATGAGGAAGAGAATGAAGGAAGAAATCTGACTACTATTCGCCCCAGGATAAGGGGCAGAAGATATGAGCAGAAGGAAGACCTAACGGTCACCCACCCCATGGCTGGGGGCAAAAGATGGGAAAGAAAGAATTATGCTGCTGCTGCCGACTGCTGCCAGGATGGGAGTAGAAGGTTCAGGGAGGAAGAGGAAATGAGAATAAGCGAACCAGTCGCTGCTGTCACTCTAAGAAGACCAAGAGCCTGCGCCAGACAGGCCGATATACTCAAATACTGCAAAGCCGAGCACCTGACTGCTCAGGTGGGGAGACTGGCTTATCAGCAGAAGAGCCAGGAAAGATTGATGCTCCAACCAAAGCCACGAAGGCACAATCAAGAGGAGATGAAACAAGTGGCTCAAGACTACTTTCACTACCTGGGGAACTCCGCCCTCGGGCAGCAAAGATTATCCCGTGCCTTGGGCACCATGGATGAAGAAGAAGAAGAAACCCTTCAAGAAGTGATGCTCGGAGTCTCCTCCTCCGATTCCAATGATTATGAAGAAGGCCACAGGGCCGGGTATGGAAAAGAAGACCTGCATAGAGAAGAAGCTAGAGAAAGAATATCAGTCTTTGACCGGCTCAAATACCCCGATCAGATGAGAAGGAAAGTCTACAGGCAGAGGGAAAAGATGCAGATCTTTGCCTGCAACATGGCCGGGCTTGTCAAAGGGCAGGATATGTTACCGACACAGCCAGATGAACTGCTCAGACTAGCAACCAGACCAGGCCCCGTCACAAGAAGAGGCCAGGCGGCAAAAGATAAGATGAAGACTAATGATGAAGCCTGCAAGATCACCACTATGACAGTTAATGTGGTGACAGCGGAAGAGGAAGACAATCCCTTCGTTGATGATGCTGAAGGGACTTTAGAAGATCTACAGATCCCGTCAACCCTGGATCCCATGATCCAGATGATGTTTAGAAGATATCAACAAGAGATCAATGCTCTCAAAAGACAACTAAATGAGAGGCACGAAGTTACACCGGTCTCCAAGCAAGCCGAGCCTGTGGGGCAGACTGCCAGCTCAACAGAAATGGCTATCCAAGCTAATCCTCTTCCGGCTGATAAGGGCAAAGCACCGAGCCAACCCGTTCTGCAGCAGACGGTAGCTCAGCCCTCTGCATCGCAGACGCAGCCTGCCGCGCCTACCTTGCGCGCAACTGTGATGACAACTCCTTACGGTCAGCAACAAGCTCACTTCTTCCCGGAAAACATAGATCCAGCCATAGCCCAAAAGCTGATGATTGAAAAGATTATGGAGATGAAGTTGTCTGAAAAGACTGGTGATGATGCTAGTACCTACGATGTGTACAAGGTACCATATCCTCCCCAGTATGCTGCTAAGAGACTACCTCCAGGCGTCAGTAAGCCGCCGAAGTTTGAAAAGTTTAATGGCCAGGGCTCTCCCAGGGAGCACATAGCTTACTACACCACAATCATGGGTGACTTGGCAGCTGATGAAGCTTATCTGCTTAAGTTCTTCGGCTCATCCCTCACCGGGATAGCCTTTGAATGGTATTCAAGCCTGCCGGCTGGGTCAGTGACCGATTGGCCTGACATGCAAAGAAAGTTCCGCGACAGATTTCACGTCACGGAAAGAGAAATTACAATAGCAGAACTATATGCGACCAGGCAAAAGCAAGATGAAACAGCACTGGACTACATCAAAAGGTGGAGGAACTTAGCTATGAGATGCAGAAGACCTCCTCATCAAGAAGATGCAGTGCAAATATGTAAGCAGAGCCTCAGGAGAGAGGTACTGGAAAAGATGATTGGTGCAGATGTCAGAACATTTGACCGATTGAACAATATAGTGGCGGAGGTCGAGACGTTCCTGTCTAAGCGTCCGACGGTCAATGCTCCCACTGTGCCGAAAGGGAAATCTAATGATCGACGACCATCGCACTCTGAGGCCAACACCGTCGATTTCAGAACCTTCGAGCAACAGAAAGGGAAGAAGGGGGCAGATGAAGCTCCCCCACCAGCAGACACAGCAGAAAGAAAAGATAAGGTCTCTCTGAGAAACAAAATGAGAAAGCCGTACTCTTTCCCGAAAGATAAGACAACCGCACTATTCAACTGGGCATACAAGTTCAACAAGGTAACATTGCCTGAGCCAAAGAGACCCGATGACGCGGCGAAGAAAGGTGATCCACTGTTCTGTCCATATCACCGTGC
This sequence comes from Amorphophallus konjac, assembly GCA_022559845.1. Taxonomy (NCBI): domain Eukaryota; kingdom Viridiplantae; phylum Streptophyta; class Magnoliopsida; order Alismatales; family Araceae; genus Amorphophallus; species Amorphophallus konjac. Next base: position 184,194,855 of record CM040120.1, read on the forward strand.
GCTGGGGCACGCAATTGAAGATTGCTACGTCTTCAAAGATATTATGGAAGGCATGGTCAAAAAGGGCGAGCTACAGCTGGGAGATTACCAGGTAGAGCCACCTCGTCCACATGAGCCTCCGGCATTAAAAATGGCCGCCAATATGATTTCAATCTACCAGCAGCTGCCTAAGGAGGCCGTTGAAGAATGTACCAGGCATACTTATGAAGCTTGCTTCCTCACCCCACTGAAGGATCAGGAAGGATGGCAGATGAAACCCATAAAGAACAGAAAGAAGACTCCCGCAGCCAATACCAGTGGAGCAATTATCCGCGGTGTCACACCAAGGCCTGAACCGCCTCCAGTAAAGCCAGTATGGCGCACAGCTGAGACAGGGCCAGTCATCCGGATCCCCACTCATAACCGAAGAAGACAAGTCCCCCTACCTGCACATAAGGAAGTAAGTCCTGCAGCCAGGCGTTTACAGCAGTATATTAATGGGCTCGATGAATATGAACAGAAAAAGCCCGGGCACCTGCTGGTGAAAGACTGTATACTCTGGGAACAGCTCGAAGAATTGAAAATTAAAGAGCAGTCAGAGGCAGAACAAGAAAAGGCTGAGACTGAACCCTTCTGGGGGCAGGGGCCAATAAAGCCTAATTCCCAGAAAAAGAAGAGGCGGCCCAAGTCCAAGAAGGGAAAGAGGGTCGTGACAGTACAATGTAACACCCTGTCAGCACTCTTTACCTCGCCCGGGGAGGACGATGAGGATGAAACATCAAATGCCCCGCTAGAAGCCAACCATGCCGAGGCCTCAACCTCGGCACATGCAACACGCTCCGGAAGAAGGTGGGGGCGCCCACCACCAGCTAATCATAACATTATGTTCAGAGGGGAACAGCCCTACCAGATTCCCGAACCGGAGGTACGAGGTGTCCAGGTTCCTCCCCCTACCGGCTTGTACCAAGAAAAGAAGAAAGGAGGTCAAACTCCAACATTTCTGGAATTTCTGTCTAGTCTAGAAAATGGGCAGTCGATACAGGCTGGGCCAGATAAAGGCAAGGGACCTCAGCAATCGGCGTCTGTAGCCTACGAGCAGAATGAGAAAGAAGGGGATAACCCTTTGACGGCACCAGGGGCCGTTGCTATAGAAGAAGCCCCCCAAGAAATCAGTCCCGGGGATGAAACCAGCACTGGGCAGCAGAGGCCACGGGCACCACATGAACCTCCAAAACCCCGATGGGCGGAAGAAATGAGACTGTCTAATGTCAGGGTGGGCAGCCGGATCATGAAAATGCTAAAAAGCTCCCTACCAGATTCTCCATCTGGGAGATTCTCTCTCTGAGTGAAGAGGCTCGCCAGGCAATTGTTGATGCCTTGCAGTCGCCGGCACAATATGAAGCACTCTTGACAGAAGTGAATTCTGGGCCGTCAGTTACATTCTCAGAGGATGACATGCTGATTCCGAATTCGGCCATAACAGACCGCTGTATATGAGGGGCTCCCTGAACTGTCAGCCACTGAACAGGATACTGATAGATCCCGGGGCTGCCGTGAACATTCTCCCATACCGCATCTACCAAAAATATTACTTTGATCTGCAGCTTACCAAGGTCAGAGACATGAAAATTGCAGGATTCAACCAGAAATGTGAGACGCCCCTTGGGGTGGCTGATTTTAACCTCACATTGGGGGATCTCACTACCGTGGTACGATTCTATGTAATCGACTCCAACACCACATATAAGGCCCTGCTGGGGAGACCGTGGCTGCATGAATATCAGATAGTGCCGTCCACGCTGCATCAGTGCATTAAATACTGCCATGAAGGAAAAGAAGAGAGGGTGTTTGCGGATCTGCATCCCTTCGAAGTATTCGAGTGCCATATGCTCGATGCATCCTACTACACGGAGGTGTCGCGAAAGGGTGAAGAGAAAGAGGCTGTGGTCAGCCAGAAAAAGCCGGCGACGAAGGCAAGAAATTGGTCTCCACCGCCACCAAAGGGCTATATTAAAAAGCATGAGGTATCTCACATCTCTTATGCCGGTGACTTTGCTCGGATCACCCCTCCTAGCATTCACCCGGATGATATCAATGAAGAAATGAAAGAAAAGTACACACAAGTGGAGGTGCCGCAGGGTTTATTTAAACCCATCGTCAGCCTCGAGTACCAGACGGTGCTACCACTGAAGACTATGGAAGTCCCTCGCTTCTGCGAGCCTCCTACCATATTCTACACTGGGGAGTCAGTCGAGGAAGATGATCAAGACTGCATGGTCCCTGAAGAGGCCGTAAACCAGATGGTGCCAATTACAGGCTTGGATTATACTACCCGACGGGTTTCGCAGATGTTCTCTAAGATGCGAATGCCGTCATTGCAGCCTGCTGCCCAGAAGAAGGCGTTCAAGGAGCTATGGGATCCGCCTCGGGATAATAAAGAACTGAGGAAGATCACTCAGCACCCAGGATTGGGTTATACCCTTCAAGAATACTATGAAGCTGAGGTGGACGTCATATCTGTCTCCTACCAGCATGAAGACCCTCCCGAGGTGGGATATGACAAGTATCCCTCGGAAGATGAAGAAATCATTTATCAATCCATAATGAACAATGAAGCCCCAGACAGTCAGCCGGAGACGGGGACGTCTGATGAAGCAAAGAAAGATTGGTGCTGGGAAGACCTACCTTGCAAAGAAGAGCTGTTCCATGCTGAAGCAAAGTTTGACACGGGAATACCGGATGAAGACCAAGTAACCAAAGAGCTGAGGGAATGCCTGGAGTTTGAGCGCATCCTGGAAGAAGTCCGGGCTCTACAGAATGATGATCTCTCAAGGGAGTCTGCATCAGAAGAGCCTCTAAGGGCGGAAGACTCCATCTTTGAGTTTCCTGCTGATCCAGTTACGTCCTCGGGGCATACTGAACAGAATACAACAATATTGGCCGTATATGATGAGCCAGCGCCCGCTGATGACCAGTATGATGAAACAGAAAATCATGAAACTGAAGAAGATTATATCCCGAGAGGCTTCATTGACTTACAAGAAGCCCCGCCCGAGGTCGAAGATGGAGGTCAGGCCACCGTCGATGAGCTTGTGGAAATAAATCTGGGGACCGCAGATGAGCCAAGGCCGACATTCCTCAGTGCACTGCTGGAGCCAGCTACCAGGGAACAGTATATACAGTTTTTGAAGGAATTCCGAGACTGCTTTGCATGGACATATGATGAAATGCCGGGACTGAGTTATGATGTGGCGCAGCACCGATTGGCAATAAACCCAGAGGCTAGCCCTGTAAAGCAGCCTTCCAGGAGAATGCGCCCTGAATTAATAAATCAGATTAACAAAGAGGTTGACAAGCTAATCGATGTAGGCTTTGTTGAAGAGAACCAGTATACTACATGGCTAGCCAATATAGTGCCCGTAAAGAAGAAGAATGGGCAGATCAGAATATGTGTTGATTTCCGGGACCTTAATAAGGCTTGCCCGAAAGATGACTTCCCAGTACCAATCACTGAAGTGATGATCGATGCGACTACTGGTCATGAGGCCCTATCATTTATGGATGGGTCATCCGGATACAACCAAATCTGGATTGCTGAGGAAGACAGAGTGCACACTGCATTCCGTACCCTGAAGGGGATATTCCACTACAAAAGGATGCCGTTTGGCCTCAAGAATGCCGGCGCTACCTACCAAAGAGCTATGACCAAGATCTTTGATGATTTGCTCTTCAAGAAAGTAGAGTGCTACATTGATGATTTGGTAGTAAAAACTAAAAGAAGAGAAGACCATTTGCAAGACCTGAGGGTAGTATTCCAGAGGCTGCGCAAATATGAACTCAAGATGAATCCCATGAAATGCGCCTTCGGCGTGTCCAGTGGAAAATTCCTCGGGTTTATTGTCCGTCATAGGGGCATTGAAATTGACCCATCCAAGATTAAGGCTATCCAGGAGCTCCCTCCGCCAAGGAATCTGTCCGAGCTGAGATCTCTGCAAGGGCGTCTGGCCTATATCCGACGATTTATATCAAATCTGTCGGGAAGATGCCACCCCTTTCACAAGCTCATGATGAAAGATGTGCCGTTCCTCTGGGACGATGGCTGTCAGGAAGCCTTTGAGAAGCTGAAAGAATACCTCAAGACCCCTCCGGTGCTGGGGGCACCAATTAAGGGCAGGCCCTTGATACTGTATATCGCAGCCACATACTGTTCCCTGGGGGCAATGCTGGCACAGATAAATGAAGAAGGCAAAGAACAAGCCTTGTACTACCTAAGTAGGAGGCTGATTAGAACTGAAGAAAGCTACAGCTACATAGAAAAGACCTTCTTGGCACTAGTCTTTGTTGTCAAAAAGCTCCGACACTATATGTTGTCACATGAAGTCAGATTGATATCTGCAGCAGATCCGCTCAAATATATATTGACTCAGCCAGTACTGAAGGGCCGGTTGGGCAAATGGGTAGTAATCCTGATGGAATTCGATATTACCTGTACACCCCAGAGGGCAATAAAAGGACAGGCCGTGGCTGATTTCTTCGCAGAGCATCCTGTGCCGGAAAATGATATGCTAGGGACTGAGTTACCCGATGATGAGACACTCGAGGCCTGCCAAACCCAGTCAGTTATGTGGCAACTATTCTTCGATGGAGCATCCAGAACGGAGACAGACTTCGATGGAAAGACCAGAATACGGGCTGGAGCCGGTATTGTGCTGAAATCACCAGAAGGGGAGGTCGTGCATACTTCCTGTTCTATAAACAAGCCCTGCACCAATAATGAGGCCGAGTATGAAGCTTTGATAATCGGGCTATATATAAGCCTCAACGTGGGTATCCAAATGCTCCAAGTATTCGGCGATTCGATGTTGATAATAAAACAGATCCAAGGGGAGTTCGAAGTGCGGAAGCCAGAACTGAATCCCTACCACCAAAAAGCTGTGCGCCTCATGGCAAAATTCTACCATATTGAGCTCAAGCATGTGGGCCGTGGACACAATGCCCAGGCTGATGCACTGGCAAAGCTGGCCAGCTCACTAGCAGTCCCACCAAATAAGACACTGAACATTGTCGTTATGAACCGGCGGCAAGTCCCCAGTATGCTAGAAGGGTGCCCCGAAGAAGACGAAGTTGCCACCATCAGCACAGAACAAGCGCCTGATTGGAGACAGCACCTGCTGCAGTGGTTTCTACACCAACAACTGCCGCAGATAAGAGAAGAAAAGATGAAACTCCTAAGAATCAAAGATTCTTATGAACTCAGGAATGGAATTTTGTTCCGAATAATGGCAGATGCACGCAAGAAGATTCTACTCCGCTGTCTGTCCACTGAGGAAGCCTGGCAAGCGATGAAAGAAACACATGCTGGGATAGCAGGTGCCCACCAGGCTGGTCCCAAGATGAAGATAGAAATCAAGAAGCTGGGCTACTATTGGCCCACCATGTTTGAAGACTGCTGTAAATTTGCAAAATCATGCCAGAAATGCCAGGAGCATGCTACTGTGCCTAGAAGACCTCCTACGACTCTGCACCCTACAGTTCCCAGTTGGCCGTTTGCACAATGGGGAACTGATGTAGTCGGGCCACTGCCGACTTCCTCGGCCGGACATAAGTACATACTGGCCATAACAGATTACTTCTCCAGATGGGCGGAGGCTATAGCATTAAGAGAAGTGACTGGTGAACTGGTCGCCAGATTCATCAAGCAGAACATTATCTTCCGGTTCGGGATCCCCAGCCGAATAATATCTGACAATGGAAGTCATTTCAGAAATCAGAAGGTCTATCGGCTTGCTGAGAAGTATAAGATCGAATGGAGGACCTCCACTCCTTACAATCCACAGGCAAACGGATTGGCAGAAGCTTTTAACAAGACTCTCTGCACCTTGCTGGCCAAGGTCGTCGGTTCCAATAAGAAGGACTGGGAAGAGAAAATGTATGAAGCTCTGTGGGCATCCGCACCGTCTTCAAGACACCTACAGGGTGCTCACCATACTCGCTGGTATACAGCTCGGAGACAGTGGTTCCGCTAGAGCTGGAAGTCCCGTCACTCAGAGTGGCAGTCCAATATGGCCTAGCCCGTGGCGAACAGACCAATGCAGAAAGAAGACTAGAAGAACTGGCTGAATTGGAAGGGAAGCGCCTCCGAGCCCAGAAGAGTATCCAAATGTATCAGGCCCGCATGGCCACTGCATTCAACAAACTCGTAAGAGGACGAGAATTCAAGAAAGGCAACCTTGTCATGGTCAAGAAAAAAGAAGTCATGGCGTCCAACCCAAAAGGAAAGCTGAATGCTAACTGGGAATGTCCTTATGTGATACAGAGGGTCTACGAAGGAGGGGCCTACGTGGTTGTTAACCATCGAGGGGAAATCCAATTCTCCCCACTCAACGGAAGACATCTACAGCTGTATCATGCGGCACAACCGGCATTCCCCGAGTGATCAGGCAAAGCTACCCCTTTCCCGATCTAGTGGCACTCCGCCCTAACCGAGCTACCCATTTCTTGGTATAGCGGCACTCCGCCCTAGCCGAGCTACCCTTTCTTCATCTAGCGGCACTCCGCCCTAGCCGAGCTACCCCTTTCCTTGGTCTAGAGGCACTCCGCCCTAGCCAAGCTACCCTTTCTTCGTCTAGCGGCACTCCGCCCTAACCGAGCTACCCATTTCTTGGTATAGCGGCACTCCGCCCTAGCCAAGCTACCCTTTCTTCATCTAGCGACACTCCGCCCTAATCGAGCTACCCATTTCTTGGTATAGCGGCACTCCGCCCTAGCCAAGCTACCCTTTCTTCGTCTAGCGGCACTCCGCCCTAGCCGAGCTACCCTTTCTTCGTCTAGCGGCACTCTGCCCTAGCCGAGCTACCCATTTCTTGGTATAGCGGCACTCCGCCCTAGCCGAGCTACCCTTTCTTCGTCTAGCGGCACTCCGCCCTAGCCGAGCTACCCATTTCTTGGTATAGCGGCACTCCGCCCTAGCCAAGCTACCCTTTCTTCGTCTAGCGACACTCCGCCCTAGCCGAGCTACCCATTTCTTGGTATAGCGGCACTCCGCCCTAGCCGAGCTACCCTTTCTTGGTCTAGCGGCACTCCGCCCTAGCCGAGCTACCCCTTTCCTTGGTCTAGCGACACTCCGCCCTAGCCAAGCTACCCTTTCTTCATCTAGCGGCACTCCGCCCTAGCCGAGCTACCCTTTCCTTGGTCTAGCGGCACTCCGCCCTAGCCAAGCTACCCTTTCTTTGTCTAGCGGCACTCCGCCCTAGCCGAGCTACCCATTTCTTGGTATAGCGGCACTCCGCCCTAGCCAAGCTACCCTTTCTTCATCTAGCGGCACTCCGCCCTAGCCAAGCTACCCTTTCTTCGTCTAGCGGCACTCCGCCCTAGCCGAGCTACCCATTTCTTGGTCTAGCGGCACTCCGCCCTAGCCAAGCTGCACCCTTTTCCCGGTTTAGCGGCACTCCGCCCTAGCCGAGCTACACCCTTTTCCCGGTCTAGCGGCACTCCGCCCTAGCCGAGCTACCATTTTCCCGGTCTAGTGGCGCTCCGCCCTAGCCAAGCTACCCATTTCTTGGTATAGCGGCATTCCGCCCTAGCCAAGCTACCCTTTCTTCGTCTAGCGGCACTCCGCCCTAGCCGAGCTACCCATTTCATTGGTATAGCGGCACTCCGCCCTAACCAAGCTGCCCTCATCTTAAGCTGGTGGCATTCCGACCTGTCACCCTCTAAAAAGGAAGGAAGAAGAAAGAACAAAAAAAAAGTAAAAGTAAAAAAAAAATGGGGTTAAAAATAGAGATACCCCGCCAGACTTGCTCCTATATTAGGGACAAGTGCAAAAATGGCCCAAAACCCAGCTGTGGTGAAAACCCGAAAAGGGCACTGCAGGCAAAATCGGGTACCCCGCCACGTGAAAATCCGAAAGGGCGCGTGGGCAAAAGCAAGAGGGGACTGGCTCTGGCGAAAACCCGAAAGGGCGCTTGGGTCGGTAATGTGGTGATTCCAAAGAAAGCCTCACCTCCCACCATAAAGCTCCTCGTCGATCGACCGGCGCCTTGCCCGATCAACGATTAAACCCATCCGGAATGGACCTTACGTCTATTCTGTTGAAGCCGTCATGCATTGCTCGAGAAAAATTCCCTCGATAATAAGCCCACCTCGGGATAGACCTTCCGTCTGTCCTGATAAAACACTTCCACCTGTTTCTGTCTAAGACCCACAACAATGAAACCCTGTCCGGTTTAGACCTTACGTCTATCCCGATGAAACCTATGAAATCCTTGCATTGTTATAAACCCAATACTAATGATGAAACCTGATACTGATCGACCGGCACTTTGCCCGATCGGCGATGAAACCTTGTCCGGTTTAGACCTTACGTCTATTCCGACTAGATCTACAGTCTCTTTACGTCCCGCCGTGATGAAACCTGCTGTTGATCGATTGGCACACTGCCCGATCAATGATAAAACCTATCCAGTTTAGACCTTCCGTCTATCCTGATGAAATCCATGAACTCCTTGCATTGGTATAAATCCAATACCGATGATGAAACCCGCCATTGATCGATTGGCACCTCGCCTAATATCAATGACAAAACCCTACTCAGTTTAGACCCTACATCTATCCTGATGAAGCATATGAAATCCTTGCATTGGTATGAGCCAATACCAATGATGAAACCTGCTATCGATCGGTTGGCACACCGCCTGATCGACGCTAAAACCCATCCAGGGTAGACCTTCCGTCGGCTCTGACATAGCACAACAATGCTCTTTGAATCTATTCACACCCTCCATCTGGATAGATCATGAAACTCTATTCCTTTGCGTTAATGTTAAACCCCACATTAACGATGAAACTTATATTCTCAGCAAACGGCCTCGTGCCCGAGCTGCTACTTATATCCTCTAAATCAATTCGGACCTTTCGTCTGGATAGATCATGAAACCCTACTTCCCTTTGCATTGATGTTGACACCCACATCAATGATCGTGTGTCCACAATAAACATATGGCGCCATGGTCCATAGGATGAAAGTTCTGGTCCCAGAAAAGACAATGAAAAAGGAAAAGAGAAAGAAAACGACAAAAAGTATATATATAAAAATGGGGTTGAAAATAGAGATACACCGCCAGACTTGTTCAGGCATCCTGGACAAGGGCAAAAATGGCTAAAACCCAGCTGTGGTGAAAACCCGAAAGGGCACTGCAGGTAAAATCGGGTACCCCGTCACGTGAAAATTCGAAAGGACGCGTGGGCAAAAGCAAGAGGGGGCTGGCTCCGGCGAAAACCCGAAAGGGCGCTTGGGTCGGTAATGTGGTAATTCAGAAGTTCCATACCAACCGGCACGTTGCCTTCACCTCCCCTTCACTGATGAGGCCTTCCGTCGGTCATCTGGCTCTATGCCCCACCGATGATAAAGCCTTTCCGGGGTAGACCCTACATCTACCCTGATGAAATCTACATACCCTCTTTTCACATGTCCCACCAACAATAAAACCGGTCACCAGTCTGATAAAGCCTGGCCAGTTCAGACCTTACGTCTGTCCTGATCTAGCTCCTAAACTTTCCCTTGATCGATCGGCTCCTTGCCCGGTCAACGATAAAACCCTACCAGGACAGACCCTACGCCTATCCTGATGAAACCTGCGTATTTCTTGGCAAGGACCCACCCGCCATAAAACCCGCTGGAATAGACCTTACGTCTGTCCTGACGAGACCTACACCTCTACATACGTCCCACCGTTGATCGACCGGCACCTCGCCCGATCAATGATGAGATCCTCTATCCGGTTTAGACCTTACGTCTATACTAATGAAACCTATGAAACTCTTTGCGTCGATATAGGCCCCATATCGACGATGAAACCAACCACTGATCGACTGGCACCTCGCCCGATCAGTGATGAAACCATGTCCAATTAAAACCCTGCCAGTTTAGGCCTTTCGGATATTCTGATGAAACTTATAACACTTTCTTTGCATCGATATAAACCCAATATCGATGATGAAACTAGCTATTGATCGACCGGCACCTCGCCCGATCAATGATGAAATCCTATCCAGTTCAGACCCTACGTCTGTCCTGATGAAAACCACGCACCCTTCAATGTCCCACCTGTGATAACCTCTACCCAGTTTAGACCTTACGTCTACTCTGATGAAACTTGTAAAGCTTCTTTGCATCGATATAAACACAATGTCGATGATGAAATCATGTACTGGTCGATTGGCACATCGCCTCGACTAGCTTTGAAACCTGCCCGGGACGGACCATTCGCCCGTTCCGGATTGTGCTCTGAGCCTCTTCGTTCACATTCCTACAAGCCATCTCCCTTGCGGCACGTATGGCCAAGAAGGACGTGTGCTACCACCAACAAAATTCGGTTTAAAGCGCCCCCCGGAGGCCGTCACGCGGTGGAGCGAGTTCCCCATCCTTTCTCTGAAGGGGTGGACGCTCTCCTGCTAGGTACGGGCTACTCCCATAGGGACTGCTGAAACCACTGCCAAATCGCCGTGAAATATTGACGGTGCGATAAGTTAAGAGCAAACCGCATATGAGACTGGTATAAAGAGTCCTTTCCATTGAATAAAAAGGGAATACAGAAAGGGCCCCTGAGGGGAAATTGTATTACAAAAAAAAAAGGGGGGGAAACAGATATTCACGGGCGCCGGAATATGTCTTCAAAGGCCAGAAGCCCTACATGCGGGGCAGCCCCCAGTTCATGAAGTCGAGCCTCCTCCTCCTGTAGCCGAGCAGACTCGTCCCGAAAGGATGCCATCTGCCCCTCCAACAGAGCTACTTCCTCCGCAAGCTGCGGTCGAGAAGTTGTTATCTGCGGCAGTTCAGCCCGGAGGTCAAACAGTTCAGCCTCCAGGATGGTTATCCGGCTACGCACGAACTGCTCCCGCTGCGCCAGAGACTGCAGTTGGCATTGGCGCTCCTGAAGAACAGAGTCCGTCTTCTCCAGCTCAGATTTGCACTCCTTCCTTTGCAACTTCAAAGCTGTCAGTCTGTCAGACATAATATGCGCCAAGAAGTCCCGGCGATGTATAAACTTTAACAACAATGAAACCCGCTGGGCCCATATTTCCATGGGACAGCCCATCGCCTGCAGACCAGCGGTGAAACGCTCGGCTATCTCCTTCAGCCGCAGATAAGTCAGTCCGGGCTGGGACTCCACCAGCTGGCGCAGCATGTCCAGATTTTGCCAGACGAAACTCTCGGATGAAGCGAAGCCAGGAGAAGGGGCTGGAGCTACTTCGAAAGTCACCTCGCCATCAATGTCTGCCCACAGTGCAACATCCGACTGAGAGGACGAAGACGGCAAATCCGCTGGAAGAATTGGCCGGTCCCTCTCTGTGCTCTCTGGCTGAGCTGAAGATTCCTCCTCCACCGCTGTCTCGGGTGCTATGGCTTGAACATCCGCGGAGGGAGGACCAATGAATGATGGAGCTATCTCTTCATGAGTCTCCTGAATAAGGGCTTCATCTTCAGCTACTCTTTCTGATAATGGGGGCGAAAGGTCCCTAGTCTGTAGAGGCAGAGATCCAGTCTCTATAGCCACTGTGGCAGGGACTGCTGATTCGGGCGCAATCGACATTACGGCGGCCGGTATAAAGGCGGAGCTTCTGGCTGGGTCTACTTCGGCTCTGAACTCTGAGGCCCTGACAGGGATGGAAATCTCTCCTGATGATCCCAAGTCCAGTGATGTTAAGTCAGTTGAGGATTGTATTCTCACTGGCACGGGGCGAATAACCTCAGAAATTTCCATGCAAGTTGAAGGTAAAGCAGGGATGATGATCAAATCTGCAGATGAGACATCCATGGAGACTGCGGCCGCATCTGAGCTGGTAGTGACAGGGTCCTGAGGACAAAGCAGAATGATCCTCATCAATGGATGGAAGAAAATAAATAGAACAGCAAACAAAAAAGGAAGCTTACCTTTAAAGTGGGGTCTATATCCTCAAGATGAGACAAAAGAGGAGAAAGCTCCGTAGTTGAAGCAACAAATGGAGGGGTTATGTCGACCTCAGTGTCGAGCCCGGCAAACTCCTCTTGCAATTCCTCCTCAGAAGATAGCATCAACAGTTTAGGAGGCTGAAAGGGCGGGAGGCCTTTTGCAAATACAGGCAGGGCTTCTGATTTTTGGATTTCCTCCTCGCTGCCGCTGAAGGTCACTTCCTCCTCATTATCAGGGACGGTCTCGGAGCTGCCCGAGGATATCTCCACTCTAGCTATGTGCTGCGAGGTCGCCTCTAGAGCATGCCGGATGCAGACCGGGTGATTATGCGTCTGGCCGGAATAGGGCTCTGTTTTGTTTGAGTCCTTTCACTTTCCTGCGGCTGAGACGACTCTCCCGCTGCTATCGTAGCCCCAGTCGGCTCCCTGACTGTCACCTCAACAAAAGGGGAACTCTGAGGGATATAATGAAAAAGAATAACAACAAAGTATAAAGAGAAAAGATGAGAGAGCACATTTACCCTCCTCCTCGCCAGCCGGGGTAGGAGAAGGCAGCCTCGTGTCCCTTTCCGTAGGCACTGCAATCTGCTCCGGGGCTGTATCAGATAAAGAGAAGCTCAGTCTCGAAGGACGCCTTAAAAGAACAGTCAAGAAAACAATGAAGATTGCATCTGCAAGATATTTACCGCTACTCTCGGCTGGTTCCTGAGCAGCCTCCCTCTGAGACCTGAACTCGTCAAAAGAGGGGATGTCTGGAAGAGGGGTCCCGGCGTCCGTCGCAACTGGAGCTGACTGCTGGACCCGAACAACTTTGGCCCTCTTGGCCTTGACAACTGCAGCTTTCACCACAGAAGGCTTCCTCTTCTTGCCCGGAGGCAGGGGAGTGGTCGTAGGTGCCGCTGCAGGGATTTCAAAGTAAGCAGGCTTCTCAGCTTGAGCGATAATCTTCCTGTAAAGTCCCTGCCGTTTTATGTCCGGTCTATCTGTGCAAAACACAAGAAGGACAGTCATAGTCGACAGCTGCAGAACACAACAATAAAAGAAAGACGCCATGAGCACACAGGAAGGGTCATACCTGCTGGGCCGTCATAGAAGGTGGAAAGCGGCCAATACAGATAAGCCACCTCCTTCGAGCGGGAAGCAGCCTCCTTCACGAGCCAGCATACGTCACCTATGGTCTGGCATTTCTCCGTCAAGGCAGCTAAATCTTTGTGTCCGTGGAAGTCAAGGCAATGAAACAGGCCGAGGTAATCCATGCACCAGCCGTCGACATAATGAAAAGAAATAAAAAGCGGCTTATTCAGAATGCCAGCTATCGGGTTCTCTACTGACAGCCCGTGAACATTCAGCAGCACGAAAAGCCAAGAAGTGTGCTGATAATATGTGTTGGTGCGGTCTTCCCTCCGCACAAATGTCCGATAAGGGTGAAATCTGTCTACCGGGCCCCTCCAGGGGGCTGCTGTCGGGAGAGGCTCCTCCGGGGGAAATGGATACTGCACCTCCACATGAATACTCCCTATGTGGCCCAGCTGCCTCAGGTCCTTTGTAAAAGCATCTTCATTGATCTCAGAAAATACAGGAGTGGGTATTTCAGAGCCTTCCTCTTTTAAGGACCGACGCCTGGCGATATATGTGTCCGCCTCCCTCGATGCTGTGAATAGAGCCTTTTCAGATGAACCTCATCAATTTCAAATACAGGCCCTGATTGCCGCTTTAAGAAAGAGCGCTCGGCCACATCCCAGAAGGCGCCTCTGCCATCCTTATAAAAATTGGTGCGGGTATTCCACCACTTGATGTATTCTGATGTGACCCGGGGAATACGATTAGAAACGGTCGGGACCCTGAAAGTTACGCCCTCTCGGCGATGAAAGAAATCCCACCATATCCGACCGTCACTGGCAATGGAGGACCCATGCTTGGCACGGCTGTCCAAAGGGAACTGAGCAGCTGATGAAGGAATATGCTGATCGTAGCCGAAGTTTCTGCTGAAACGGAATGGGTAATAGGGCTCCAAGATGAGCAAGCCTCCCTTCCTGAAGACCAATACACTGGGTCGGATAGCCATAGCCCACCTTACCAGTTCTGGTTCTAATATGGGCCGGGTGGCATTGGCCCCCGAAACAGGATGGACATAAACTTCTACCTCCTCCATTCTGCATTCCCTCTGAGGTCTACTAGAGGAGCCGAACCTGCTGCCAAGCTCCAGAAATGAATGCTACCAGGAGCATCTACAGGCACTTTTGTCAACCGGCCCCTGATCTTAAACAGCTGCTCTGAGAAAAGACCAGGTTCGGCGCTAGCAAACTCAATCATCCGAGGGAGCAGTGTGTCTGACTGCAAAGTTCTCGGGGCCAGCTCGGGGAAAATGCTGCAAACCCAAGCATTTAAGAAATGAAATGGACCTACAGTCCGTAAGGAACGGGGAACCCGATGTCTATGCAAATCTCCCAGCGATTTGTAAACTAAACACAAAGTCGCCGGGCACAGAGACAGTCTCATCCCCCAGGCCATCTGACAGGCCGGATATATAGCCTCCGGTCTGATAGTCGTCTCGTCCCCTTGGGGGAGAGCGAAAGTGCACAGCCAGAAGGTCAGATAAGCTGCACAATGAGTAATGGGGTCAACCCCTGCTGGGTTCGGGCCATCTACACCTGCTCGGCGCAGTGAAGCCGGCAATGCTGATTTATAACGAGGGGCCCTGATCTACTTACTGGGAGTCGGTCCCACGGAAGGGAAGTCTGTATACTTCAAGGGACCCCCTAAGAAGTACTGTATCCATTGTCCTACACGGACTCTCAACCTGCTGCTCTTTTCCCGGGGTTGATATCCTTTGGAAGATCCCCTGCTATAGGCCAGACAAATGATCCGATAAGCCTTCATCAAGTATCGGTATGCGTAGCCAAAGGAATATCTGCCCTCTCCATCAGAGGCGTCCTTTACAGAGTCGTCTAGACAGACCTCTTCATATGGCTCCCCATCTATAGGCAGGCCTGAAAGCTGCGCAAGACTCCAAAGATCGAGAGAAGTCTCGCCTTCTGCTGTATAGAACGTATTAAACTGTGGGCAGAACACTTCAAGCATGCCGCAACATAATCCCCGAGAGATGGGATAGCGGAACCTGGAGGCAAATACACTATGATATACCCCAGCTCTAATCAGTAAAGGGGCGTATTCCTTCAAGACAAATTCTGTAAACTCCACTGCTCCTACCCTGAAGAGATGGGCGTCTGTCACTTTAGCATCTCCAAACCAGCTGGCAGCTAGCTGATATTTAAATTGAACGGCCAGACAGTTCAGAATAAATGGCTCGTCCCTGTAACCCCACTTCACAGGAGCTAGAAAAAGTCCAAAGTTGGGCTTCTCCCGATGGACGCGACTGGCTGCATGGTCCCATCTTGCCGGGGTAAACTCTGGAGCCCGGGTCAGCATCTTCTTCTCCGGCTCTAATTCAAAAATGCCCAGCACGGCATTCCAGTCCCTCTGCTCGCCTGGGAGATATATAGCTCGGGCTCGATAAACAGAACCCTTCATGCTGTCTCTGTCAGCCAGTATTGCCGCTTCCACAGACCGAGCAAGCAGGAAATCCCTCATTCCGCCTATGGTGAAGGTCCGGATAAAGGGCAGCAGATGGCGATCCTTCGGCAGGTCTGGACGGTAGTCGGCAGCCCTTCTGAAATCAATCCCTTATGTGGAAGAATAAACTCCGGAAGATGGCACTGTGTCAGTCTCGGAATCAGAGGACTCATCAACAATGGCAATCTGGTTATAGTCGAAGCTCAGACTATTCACATTCAGCCAGTTGACTGAAGCCCGAGATATGTCCGGCTGAGCTGATGAACTCGCTCCCACAGTCATGGAAGCCACAGTAGAAGAGTCGGAAGCCATGTCAGTGACTGCAATCAAGAAAAGATGAAAATAAGCATCGGAAAGATGAAGGAGCATGTGAGGATTAAATAAATAGTTCCAATTAAAAATTTCGGCAGCATCTCCTCTTGTCCGGGGTCTGCCCAAGAAAAATAGGGAGTCACGCACCAAGAGGGAGTGATCCCGAGCATAAAATGGGACTCAATCCCACATAATGAACTTACCTGAGAATGAACGGGTCAAAAAAGGAGAAGGCGACAAGGCTCTCGGAGGGGGGAGCTCACTACCGCCGCCGAGATGAAGAGAGAGAAGGGATAGGTAAGAAATGAGGTAAAAACCCCTCTCGGGGGGTTAAAAAGAAGAGGAAGAAGAGGCTTCTCGGCGCGAAGGAAAGCGCACCGAGAACCCCCCGTCGGCCGGAAGAAGGGAGGAGCGCCGAGATGCCCGCGCCGAGAAGCCCGCTGAAGACCCCCCCGCGCCGAGAAGGCCGCGCCGAGACGCCCGCACCGACAACAGGTCGCGCCGAGAAGCCCCGCGCCGAGAAGGGTCATACCTTGCACCGAGAAGCCCAAGGCAAGGCCAAGAAGGCTCCAAAGTGCTGACAATAAAATCAGAAGATATGGAGATGAAAAACATGAAAATGAAAGATACATGTGCATAATATTGCTGCAGCAACATGATTAAGCCGAAGAACAACGTCAAAGAGAAATGGAGGAAGATACCCTCGAATGATGAAAGGCACCTGCAAATCCCGTGCCGCTTATTCTGCACTTACGCCGCCCGCAGGTGGGGGGCATTTGTTGACACCTTGAAAATGAGCAAGGGCAGAAACAGAATTGAAAGGAAGATCAGACCAACATCGAAAGATCAATGACGAAGTTCGTCAACCATCTACCCGGCTGAAGTCCTTTCTGGGCCAAGCTGATGTCCGATGCCATTGTCAGTCAGACGACGGCACTGATGAAATAGCAGTCACCCGGCTGAAGTCTTTCCAGGCTAAAGCTGATGTCCGGTCTTGTCACCGTTCCGGTGACGATGCCAATGAAATGATGTCCGGTTTTATCATCATTCAGATGGCAACGCCGATGAAACCCCGGTCTACCGACTGATGAAAAACCTATGAATGATCTCAATAGAAACTATGTCACCAATGGAGGGCCCTTTTGGGTTCTGATGCACTTGAAGGACCAATAAGAGGCCTAGTCTGAAAGGCCTAAGTGGGCCTATAAAGTGGCACCGGGATCCTCTTGTCGAAGCCCAAAAGCCGCGCCGAGAAGCGGAGGTCCTGCGCGCCGGGAAGCCCCTCAGTTGAGGCGCGCCGTGACAGGCCTGCCGAGAAGATACAAAATACAGTTATAAAACCCCCTTCCCCTCGAGCAAGAAAGAAAAAGGATCATCACCACCACCAGAGAGACAATAGAAGAGAGAAAAACGATAGAGAAAAGAGAGAAGAGACCAACAGAGCAAGAGAGAAAAAAAAAGAAGAAGAGGAAGAAGGAGAAGAAGCTCCAGGTGGGCAGCAGGGGAGGGAGAGGAGTCAATGCCCCCCCCCCCATGTTTTCTTTTCTTCTCAATGTAGTCTTACGAGTCTTACCTCGATTTATCAAATGTAGCAGGGATATCTCGGCCTTCGTTCTATTTCCCTTTCCCTCATTCCCCCTTTTTTGATTGGTGTGAGTTTGGGATGATGCAATGGAATGAAATGCTTTGATGGCCCGTTTGGGGCGTTTCCCCGTTTTCTTTCTTCTTCCTTACATGTATCTATGTTTCTGGTTCAACTGGGACGTGGAATGATGAAGCCTTCCCATCTCTGGTTTCTCTCGAATGAGTGCTGCTCAATGTCTTGAATGATCGTTCTGATGCTTCAGGTTTTTCTGCTCCGATTCTTCTTCCTGGAGGAACGTCGAAGGAAGAGTCCCAATCTTCACACCCATGGATTATTGGACTCTATCCTCTCACCCCTTCAGTGATGCCTACACTGGGTTGTCTCCCCATCTTTCATTCCGATTGTTTCCTTTTCTTAAGCCATTAAGGTCGCCCCAGGAATCAGGGACAGTTATCCCTTGGTTTCCCTGGACGGCCGGCGACAGAAAAACACATCCCCATGGGTTTTAAATGGATGATGATCTCGAGCCCTCCATAAACCTCACCTTCCAGTGATCCCCTGGCACTGCCCAGCAAAGCCCTTGGCTTCCCCCCTCATTTGCATCCTAAATTCCCAGCCATTACCTGAATCCCAGAAAGAAATCTCAAAAAATAGAGTGCCGTAGAACCCTGAAACACATCTTGGCGCCCTCATTTATCTCGGCTCCAAGAACAGTAGAACAGGTGAACAGCCCTCGGCGTGAGCCTTCTCGCACCGAGAACCCCCACTGCCCAGGCCGAAAAGGCCCTTCACCATTTCTTCTTGCCTGCGCCGAAAGCCTCTTCTCCGTTGCGCCGGGAACCCCTCACATTGAGCTGCGCCGATAAGCTCCCCGGCCCTTTTGTCTTCGCGCCGAGAAGCTCGCGCCGGGGGCTCCTCTTTGGCTTCTCTTCATCGCGCCGGGAACCCAGGCCCTCTCACCTTGGCGCCGGGAACCCCCGGCCTTCTTGCCATTGGCGCCGGGAGCCCCCTGTCCTCCTCTTCATCGCGCCGGGAACCCCGGCCCTCTCACCTTGGCGCCGGGAACCCCTGGCCTTCTTGCCATTGGCGCCGGGAGCCCTGGCCTTCCCATTTTTGGGTCATGCCGAGAGCCCGTGCCCATTCAGAGTGCGCCGAGAGCCTAATCTGCCACCCAACGAACCCCAACACCCAGAGCAAACCCACACAGGGATATCCGTGGATCACCAGATATGTCCCGGGGATAAAATTAAAGGGAGTCAGACTCCCTTATGTTCCATCAGTTCGTGTCGGGATTACGACAACCTACCCCCTTTTTAGCTCCGGTGAGCTCTGCCAATGCATGAGTGCCACCAGCTCTTATAAGGGAAGAGTCAAATATCGCCCCAAGGCATACATGTGTAATGCGAGAGGTTCGGCCTCTCTATCTTTCGGCTTTCATCCCGGCACTCCGTGGGTGATAGCCTATTCTCCCCTGGGCATAATCCAGATTATGGGGAGATGCTGTCGAAATGTTGATCGACGCTTTAAAATCCCATCATGGTTACAGCTCAGTCTGCCTGTGATTTAAACTCGTTTTCTCCCCTCGCCCCTATACCCAGTTTTTTTTAACCGCTGATTCAACGATATCGTCTGTTTCCGTGGTTGATGTTATTATCTTACCCGCCTTCCTGGCCCTGGTATGAAGTTTAAAATGGTGCACATGAATATCTGTTTGCCTTATGAGGCCTCCTATTTCGGCGTTTAATCAAGGGTTGTCCTTCTTGGGAAGGGCGTAATTAACGTCATAGCCTTTATGGTATGGCGGACTTTTGGTCTCGACTCGGACTTCACAATCGACTGACCAAGTCAAGTCGAGCACACAATGAAATCGTCACACATGTGACTGGCACGCCTAATAATCAATAAATACAAATAAGGGAATTCCCCCATAAATATAGATAAATAAATTAATAAAAAAAAATCCCCGCGTCCACAAGGCCCAGGGTGATGACCCTGGGGAAAACCCTCCGATGCCTAAGTCAGCAAGGTAGTAGAGCTTGGTGCAGAGGAGAAGAAAGAGATAGGGATGGGCACGAGATCGCTCTCCACCAGTGAGGGTGGCTGAGAGTGCTCAAACTCGCTTACCTTTCTAGAGGGCTAGCTTTTGTTTTTATAGTGGTTCCTTTCCCTTTGTAGGCGGGGGGAGAGGGAGTACGTAGGGGGCATTACTCTTAAAACGTAGGCTCCCCCCCTTGTGGGGGCGCTTCGCCTCCCCTCTTTCCGACCCCCGGACTTCCCTCGATCAATTATGCTCGGGCGCCGTTTGGGCCCTTCCCCGATCGACCGTTACTCAGACACCCGGCCCCGGAGACCGCCTGGGGTGTATTGGACCGAGTGGTTTGGGCTTTTTAATAAGTGGGCCCAATAATGGGGGTTGTCACTTATTGGGCTCTGGGGGTCCCGCTGGGCCGCTTCGAGCCACATATCTTTTGGGCCGCGAAATTGCCCCTCTCCACCCTTCATATTCTTAGTGATTAGTGTAGGCATAAAAGTGCGCCCCGAAGTGAAAGAAATAAGCAACTAATAAAAGATATGCAATATGAAGAAAAGGGAAGGGGTGATAAATAGATAAGAAAATGATGGCCATGATTGCCACCAAGGAATAACAACATAAAAGACAGAAAGAACTTAATAATTATGCTACGTACCTTAGAAATATGGAGAAATAGTCAGAAAATACCTCGAAGGGCTACTGGCTGAGAACGCGGTCATAGACTTGACCGTGACTATCTTGAACATGGCCTCCTGGACCACCACGTTAAGAACAAGGTGCGGGAAACTTGAATTCTTCTCCTTCTCGATCTCCAACCGGCTAGAAAGCAAGGGCCCCACGTCCTAAACTTGCCTGTACCTACGAAACAAAGCCAACAAGAGATAAAAACCCAATTAGAACTCGTGATTTGTGTAGCATCTATCCCACTAGAAGTATGAACATGAAAATAAGGGGGAAAGAATGCATCGGGGAGGTTGGGTTTTTAACCCTTGTAGAAGGGAACAAAGAGTAGGTGTGTGTGTGTATAGTGATTGTAATAAGATAGAAAAACGCAATAAAGATAGTAGAGAGTGTGCATGCATGCATGTAAGAGTGTGGTTGAAAAGGGAAGAATAGAATAATAGAAAGAGAAGAAGCAAGAAAGAAACCCAAAAAGAAGGACTGAGAACTTCCCTGGCCAATATGGGGTCAAAGAAGAGAGGTAGCAGCACAACATGGCTTCATCCCAGATCAGAAAATGCCCTCCCTTCGAGCCATAGACCCTAGGAGGCTATATATAGGACTTAAAACCCTAATCTCGGAGTTGGAGGATAATTTCTAGAAAAGGAGTTTTTGATGGATAAATGTACGAGATAATGGTGGGATAAACCCCCTAAGGTGATAAAGAGTCGATCCGGAGCAAAAGTCTAAGAAAGAATACTCTGGAATAGGCCTCCAACCTGGAAAGAGACATGTTTGGGTTGGGCACGGAATTCCTCTGAGAATGCGATTGATCAGGCGACTGCGAGCTGAGTGAAGGCGGTCGGAGGATATGTTGCGACTAGGCATGAAGGCGGTCGGATGATACACCGTGACTAGGTGTAAAGGCAGTCGGATGATACGTCGCGACCATGAGTGAACGCGATCAGACGATATGCCACGACCCTGAAAATATGCCAAAATGTGGGGAATTCATGAAAATGGGCTCCAAGGCTTAACGAGGCAAAAAAATGATTGAAATGGGATTGTAATAGGTCAGGGAAGACTCCAAAAACAATGGATAATTTGAGACATCATAATGATGAATAAGAGAAAGACTCGACTTGAAGACAAAAGACGGGTGTCAATAGATGCCCCTCCTTGATGTCCGCTTTACAAGGGAGCGAGCGAAGGCGACGCGGAGGCGAGATGGAGTGGAGATGAAGCGAAAGTGAAAGTGACATGAAATGGAGATGAAGTGGAGATGAAACAGAGCGAACTGAAAAGCAGTCATCAAGGCAAAAGACACCCATCATAACTGACAAGCGAACATGAATTCTCTCGAAAACGTTGAACTAACCACAAGGAAGAACTGGCACGGATGACACATGTCTGGAGAAACTAACTAACGAAAGAAAAGAAAAAACATGACCAACCTCATTAGGGGGCACAATCTAGAGCCAATGAGGAGATCGGAAGAGCAAAGAGTTGAAAAGCTGAAAAGGATTGATATTGAGATAAATTAATCCAGACAGGATCATGCTGGTCAATTAGACCAAGCGAGTAGATTAGAGAAGAAGTTCAAATTCGGAGTGTATTGGATATCTCTTACTCAAGAGAATCTAAGTGCAATTAACCATTGCCAAGGAGAAACCTTGAAGAATTATGAGGCGTGAATGCTCAAAAGATGACATGATGCACGCTGGGCTAAAATAAAGAATCATTAAAACGAATGCAAAGAAAAAGAAATAGAAAGTACTTAATGATAATATTACTAGACCAAACAAGTTAGGGTCAAGAGTCTTCTTGCAACCACGGCATACGAGACAGAGTCCATCGTTCCCTAACTGATCCAACCTAACGGCCTATCTAGTGATTAACTGCATGCCGTTAGATCATCATCATTTTTGGTAAATGGGAACATCAGATCTCAAAATATACGGAGAACCAGTCGTTCCTTGAGATTATATAATAAGAGTAGAGATAACATATAGTAATGTAACAGAGAGAAGGGATAGAAAGCCATATCTGACTTACTTGCGTAGGTGGGATGACATTTTTTAGATTTTTAGATTTTTAATCTGTATGGATTTTCAATAAAACAACAAAAACTATGGCTAAACAAACACAACATAAAGACAAAGACAACAGACATGCAAGCAACAATAAGCGAGGTAGGACTAGTGAAAATGGTAGGACTGTGAAACACAACACGGTGGGATAATAGATACAGAAACAACAAGAAACAACCCAAAAGGAGAACAACATGGCGGGACCGTGGAACATACGGGACAATAAAATTGAAACACGATGGGACATGGCAAAAACATGGGATGGTTGGGACAGCAAATACGGTTGGAACGAGACATGAACAACATAAAACACGCACGACACTGCGAAGACAACCAAGAAAGAATGACAAAACATAACAACACATAGACTTCAGCCAAAACCCATGACCAAAAGGAAGCATGGACAGAACCATCGGGTTCACAAACATAAGGTAAAGCCCTCTTGTAATGACCCAAGATCCGGATACCGAGTCAGACTCGATATCATTAGGATCCTACGCGGCCACCCAAGAGCTAGAAGCTCGGAAGGGTTATTTGGGGTGTTGTGGTTATGCATTGGAATTCTAAACAATAGTAGAAAATAAATTTACATAACTAATCCACTATTCTAGCAAAAATAAAATACATTTTATAAAATTATAATAGAGCTACAGAGTCCAGTCCACAAGTATAGTCAACAAGAAAAGAAACGTACACTGCCACAGGGCATACCCCGGCACTGGCAAGCTGGCTACTAAATATCCTCCAACCGAGATGCACCACCTCGAGGAGAAGCGCTGCACCTGAAAAAGTAGGGAGTGAGCCTCATCTCATTGGCCTAGTAGAGGTCCTACGGATTTCCACCACAACGAAAGCTGTAAGCAGTAACAACAGTAACAGCAATACCAACAACATAACAACATAGCAGCTACGGTCGGAACAAGAAGAACGGTAAATGGAGGAACCATGGAGCCTCTACGCTACCTCGACTCTCGCGGTCGAAATAATCCGTCCTCGTTGACGGAACCTCTAGCAAGGCTACGCGGTCAAACACGTAACCTCCACCCTCGGGAGGACATCTAGACACTAGTAACCCTCGATCTCAAGCTAGGGCTAGTAAAAGAACCATGCCCTCTACATAGGTCGACTCCAGCCCGTCTGCCGGAAGGGCCATCGACAACGCTATCGATAACTCAACCTTACCGGCATAGGGTCCGCCACTCGAGTATACACAACAAGGCCAGATGCATCCACTGACATCTTATACTGTGCCAAGGCCTCATATGTGCGCACACCACTCACATCTAATCTCAGGAGAAGCAGAGGAGACACACACACACACACCACACCCTGGGACTGGCTAGGATCCGTGCCTCTGCACCCAACAGTACGGCCGTGTCCTACACCCTGACACGGGGTACGCGCCACTATGTCCAACAGCAACATACACTTGTCCTAACCAAGGTACATACGCTCAGACGATCTTACCTCTACAAGGAGTGTTGTACATGCAAGGTGCTCTCGCTAGGTCCAATCATGACATGCCCTCCAAGCAGTGCAACTGTAAAGCACTATCTTCTGCATTCTCGCGGGAATCTCAAGAATATGCGTACCCACACGCCCGAACCACAGGAAACATCAGAACAATGCTACCAGCTACCGATGAACTATCTAGGGGCGGATGATGAAAACTCGGGAACATTGGCCCACTGACTCATACGAGAAAGCTTAGTTGCGATCATAGTGCTTACGCGGGAATACCCTCTGCGGTCACGGAACTTTTACATGGACAGTCGTTAGTTATTGCCCAAGTACATAGGAATGAATGCCCATACATCATAAATAACACAAGGATGGTCCCCTCTAATTATACGAGAATGGCAGGACGCACGGAATCACTCGGACACATATTCCTCGAAGCCACGTCCAACATGGACACCCCGGGGTATGAAAACAGCCGAAAGTGGCACCCTGGGCTCAAGGGGACTAGGTTTGGCTGCCCAAAGGCTGGGCAGCCACATCACTGGCCGCCGAGAGGGCTGGGCGGCCAATCCCTGGAAGCCCACCCTAGGCACCCTGTGGCCTGGGCAACCACCAGTATGGCCACCCGGTAGGCTGGAACAGTGGGCTGGGTGGCCACAGCAGTGGCCGCCTCTGACCCTGGGCAGCCAACATCCCTTTGGCCGCCCAGACAAGGGACTACACATAGAGAGAAAGGGGAGCAGGGAGGCCAGGCTCCTGGCCACCTACAACACCCTTGGCCTCCCAACAGAACTGGGTAGCCAGGCATCTGGCTACCCAACTCTGGACACAACGGCCACCCCCATAGCCGCCTCCTGCCAGGTTTCACTGAAACTATTGAACTCCACGTGGAGTTCGATCCCATACCCCATTCATCACAGAATGAAGGGGAAAACATGTGGAATCAACCCCCATACATTCCTACATCCGGGAAATCGCATTCAAACCATAAATCGAGGCCTAGATCGACCAAAACCGTCGCTCATCCTTGAACATGCACATTCTCCAAAACATGAAATCCTCTTGCTCTTGGCCTCACTGTTGCATGGAATCGTGAGGAAAACACACAAGAAGAGCAGGGATCCATCTCCATAACTTTTCGAAGGCTTAAACCATCGGAACCTCGCAGAAACGCCGATCCTCCCCATGGCCTCTCTCCACCCGGGACCTTCCCACAACCGTCAGCCGCTGAAGGTGAGAAAGGGAGAGGGAAAGAGAGACGGGAGAGTGAGGGTGACGGTGAGACACGAGAGAGAGATGAGAGAACAGAGGGGGAGAGAGGGGGGTTATAATAGGGTTTTAAAATTTTATTTTATTTTATTTATTTTTTCTATTCCATTTAGAAAATTCACAAGAACTCTGAAAAACCCTGCAAAAATATATTCTGACTAAGAAAAATTCAAGGAAAAAGAAAGGCCGCTCAATGCACCGCCGCAGACTCGAAATAATCCACATAAACATCATCTAAGGGTCCAAAGATCCAATATTAAAGTCCGAAATGTTAGATCCCCTAGTTGATTTTGATAGCTAAGTTTCAATGATGACAAATCTTGTGTGTATGTGTCATTGAGAAGGTACATTGAAAAATGCTAACCAAGGTGTTCATATCTTGATTATCTTGTTTTGTAGAATCAAATTACATGGTGGATATCATTTAGAAGTCAATGGAATGCTTGGCTGAGGACCTTGTGGCCTACCCATTCAAACAGGTAGCAAAAGTCATGTAATTTCTTCAGAAGAAATTTGGTAAGGCCTTACATTTCTAATAAATGTAAATGAAATGGCTTTTGTTAAACTATGGGTTTTCAAGTCGACTTGGCAAGTAACCAAGTTGACTTCTGATGAGGCAAGTCGACCTCTGATCATCCTCAAGTCGACTTCAGTTGGCCTCCTCCAAATTCTGTTTCAGGATGGTTGATGTTTGAGATTTTGATTCAAATACTCTATTGGTATCTTCATGTGTATTTTTCATAGGGGTTCTATGGAAGCTGCAAAGATTGAATACACTGAAATTCTCATGCTGAATGGAATTAAGTTCTTGATGTTAAGTTATGGTATATGAGCTATCAAAGGGCTCTCATGCATATCATTCATGTGTACTTAATGGGTTTTCATGATTATACTTCATGCATCTCTTACTTGGGGTGATTGAGCTTAAACTCTTACATTTTGTCCTTGATTTGAGCTTTCTGCAGGTTTTCGGTCGACCAAGAGACTGACTTCGGTCGACCATAAATAACAGTGTTCAAGGGTCTAAAAAATCTCAGACTTTGGTTGACCGGCCAAGGGCCTTCGGTCGACCGAAATCCACAACGCTCTAAGATCTGAAACTGGTAACATTTCGGTTGACCAACCCTCAAATTCTGGCGATGGTTTACGGCGGGCGAGCCCGTTAAGCTGTGTTCGAAACCTACTAATCATGATCCATTTGGGTTCAAATTTGACCCTCTTACCCCTAGGGCGTTCATACACATGTTAGACATATTTTGTAGGGGTTTGGCATGGGTTTTAATGTCTTTTGTTCATTCTAATGTGGAGGTATATATATGCTACGATTTCTACACTTGGAGTAGAAGAAATAGAAGGGAGGAAAGGGGCTAGGCCGCAGGTAGGAGAGGAGAGGATTTTCTCTTGAAGTGTTAACATTTTCCATCCTTGCAGGTGCGATTTAGGCTGTCATCCTGAAGATCTGCATCCCTCCTCAAGCATTCAAGCTCCGATGAAGTTGCATCTCCAAGGAGAAGCTCGTTCGTCAACGTTGTAGTTGAAGATCGACCTCCACTGTGGAAGCATCAAGCAAAATCATCTCCAGGCCCTTCATTGCATGAGAATATATTTTTGGAACCTTCCTACATATTTTTCTGATGATTTCTACCTTGTTTTTGAGCTTGTATTGAATATTTTCTCATTTTTCTGAACTACAAATCTATATGTATTGAACCGTCTGCGTACGGTTGTGGTTTATTATGCTGCGGTGTTGTAGCTCGTGTGTGTGTGTTTTGATCCATGGTCGGCTCGTGTAGGAGATGACGTCTCCGTGTGTTTGGAGCGTAAGCTCCGTGCGCTTCAGTTCGAAGCGAGTGGATCCTCACCATTTTGGTGAGGGGTGGACGTGGGGAGCCTGTCGTGGTCCCGAACCACCTAAAAAATCTATCTCGCATCTTGTGTGATTGTGGTTTGTTTGCTTATATTGTTTATATTGATCGTGTGAGAGCGGAGAGCTTGAGAGAACCTGTTCGCGTAGAGCGTAAATTTCCTTTCTCTATATTTCATGTTGGTAGTTAATTTTATTCTGCTGAGCATATTTTAAAAACTACCATTGCGATTGTCGGGGATAATTCAACCCCCCTTCTTGTCCTCGCATGCATCTAGGGATAACAATTTGGTATCAGAGCCAGGTCTCTGATTTTTAGGACAACCTCGCGGTTGTAGAGCAAAGATCCTTTGCTATGGCCAACAAGGGAATGCTCCCCGAGGGACATTCGATACACCAACCACCTTACTTTGATGGGTCTAATTACCTATATTGGAAGAATATGATGACTGTGTTCCTAAGGGCACATGAATTTGAGGTGTAGAGAGTAGTGTCCAAAGGTCCTTATGCATCACTTGAGAATGAGGATGAATGGGAGGATGAACACATTAAGAAGTGTTGTGCAAACTATAAAGCTATGAATATTATTCAATGCGCAATACACCCTAACGAATACTCACGTGTTTCTATGTGTTCATCTGCGCAGGAAATGTGGAACAAATTGAAGGTCATTTATGAAGGCACTTTAGAAGTACGGGAGACAAAGGCAAATCTACTGGTTCGGGAATATGAGCGGTTCACAATGAAGCCCGAGGAGAATATAAGTGAAATGTATGCATGGCTAAGTGAGATTACGAACAGTTTAAAAGTCCCGGGAAAAGAGTATTCAAACCAAGATCTGGTCAGGAAGGTGCTGCGGTCACTCACACCACTGTGGCACACAAAGGCGACTGTCATCGAGGATTCAAAGGATCTCACCACACTCACGGTGGATCAATTGATCGGGTCGCTGATGACGTACAAAATCAACATCATGAAGCCAACTTAGGAGGAAGGCAAGAAGAAGAAAATGATTGCACTGAAATCCTATCCAAGATTGTTTAAAGAAAGTGATGAAAGGTCATCTATGGACAGTGATGAAGAAGAACTAATGGCTCTCATCACAAGGAGGGCTAGAAGATACTTCAGAAAAGCAAGAAGAGAAGGCAATTTTTCGAGAAAATTTTTGAGAAGAAATGCCAACAAGGAAGGCGAGACGAGCAAGAAAGAAGAAATCATTTGCTATGAGTGTAAGAAGGTTGGCCACATGAGGGGTTAATTCCCCGATCTCCAGAAGAAGTTGAAAAAGAACAAAGGAAAGAAGTCGAAAGCAATGAGAGCAACGTGGAGCGACGAGGACACAGATAGCTCAAGATCCGAATGCGAGAAGGATGAGCTGGACGAGTTGGTCCAGAATTTGTGTTTGATGGCGGATGAAGAAAGTTCTGAGGTATATTTTGATTCCGAAAACGTCATTGCTGAACATTGGCAGTTAGCTTATGCTGGCATACATCAGAAGTATCAGAGGTCTAAAATGATGTCAAGAAGTTGAAAAATAAGTTTCATGATTTGATTAGTTTTACTAATTCATGTGATAGATGTAGCTTCTTTGAAATGTAAATTGAAAATTTTAAAGAAGAAAAAGATGATTTTGAATCTAAAATAACTTTGTATGAGGATGAGTTAGGATGCTTGGAAGTTGAAAAATAAAACGCTTATGAAAATGTGGAGAACTTGAAAATAGAAAATGCTAAATTGGTTGTGGAGTTAGATGAGCTTAAATCAAGATTGAATGAGTGTGAGAAATCCAAGAAAGAAATAGAAACCAATTTCAATACCATGCATGATGAATTACCGAAATTGAAAGATGTTGTTCAAAAGGAATTAAAAGGAAAATAGAAAATTGGTGAAACTAGCAATGGAAATGCTAGGAATGAGAAGAGTGATGTGAGACACACACCCACAAAGAAAAACTCATTAGTGAGAAATCAATTTCAGAAATTATTTGACTCATGTTGTTATACTCCTATTGACTCATGCATGAACTCATATGTTGATAGATCATATATGCATAGGAGTTGTTTTAGAAAGCCAACTGTCACTTGCTTTTACTGTGGTATGTTCGGCCACTCCATGTATGTGTGTGATTTGATGAGGGCTGATGATGAGTACTTTGAAAGGAAAAATAGAATACATTATTGTTCAAAGTAGAACTAACACTTCGGGACCCAAGCTTGCTTGGGTACCTAAATCAACTTGAGATTTGTTCTTGTTTGTGTAGGTCTGTCTAAGAGCCAAGTGGAACAAGTGGTTCCTGGACAGTGGATGCTCCAGACATATGACATGCAATAAGGAACTCTTTTCAGACCTGAAGGAAAAGGATGAAGGACTGGTTACCTTTGGCGGGAATGACAAAGGTAAAATTGTGGGAAGTGGATGGATAGGTAAGGATTCTAACCAGTCCATTGATGATGTTTTACTTGTAGAAAGTTTAAATGATAGCTTGCTTTGCATTAGTTAACTCTGTGACAAAGGTCATAGAGTTATTTTTGAAAACACACATTGCACAATTGTAGATAAAGACACAAATAAAATAAAATTCATTGGGCTTAGAGATGGAAACATTTAAACAGTTGATTTTGAAAGCTTTCCAAAAGAAAATTTCTATTTAGTTGCTAATAAGTCGGATGATGCATGGTTGTGGCATCGACGTTTAGGACATGCTAGTTTTAGCGTTCTTTCCAAACTGTATAGAAAAGATTTGGTTAGAGATTTGCCAAAGTTGAATTTTCATGTAGATAAAATTTGTGATGCATGTGCTATGGGGAAACAGACTAGGGTATCTTTCAAGTCTAAAAATATTGTCACCACTTATAGACCCCTTGAACTCCTTCACCTAGATTTATTTGGTCCCACTAGGACACACAGTATTGGAGGAAAATTTTATGGGTTTGTCATTGTTGATGATTACTCAAGATTTACTTGGATATTATTTTTAACCCATAAGAATGATGCTTTGCAGGAGTTCAGAGATCTTTGCAGGAATTTACAAAATGATAAGGGGTATCATATCAAGGTAATTCGGAGTGACCATGGAAGAGAATTTGATAACCATGACTTTGATGATTTTTGCAGGAAATAGGGGTGAGGGGCGTGATCTCGTGCGGCTCCTGAGCGGGGTAGATGATCACCGAATAGTGAACTGTAAAGAAAGGGAAACGGATCAGGGGGCCCAGGGAAGGTTCCCTGGGGAAAACCCTCCGATGCTTAAGTCAGTAGAGCAATGGTGGAAGATATAGAGGGAGGTAGAAAGAGGTGCACGAGATCCCCTTACACCAAGGTGGTGAAGTGGTTCCTACTCAGGGAGTTTTAGGCGTGTATCACCCTTACCCTTCATTGGAGGGAGTCCCAGGTTTAAATAGTGCACTGGCCTCATGAGTCCCATAAGCTGAGGGGTTTCAGGCGGGGGTTACGTCCTCAACGTGGGCTCTTCACGTCCTCATCGTGGAATTTTTATAGCATTGAGGGATCATGGGTCCCTTATCCTCATAAACTTCTGCTCATAAAGGGCTCTCAACGGCAGCGTGGATAAGTAATCGTCGGTTAAAACCCAAGCATGAAGGGTGCCAACCCTGTCCGGGTGGTAGGCATAGCTCGGATGAAGATAGGTCGGAGTGGGCGCTGAGCGCTTGCCTCTATCCCGATGAGGGAATAACTCGGGCATGGGTCTTCCTCCGTTCTGACCGTCGTTTGGGCCTTCCGAGCCTAAGGGCCGCCGAGGAAGGGTTTGATCCTGAGTAATCTTATTGGGCTTTTTATTCTAAGTTGGCCCTACGGGGCTGTCACTTGGAATGAGCTGGGCCTCGTTTAGTTCTGATGGACCTAGTTCGGCTGCTTTTAGATGGGCTACAGAAATCCCCCTCTCCACTTGTCCCCCTCCTACTCCCGAGCTTTAGTAAGCTCGGAAGAGTAGCTGTTTGGGATTTTGGACCAGCGTGGCTCAGGTGGGTGGAGATCTGGCGGTGTTAGTAAGCCACATGTCATGGTCACCTGGGCCCTTAATAATGATGATCCTGACGGATTTGAACTGAAGGGCCCCCCTTTTCTTGGAGGTCGGAACGACGCGCCGCCATCCGCGTGGGAATATAGGCGTTGTGCACTTGCCGTTGCTCCAGACTCCCTCCGTTTTCAGGGTTTGGCTCTCCTTCGTGTTTACTTTTGGGGCCCTTTGATGCGTCGTGAAGGCACGACGGAGGAGCAGAGGCTTGCAGCGGCGTTTGCGGAGTTGGCGGAGATAACCGCAGAGGCAGTCTGGCGGCTTCCTCTTCCCCTGGAATCTTCGGGTCCCCGAGATCGCCTTTCCTCAAACTCTTCTCCGGATTTCATGGCGGACCAGCGTTCGGATGCTGAGGAGTGGGAGGACGAGCCAATGGTGAAGGCACCGGTTCCAAACTGTAGTGAACTGGGGGAGGCGGATGTGAGAAGGCTGGAGCACCAGTATCGCCTGCCCCACAAGTTCTGCTTTGCCGCGGCCTCTCCACACGAGACGAGCTTGGACTCTCGTACATGCCATATCTGTACTTTCCTTCTATCGTGGAAGGGTGGGTTCCGCCTTCCCTTCGAACCTTTCGTTCTTCAGCTTCTCAATTTTTTCCTGTTGGCGCCCATTCAGTTGGTAGCCAATTCTTATCTTCTTCTTTCCGCCTTCCGCATTCTCTGCCGCCAGTGTGGAGTTCCTCCTTCCTTGGAACTCTTTCACTATTTCTTTGAGTTGAAAGCACATCTAATGGGGGCATCTCTCGCCCTTCACATTTTTCCACAGCTTCGATTGCTCGTCAGCATAGCTCCATTGTGTCCATCATATTTTTCTGAGTCAAGTCATGTAATTTTCATATTTTATTTGAGTCATGTCATTGTAATTTTCCTTTTATTTGAGTCAAGTACCTAGGTCATTGAGTCATCTACCTAAGTTAAGTGTCATAGGGTTTGTAGTTTGGTTAATGGGCCCAATTCAATGGGCTAGGCCCAGGGGCGCCCCCTTCCCCCTTGGTTATTTGTCATTAGTCCTAAAGTCAGGGGCTTATTGTAAATTGTGGGATCCCTATAAATAGGACCCCACTCTCTCCATTTGTAGTTAATGAATGAATGAATATTTAAATTTTCTTGTGTCCAACTTAAATCTTCTTCTTTTGGTGAGAAGCCAATTGAGTGGGTGAGAAGCCTCTATCCCCCCCCTCTCTCTACCTCTCTCTCTAGGAAGTAATTTTCTCTCTCCTCCACTTTCTCTCTCTAAAACCTACGCCCCTTTCTCTCTCCTCCCCTCCCAACCACCTTTCTCTCTCTTCCCCCCCTCCAATAACTCATCTCCAACTCCCCACCACCCCACCTTAACTCCACCCTAGCCCCAAGGGAGATTTCACCACTCCCCACTCCACTCCACTCTCCAACCACCAACCACCCACTCCCCTTCCCCAAGCGCCCTCTCATCTCCCAAGGGAGAATTCCCCACTCCCCAAGCCCCCCCTTTACCTTCCCCACACAACCCTTCCCATCCCCAAAGCCCCCATTAATACCCCATTATTCCATTTTCAAACCTAGGAGAGAGATCTCTCCTTCCCTCTCTCCCACCCATCCCAAATTCGCAGATCCTCTCTCACCCACTGTAAACACCCCATCCCAGCCCCCATTCTCCCCTTCCCACACCTTGGAACACCCCCTCCCAGACCCCCTCACAGCTAGAGGTTGCCCCCATACACATCCACCTCATTTCCCCTCCCATATACCCCATTTCCCCCCATCATCTTCAACCTACAGTTCTCAGTTCGGGGGAAGTAGAGAAGCTACAGATTGCAGAGGCTGTCCCATCATCTCCTCGATGACTCTGGTGGCAAGTTCTATATTGCTGGAAAGATCGTCAAGTCAGCTTCGCAACTGTGGTGGTCTCGTCCCTATCCGAGTTCATAACTGCCCGGAGGAGCCATCTTCGCCGGACTGCACTTCTTCCTCTTGACAGTCAACCTGAAGCAACGTTCAGAGACTGCCACGGCCGTCCTCTTGAGGATCTAGAGGCAGGACTTGATTGGGATCTTCTACGACGAGCCTACTTCGAGGAACAAGAAGTGGAACCCCGTTCGGCATCCGGAGCTAAGATTTATCAATTTTCTCCTCCAGGTGCGCAGTTCTGTATCCTCTGGAACAAAACCGAACCCTGTCCACTGTTCGAGCTCTCCCCGTCTTCTACAACATCCCCTGGCATCCCCGTTGGTTTCGTTTCGAAGAGGACTCAACAACGGTTCCAACGACTTCACCCACGCCTGATTCAGAGATCGGGAGCGCTCGTGGCTACTTCATCTTCCTGCTGCTGTGGTATCATAGCTGACAGAACCAGAACTCAGGGACCCTGTTCGCGCCTCTGCCCAGACCAGCATCGAGTTTTTGAAATTCCCCAAAAATTTGGATGATCTCCTAGGTCAACTACGAAGATTTTCCAGCTAGTTTTGTCGACATCGGAGCTCTGGAGTGGTCGCTGCGACAGCAACATCAACCGTCTATCCTCTGTTCCAGAGGGCGGGCTGAATCGACAACTTTCTATCATTTAGCTCCTAGTTCGCTTTTCCCCCTCCCCGCTTGGCCGGCTGAGCGCCCCTCCATGCGTGGAGGTACACTTTGGTTGTAATACAATTCTCCACCCCTAGTCCAACCCTCTTTCAAGGGGCGTAGTGCATGTAACTTGAATTTTTAGGTTGAAGCTTCATCGGCGCGGCGTGCGGGCGAGCCCACGCTTCCTCGCTCGCCCTCGTCTCCGACTGGGATCGGTGTCTTCACACCGGTCAGGTGAGCTTTAGTTACCCCTTGCTGGTTTAGAATTGCTGCTAGTGCCGTCGGATGGTAAGGAGTGCCCGATCTCGAATTACTTATGTGTGAGTGACTACCGCCGGCAAGTTGTGAGTAAGCCATTACATCCCACGCCCTTGGCGTGCTGGCCGCCCCTGAAGGTGGGCATCCTAGGGCCCTTAGGGGTTCAACCTTAGGCTAGCCAACCCCCGGAGCAGCGAGGTCCCGTCCTAGACCCTCAGCACCATCACCGGATTGCCTACGGGCACGAGAGTGCGCTTAGCGGGTGAGTCCGCTCGAGTAAAGTCACCGATCCGTGCATTGCTTGCTTGCTAGGTCCAAGGGGTTTTTGGTCTCGTGACTATCACCCCCAAGGTGGTGTAACATCAATTGGTATCAGAGCAAGTTCTAGACTTGTCTCTACTAAGTCTTGTCCTAGGGCCATTGCATTTATCCCCCCATTCATCATGGCCAGTTCCTACTTAACCTACTCGCCACCCTTGGACATCATTTTAGATAAGGACATTACCTTTGACAGATCGCGTTCTAGTGATTATGTTAGGTGGGAGGCTACCAAGGAAAGGTACTTTGAAAAGACTTGGGTATATGGACCCGCGAGAGTCCGTAAGGCCAAGGGACGACTTCGGGGTCAAGCCAAGAGTAAGTGGGAGCACATAGAGGGATTAAGAAGGATTAAGAGGCAAGAGCCCATTCACTCATGGGATGATATGAAGAAGGAACTTAGAAAGATCTATGCTCCCCGACATTCCTCTTCCTATCCGAGGAGCACTACCACTCTTCCATCCCCACCCGACCAACTTGAGACCACCCTTAGGTCTCCAACCCCACCACTCCCAACAAATCCCCTCTCAACCATCATCACTACACTTCGCCACCAAGTCCTCTCCATTAAGACCCAAATGATCCCAGCATCCACCTCTCCACCTAACCCCATGAGGGCCCCCACACCCCAACCAAAACCCCCTTCCATAACCCTCAATATCCAAACCAAATTGGCCCCCGCTCCCACCCCTCCCCAACCGGCCGATCCCAAGGGCAAGAGACCCTTAACCGACCCAGCTTCCCCCGTGATGACAACCACTCCCCCGTCCAAAGTCACTCACCCAACCTTCACCATTCAAACCCAAGTGGACCCCGTGTCCACCCCTCCACCTAGGCCCATGACGGCCGCCATCACCAAACCCACTGTCCCTTATCCAATTCATACCCACACCCAATTGACCTCCGCCCCTCCGCCTTCCCCCATAAGGGATACCCCCACCGAGGCCCACCCAACCCATCTCCCACTCCCTACTCTAAAACTCCCAAGTCCTAGGCCTCCACTACTTCCCCTCCCTATCCTAACCCCAGTTTCCCATTACCCACCACCCCGGGTGCACCATGCACTGATCATCATCACCCCTCCCACAAAAGTCCTTCCCATCCCCTTGGTAGAGGACACCATCTCCCCCACCCCACATAGCCTGGAACCTCACCCCACCCTCAAGGAAACCCAAGTGCACACCCAGGGTGAGGATGAGTCTCTAGTCTTCCCTACTTCACACAGCTCAAACCTTCAAGGACCACATGCCTTCACACATGGCACCATAACCTTAGATGGGTCCCTACTCAAATGGCTCAAGGTAGACCCCGTCCTCCATAGCTTGCACTCATACCCCCCACCTATGAAGCGATACCTCCCTCTCGTACCCCTCTCCAATTCTACCATCATCCGAACATCTTACCAAGTGGAGAACTTAGGGGACATTCTCAAGAGCTTAGCATGGCAAATGAAGTTGACCGGCATGTTGACCACAGTGGCCAACCAACCTAGGAGCCTTGACCTCCTACACCTATGTGTCGGATCTATCACCTCGATTTGCACCGTTAGTTGCTACACTAACGACCTCCTTCTATTCCTCCCCACACCCGATGAGCCCAACCTTATCCTCAAATTGGAGTCCCTCATATCGGGCAGAGAGCCAAGCCATCCTCTCATGGCCAGCCCACCCACTAAGAACTTCGGCCCAATCATTTCATTAGAGGAGGATGATCCACCACCATATTGTGAGGACCTTGAGGATGTTGAGATGAACTTAGAGCTCCTTTCCCCCGGGTACACTTATGTTGATCCTTTTGACCCCTCCCAATGGGAACCTGGAAACCCATGTGATCCACCCACATCACTTATCACCCACTCCTTCCTACCCTCACCCACCATGTTAGGCCAAGCCCACCTCTCCCAAGTCCCGGGCAACACAAGGGAAGCTATGACCAAGGAAGATCTACACCTAAGGAACAAGGAGGTGTCTCTCCCCATGATGTCCACCTTCCTTGACCGCTTCGACCCTTTTGAATGGAAACTCCAATGCCAAACCATACCCCAACACATCACAGTCATTTTCGGGTTAGGAAAACATATGTCTTGCCACCTCGAACCACTTGTCATGATTCATAAGTCGGGTACATTCATTCATATCACCCACATGTCAAGTAGGAAACATGAGTGGTCCATATTCGGATGTAATGGTCCACCTTCATTCATCATGAGTCTTAAACATGTTAGAAGCATTCATGGATGTCCGGGTCCTCCAGCACTCATCACACCCACGCATGAGAGGGACACCTATGGATGCCCCGGCCCTCCGACACCCTTCAAAGTCTCCATGGCATCTCTGCATGATTGGTCTAAATATGGTTGTCCTGGCCCCCCTTTGCATATCATGCATCTCCCACTCACATCGCATCATAGTACTTGGCATGAGCATTTAAACAAGCAACAAACAACGAGCGGTGAGAATCACAAGAAGCGGGCAAAACCTCGCGAACGCCACTTTGAATTCCATGATGGCAACTTGGCGATGGTGACTCTGGAGTGGCTCTACCCTAGGGTCACCTCCAACTTGAGGGCACGAGGACTTGGACCTTGCCTAGTTCTGAGTGGCCTTGGCAACCCAGCTTATGGGTTGGGCTTTTTAATTGGGTTTTGGGATATACCCCACTTTTCACGTGGCGGATCTTGCACCCTCTAAGGGCACCGCGGTGGATCCCAGTGAGCACCTTGAGCCTACCCCCACCTTTGTGAGTGACACCCTCGGAGAGCCTCCACATATCAGCTTGAGAGTCCGACGTGTGCACACGGAGGTAATACTAGGCAAGCAGGGTACCATCGCCAGCAAGAGGGTGTGCCCGAGCCACCTTGAGAGGATGAAGAGCCGTCCCCCGGTTAAGGATGCGAGGTTGAGTTTGGAGGTTGTGGCTCGCCCGGAGTTGCATTGGAGGACCTCTCCCCTGGCGGACCCATACTCGACGGAGTCGAGTTCTTCGCACCCCGGGGGTATGATGGGGGCATCTCTCGCCCTTCACATTTTTCCATAGTTTCGATTGCTCGTCAGCATAGCTCATTGTGTCCGTCATATTTTTCTGAGTCGAGTCATGTAATTTTCATATTTTATTTGAGTCATGTCATTGTAATTTTCATTTTATTTGAGTCAAGTACCTAGGTCATTGAGTCATCTACCTAAGTTAAGTGTCATAGGATTTATTAGTTTGGTTAATGGGCCCAATTCAATGGGCTAGGCCCAGGGGCGCCCCCCTTCCCCCTTGGTTATTTATCATTAGTCCTAAAGTCAGGGACTTATTGTAAATTGTGGGATCCCTATAAATAGGACCCCACTCTCTCCATTTGTAGTTAATGAATGAATGAATATTTGAATTTTCTAGTGTCCAACTTAAATCTTCTTCTTTTGGTGAGAAGCCAATTGAGTGGGTGAGAAGCCCTTATACCCCCTCTCTCTAGGAAGCCATTTTCTCTCTCCTCAACTTTCTCTCTCTAAAACCTGCGCCCCTTTCTCTCTCCTCCCCTCCCAACCACCTCTCTCTCTTCCCCCCTCCAATAGCTCATCTCCAACTCCCCACCACCCCACCTTAACTCCACCCCAGTCCCAAGGGAGATTCCACCACTCCCCACTCCACTCTCCACTCTCCAACCACCAACCACCCACTCCCCTTCCCCAAGCACCCTCTCATCTCCCAAGGGAGAATTCTCCACTCCCCAAGCCCCCCCTTTACCTTCCCCACACAACCCTTCCCATCCCCAAAGCCCCCATTAACACCCCATTATTCCATTTTCAAACCTAGGAGAGAGATCTCTCCTTCCCTCTCTCCCACCCATCCCAAATTCGCAGCTCCTCTCTCACCCACTGTAAACACCCCATTCCAGCCCCCATTCTCCCCTTCCCACACCTTGGAGCACCCCCTCCGAGACCCCCTCACAGCTAGAGGTTGCCCCCATACACATCCACCTCATTTCCCCTCCCATATACCCCATTTCCCCCCATCATCTTCAACATGCAGTTCTCAGTTCGGGGGAAGTAGAGAAGCTGTAGATTGCAGAGGCTATCCCATCGTCTCCTCAATGAACCTAGTGGCAAGTTCTATATTGCTGGAAAGATCGTCAAGTCAGCTTCGCAACCGTGGTGGTCTCGTCACTGTCCGAGTTCGTAGCTGCCCAGAGGAGCCATCTTTGCCGGACTGCACTTCTTCCTCCTGAAAGTCAACCTGAAGAAACGTTCAGAGACTGCCACGGCCATCCTCTTGAGGATCTGGAAGCGGGACTTGGCTGGGATCTTCTACGACGAGCCTACTTCGAGGAACAAGAAGTGGAACCCCGTTCGGCATCCGGAGCTAAGATTTATCATTTTTCTCCTCCAGGTGCGCAGTTCTGTATCCTCTGGAATAGAACCGAACCCTGTCCACTGTTCAAGCTCTCCCCATCTTCTCCGACATCTCCTGGCATCCCCGTTGGTCTTGTTTCGAAGAGGACTCAACAACGGTTCCAACGACTTCACCCACGCCAGATTCAGAGATCGGGAGCGCTCGTGGCTGCTTCATCTTCCTGCTGCTGTGGTACAGTAGCTGACAGAACCAGAACTCAGGGACCCTATTCGCGCCTCTGCCCCGACCAGCACCGAGTTTCTGAAATTCCTCAAAAATTTGGACGATCTCCTAAGTCAACTATGAATATTTTCCATCTGATTTCGTCGACATCGGAGCTCTGGAGTGGCCGCTGCGACAGCAACATCAACCATCTGTCCTCTATTCCAGAGGGCGGGCTGAATCGACAACTTTCTATCATTTAGCTCCTAGTTCGCCTTTCCCCCTCCCCGCTTGGCCGACTGAGCGCCCCTCCCTGCGTGGAGGTACACTTTGGTTGTAATACAATTCCCCACCCCTAGTCCAACCCCCTTGCAAGGGGCGTAGTGCATGTAACTTGAATTTTCAAGTTGAAGCTTCATCGGCGCGGCGTGCGGGTGAGCCCACTTTTCATCGCTCTCCCTCGTCTCCGACCGGGATCGGTGTCTTTACACCGGTCAGGTGAGCTACAGTTACCCCTTGCTGTTTTTATTCCTTTGCTGGTTTAGTATTGCTGCTAGTGCCGTCGGATGGTAAGGAGTGCCCGATCCTGAATTACTTATGTGTGAGTGACTACTGTCGGCAAGTTGTGAGTGAGCCATTACATCCCACGCCCTTGGCGTGCTGGCCGCCCCCAAAGGTGGGCATCCTAGGGCCCTTAGGGGTTCAACCGTAGGCTAGCCAACCCCCGGAGCAGGGAGGTCTCGTTCTGGACCCTCACCACCATCACCGGATTGCCTACGGGCACGAGAGTGCGCTTAGCGGGTGAGTCCGGTTGAGTAAAGTCACCGGTCCGTGCATTGCTTGCTTGCTAGGTCCAAGGGGTTTTTGGTCTCGTGACTATCACCCCCAAGGTGGTGTCACATCAACATCCTTCGGCCGGGAAGAGTTTCTATTTCATCCAGGCGAGGCGGAATAGGAGCTGTATCTCCTTGGCTACGAAGGATTCTTCGCATAAGGGGTGGAAAACTCAATTCTTCTGGGTGAGGATTGTTCGGTGGAGGAAACCTGGAGGTGTCCAGTAATCCCCAATTTTCACCCGAATATCCCTCCTAGGCAGGATGAGTTCCCTCCACATGTGGAGGAATATGCGACTTTCTTGCTGAAGCACCGCCAATCCACAGAAGAGCTGGTTACCCCAGAGAACGTCGAGCGGTGCCTCCTCACGCGGCTGCATCCGTCTGGCACAGGTGCCACAAGTTAGACTCTTCTCTGGATGTTGGGTCCATTTTTCTTTTTCTGACCATGTCTTCCTTTTTGTGCAGACACCAGGGGGCCGGCTTTGGAGGAGGCCGCGGAGGTGATCGAGCTCGGCGATGACTCGGCTGCCGATGAATCGGCTGCTCTCATGGGTCGCTCCTGAGCCAAAGATAAGGGCAAGGGGGCGGCCCAGGGCGAATCCTCCAAGCCGCGGGGGTCCAAGCGCAAGGATCCCGTGGAGGACATGATCCGGGCCACCGTGAAGGCCAGGAAGCGGGCCAAGAAGGCCGGGGTCGTACTCACAGTCGAAGGCGACCTTGCCGCGGCTCGCCCCTTCGCCGAGCATGATGGGGCCGACCCTACCGGGCGAGCTCTCCCACCCGCCGAACAAGAGGAGGCCGAGGAGGTTGGGGCTGCTGTTGAGTTATGATTTTGATGATTGTTGGCGTTATGGTTTTGATGATAACTAAACTTAATGTGTGATTGAGTGATGATAACTAAACTTATGGTTGATTGCACATTCATGTTTAAATATGTTTGAGATGGCAAATGACAATGGTACATGGTCTTCATTCATGATTGATTGAATTATTTTTACAAGAGGCAAGAGGTTTCATAACCTTTTTAATGTGAACAAGCATGGTATTAACCTTAACTATCTTGCTTGTAGGATCAAACGCATGGCAGTCACCTAGTGAACTAAACTTGTGGATAAGCACCCTGCTCCTCTACAATCCAAAATAGGTGGTATATGTCATTTACTATCAAGAACCATTGGTGAGACTCTTACCTTGTGTATCTCATGCTTAGCATCAATCTCACCTTATGTATCTTATGTATACACCTCATTCATGCACATTCAACATGAAACCCTTTTGGCCATTGTGCGCCCTCGCCCGCGGATCGACCTGCACGGTCAGGTCGCGGGGATCGACCTGCCCGGTCAGGTGGCGGGGGTCAAGGGGGCAGCGCCCCTTGTCGGGGTTTCCGGGGGCGGAGCCCCCGGAACAAAATTTAGAATTTCTCAAATGGTTTAGACATTTAAAATGCATAAACCAAGTGAATCCAATCCCAAAAATGCATGGATTTGATATGGACATGAAGCCCTTGAATTATGAACATATTACTTT
Source organism: Amorphophallus konjac (assembly GCA_022559845.1). Lineage (NCBI taxonomy): Eukaryota > Viridiplantae > Streptophyta > Magnoliopsida > Alismatales > Araceae > Amorphophallus > Amorphophallus konjac. Next base: position 184,235,687 of record CM040120.1, read on the forward strand.
GAGCTAACACTTCAATTTTGCAGGTATAGGTCTTTCCGGTTGATCTACACGCCTTGGCCGGTCGACCAGAATTGCCAGAGCCTAAAAATTCCAAATTCTACAGGTAGCGGTCGACCGCCCCTAGGCGTCCGGTCGACCGGTTTTCCCAGCAACCAAAACTTCGAAACCTGTAAAATTCCGGTCGATCGCCCCATGACCGCCGGTCGACCGCCAGCCTCGAACTGCCCATTTTGTTGACTTTTTGTCACTTCGAGGAAAGCCCTTCCTCTTGCTATTATTTAATCCCAAAGCCACCAAACCCTCCAGATTTAGTGGATCTGGTCTGGGGATTGTCCACAGACCTTCCAAGGGTTATAAAACCTCTCCTTGAGGTCATAAACCCTAAGAGACTCAAAGAGAAGAAATCAACAAAGAGAGAGATCAAGGTGGCTCAAGGAAGAGGAGAATCACTGTAGCCATGAACAGTGATCCGTGGGCAAAGCTTCATCCATAGCTGAGGGTTCAAGATCCATTTCGAAGCCTTCATCCTCCCAAGAACTGAAGAAGCAAGAAATCAACAAGGAGAGATCGAGAGGAAAGCTATCAAATGAAGATTGCAGCAACGTTCGTGAACAACATTCCTCTCAACAAGTTCATCATCCGATCGAAGCCGTTCTAGCATCAACTGAAGCCATTCAAGCATCTTCCCAAGCCAAGGAGTTCCAATCAAGCAATGGTATCAAGAAAAGCTTAAGAGAAGGCTGTCCAAGTGAAAGAAGAAAGAAGTACTGTAGTAGTGAATAATACTCTGTGCAAGAGGATCTACATCAAATACAAGGCCATTCAAGCTGAGTCTCAAGCCATTCAAGTAAAGAAGGAATCAACGCAAACATCCGAAGCATACACTCAGGGGGAGCCTAAATCAGGAGCATTCTAAACTGTGCCTTATTGTGTTTCAAGTTCATATTCGTGTTTTGTATAAACTGCAAACTTGTATGTGTGTGGATCGTTGTTGGATCCGTGGTCGTGTGTGTGCATGTCATTTTTGATTCATGTGTGTGTAGGTCTTTTTAGATCTACGTGTGTGTGTGGTTTTATCCGGATCTTAGTGTTTGTGTGTGTGGAGTGCTGCACTTGTCGCAGCGTGTGTGTGTCTTGTTGATCCGCTTGTTGGATCGTGTTGGAGACCTCGTCTCCATGTGTGTGTGTGTGTGTGTGTGTGTGTGGGCAGGCGTCGTTCTGCGTGTGTGTTTGGAGCGTCGTCTCCGTTTGGGGTTTTATCCCGAGTGAAGCCTCACCGAGTTTGGTGAGGGGTGGACGTAGGATTGCCGTTGTTGCATCCGAAACACCTTAAAATACGTTGTGCACTTTGGTTTGATTTGTGTGGTTTGGTCCTTTTCTTTTATCTCCATTCTATGTGAGTGTTAGTATAATTGCGATTCTGGATTTATCCTTGTAAACCTTGCATAATCTATATCATCATCCAATTCAGTTTGATAAATCCATTTTGTGAACAAACAGTTTTGAACCTCTTGATTAACATTGTATCACATATTCTGAAAAGGACAAAAGTTTTCGTAAAATTGGTAAACACTCAATTCACCCCCCTCTTGGGCGTCAATGATCGCGAGACTTCAATTGGTATCAGAGCCAAGGCTCTAATTTCATAGATCTAACGATCTAGAGTGATCCAGATCAATGACTACCATTATGTACACTTTGAATTCTCCACCGGTGTTTGATGGTTGCAATTTTGATTTGTGGTTAGGAAGGATGTGCAGTCTAGTCAACTCATATGATCCTAAGCTATGGAAGCTTATCTCACATGGTCCTTATGAGTTGCCTAAAGACAAATCTGTCTGGACCACAGATTCCAAGCTCAAACATGATCAAAATTGTTTGGTTCTAAAATTGATTATTGCTACAGTTGATTCTAATCATTTCCCTTTTGTCTCCCATTGCAGATCCGCGAAGGATATCTTGGTTGGCTTAACCAAAGTCCGGGAAGAGCATGAAGACCAATGTCTTGTGGCAGGCACGAGTGATCAAGGGAGTGATCAACAAGTTGAATCAAGCTCAAAGGTAAATTCTGATTCTGATAATGAAGATGAATTTAGCTATGAGGAGTTATTGATTGTATATGATGAGCTTGCTGATAAATATGAGAGGGTTAAGTCTGAAAATAAAAAATTGAAAAAGAATGTTGGATAAAATAAATGTGATTCTCCATGTAAAGAATGCTCACACTTGAAAGAAGTGATTGATGGTCATGTGTTCGACATTGAAATTCACAAAGATCAAATTTCTTCATTGAGAAATGAAAATAAAGAGCTGAGAGAGAGAGTTAGTATTATAAGCAATGGTCAAAATGAGTTTGCTCATGATAAAAATCTTGAAATGGAAAATGAGAAACTGAAGGAATTGAATAGAACTATTTCTGAAAGATTGCTTGCTCTTGAAAAAGGAAAATTTGTGAATATTGATGAATCTGAAAAAGTGCATGCTTTGTTGCAAGAAATTGAAAGTCATAAAACCATCAATGCTACTTTACATGAACAAGTCAACTCCTATGAAAATAAGATGGTTTCCTATGAATTGCACATTGCATCTCTTCAATCTGAAATTCTTGACTTGAATGTTTCATTGTCTAGATTTGTGAATGGTCAAAAAAATTTGGACAAATTATTGGGGTCGAAAGTGAATTTTCAAAGGGAAGGGCTGGGTTTTTAATCCTGTGAACAAAAAGAAGTTTGAAAATAAAGTTTATACATCTTTTATGCACAGTTCAAACAAAGCCAGTACATCAAATGGGTCCCCAAATCAATCTTCTTCACAGACAATAAAAAGATCAAATGAAAATCTGAAAAAGAAAAATCATGTTGCACACACACATACATCCACAAAGAAAATCAATTTACATCAAAAGTTCAAAAATGCTGCTAGCACCTCCATGCATGTTGAACATACCTCTTCCACACACACACAACCAATTAGAAAGAAACTCACATATTTTTATTGTGGAAAATATGGACATGCTATGCATAATTGTTTCATTATGAAGAATGATGATTTGAGAGCATGTCGAAACCAAGCTGTTTTAAAAAATGCAAAGAAAGTCTTCACCATAAAATCTTCTATGCATTGTAATCATTGTGGTAAATGAGGTCATACAACTTTACATTGCTGGTTATTGTTGAAGAGAAAGAACTCCCACTTAACACATAATGCTCACGCACACAAATCAGTAGAACCCATGAGAAGGAAGAATATGATGCCACGTGCCTTCTACCATCACTTTGGTCAACCTGAGAATGTTAAGCATGATTATTTTCTAAAGAAAAATGATGATTTGAATGTTGTCAAAAGTTGGAAACCACATTCCCATGTTGATGCTAACCCACAAGGACCCAAAAGGATTTGGGTACCTAAGAATGTCAAATGAGAAATTTGTTTTGCAGGTGTGCCTTGGGAATGTAAAGCATGAAATTTATTTTCGCCAAAAAGGTAAGGCACACGAGTCAAGTGACTCAAGAAAGGCTAAAACAGAAAATCAAAAATGAAATTTGGAAACTCAGGTGATATCCCTCTCACTCTCTTCAGTAATGGTGTCATGGCTTTATTCATATTGTGTTGAATAGTCTTGTGATAATGCACATGTCCGCACATGCATTTCATTCATTGTTGTTTGCATACTCGTGCATATATCACTTGTCACATAACATCTTGTGGTAGGAGAGCTTGAAGATTCTTCAGATCATGTTTTCACTACACATATTGAGTTTGCATACACTTTCATACTCTGTCATACATAAGTTGAACATTATGTATTCATGCCATAATGCATTGCAATTCCCCTGCCTTCATCATCCATGATTACATAGTATATCAAATGGTGACATGTGGAAGGGCAGGTTAAGCCTGTCTGAAAACTATCACTATGCGTGAGGTGATCTTCGGATCTAAGTTCTCCGCCTAGTACTATGAGTCATTTACTTAAAAGGCTGCATATGGGATTGGATTGTCACCGAACATCTTGCATTCATGCACACATTAAGGGGGAGCAATCACATTCGTCATATGGGCTTAATGTTCAAGTTCACACATGAGTCATGCATTGCATCTAGAGCTGTCTAGGGGTGTTGGTTGTTAAAATTATTTATCATATCATTATTAATAAATTTGAATCGAAATTGACAAATCAAAATTTTTATCTTTGGATGCAGATTATACTTCCAAGATCTAAATCATGATGGGCTAGTCATGACCAAGCTTGAATCAACTGGGAGAATACCCTGCAAGGATGAAAATGATGAGAACCCTCTCAAGTTGCTACAAGAAGATGGGATACTTTATGTAGAACAACCTCCAGGATCGACTCAAGTATAAGGTGGTGAAAGTCCTTGTACGTGCTAAAGCAAGTACCCAAGGCACGGTATGAAAAGCTCGCATATTTTGATTGAGAACATGTTCAATAGGTAAGGTTGATCAAACATATCTTACAAGGTAAATCAGGTAAAAGACATTTTAGTGGTTCAAGCGTACGTGGATGATATCATTTCTGAGCTACTAATAATACCTTTTGTGAACATTTTGTAGGGATTGTGCAAGAAGATTTTGAAATACACTCAATGAGTAAATTGAATTTTATTCTTCTTTTGGGTTGCAGGTGAAAGGCTTGGAAGAAAATGAATTCTCAAGGCAAATGTAAGAAAGTAAAAGCTGAAATATCAACCCTCGTGATGTTGGTGATTTTAATGATTGAAGGCTTCCAATCTTGTCTCCTGAATTAAGGTAATTCAACCTTGTCAATACATGCAATGGCCTTTTGTCACTTGGTAACTTCCTTAAGTGACATGTATTAATTCTAAAAACTTGAATTGTCATTTACTAGCATGTTGTGATGAATTAGTTGAATCAAATTGAAAATCTTGAAGTGGTTGCATATTGAATATTCTTAATTTGAATTGCATGATCACACTTGAATTGAATTGCATATCTGGTATATCAAATGGCGTCTGTGGAATAGTGGATCATGTCCACTTGGAAGCATTCCCTATGTATTGAGCTAGGTCTTCGGACTACAATCTCCGCCTCGTACCAGATCTTGACAATTGAGATTGGTTGATGTATGAATGATTTCTTGAGCTGAGCTATATAAATTGAGAATATGTTTGTGGTTAAATGATTCATATATTTGGCTTTTGGATGATTTCTCATGTCAATAATTGTGAATGACCTTTGAAGATCTGTTGTTGAACAATTCTGTAAATTTGGTTGCATTGCTTAATTTTGATCATCTAAGCACCCTTATTCATAAAGGTCATGTCATGAAAAATATTTGTTGATTCATGAATAGAATGAGGATGATTTCAATGAGAATTTTGTCACACTGGCTTGAAAATCAAAGCTCTTATCTTAGGAAAACCACTTGCATTCCACTCTCACATAGTTATAGGTTGCATGCATCATAATTCAATGCATAATGTGCTTTTAGATCATGCAAATGAAAATCAAGTCCGAATCACTTTGCACATTGCATCGCATTCTCATATGCTCATATGCTGTTTTGCATTAGAATTCATGCATTAGTCGCACTTAACTCATTCAGTTGGCATCCATTCAATTGGTATCAAAATGACATCACATTGCTAGCATGCATGTCATAGTGCATTTGCATAAACTCCCACTGCGTGCTTGTGTGATATTATATGCTATTCACCCCCATCCGTTGATATTTCTATACCCTTATGTCTTCTTGATAAATAATGTTACATTTGAGTCATTTTTGGAATGTTTCATGTCGTACACTCTGGGGAAATTCATATTTCATAAGTGCATCTATTTAGGGGGAGTTGCACTGTTATGTATTCATGATATTTTCGGTATACATGCTGAATCAAATTCGCACACTTGATGCACAAAATGTGAAAATGAGTGTTAATGATAAGGATATATGAATTTCTTTTCAACACTCTCGAGATGTTAAATTTGCTGCATATATGTTGAAGAGACAGTTGAGGAAAAAGTTGCCTACCCATCCTTGTTGAAAAATCTGAAATGAAAATGAAAGATAGAGCAATGCTCGGTCTCACTGAGTAAACTGGGCACATGTCACCTGAGACGTGATGTGGTTCATATCTAAAAAGTGTTGACTAGTATCTCTGTTCAAAATGAGGTGAAATGATTCAGTATTCTGAGTAACCGGGGATTCTGGCATGAGCTCCATGTGTCTACTCGTGTAAAAAGGAATTATTTGAACCTGATCACTCTTGAAAAATTCTGACTCTCATGTGATATTGGTTGAGTTAAAAAAAATATGTGGTAAAAATTCTTTGTGGTAGAGCGAAGCCTCCAATACGCTGTTCTCAAAATTGAAGTGCAGTCTGTGAAATGTCTCATTGTATTTATCTGAAAATCTGAATATCCATATTGCAACTATCATTTTTCATGTTCCTCACTTACACATCTGGAGATTTGATTTAATATGTATTCAGAAAATTGATTGACTGCATCAGCAATTGCATGAATCTCCTATATGATTGCACGATCTCCCATGTGCTACACATGTGCATTCTGGTGAGCATGACTCTCTTGCATCTTTATTATACCCATTCCCTTCTCATATATGTACGGGGGAGATTGCATGTATGTTTATATATAACTGTTTGATTACTTTGTGTGCACTTCATGAGTCCTCATCTGCATATACATAGCTTCATGCATTTAAACAGGAAATGTAAAAATTAAAAATTTGAAAACCAAAGAAAATAGTTTTGATATGTCCTCCTGCTCTTGTTTGTGTGAAAATCTGCCATGGGCTCTAGATTTTGAATGCTATCATGCTGAACACCTTATTTTGTGAACATCTTCCGACACTGGCTCATATCCTTGAGGCCACTCACCACTTTCAATTGGTATCTATACATGCTTGATTGTATTCACTTTGGATGGTATCATATTGATTTCTGAGAATAATAAGCAATTGGTTTCCTCTAATTGGACTTATATTGATTTGTCGGTCCCTGATTTGTTGTTGCTTCTTCTGTATTGATAAGATGGGCTATTGCTGTTTCATAGGGAGATCAGCTTGTTCTTCCTTGTTTGGCTTCTTCCAGATTGTTGATATTGTTGATCATGTCACAGGGGGCGAAAAATCTGCATTATCCTGCTTTTTGATTATGTCAAAGGGGGAGAAAAATTGATGATTGTGTGTGACAAGGAGAGAAGAATATCTGTTCTGTTATATCATCATTAAGTTTGTCATCATCAACAAGGGGGAGATTGTTGAGTTATGATTTTGATGATTGTTGACGTTATGATTTTGATGATAACTAAACTTAATGTGTGATTGAGTGATGATAACTAAACTTATGGTTGATTGCACATGCATGTTTAAATATGTTTGAGATGGCAAATGGCAATGGTACATGGTCTTGATTCATGATTGATTGAATTATTTTTACAAGAGGCAAGAGGTTTCATAACCTCTTTAATGTGAACAAGTATGGTATTAACCTTAGCTATCTTGCTTGCAGGATCAAACACATGGCAGTCACCTGGTGAACTAAACTTGTGGATAAGCACCCTGCTCCTCTACAATCCAAAATAGGTGGTATATGTCATTTACTATCAAGAACCATTGGTGAGACTCTTACCTTGTGTATCTCATGCTTAGCATCAATCTCACCTTATGTATCTTATGTATACACCTCATTCATGCACATTCAACATGAAACCCTTCTAGCCATTGTGCGCCCTCGCCCGCGGATCGACCTGCGTGGTCAGGTCGCGGGGATCGACCTGCCCGATCAGGTGGCGGGGGTCAAGGGGGCAGCCCCCCTTGCGGGGGTTTCCGGGGGCGGAGCCCCCGGAATAAAATTTAGAATTGCTCAAATAGTTTAGACGTTTCAAATGCATAAACCAAGTGAATCCAATCCCAAAAATGCATGGATTTGATATGGACATAAAGCCCTTGAATTATGGACATATTACTTTGAGCTAACACTTCAATTTTACAGGTATAGGTCTTTCCGGTCGACCTACACGCCTTGGCCGGTCGACCAGAATTGCCAGAGCCTAAAAATTCCAAATTCTACAGGTAGCGGTCGACCGCCCCTAGGCGTCCGGTCGACCGGTTTTCCCAGCAACCAAAACTTCGAAACCTGTAAAATTCCGGTCGACCACCCCATGACCGCCGGTCGACAGCCAGCCTCGAATTACCCATTTTGTTGACTTTTTGTCACTTCGAGGAAAGCCCTTCCTCTTGCTATTGTTTAATCCCAAAGCCACCAAACCCTCCAGATTTAGTGGATCTGGTCTGGGGATTGTCCATAGACCTTATAAGGGTTATAAAACCTCTCCTTGAGGTCATAAACCCTAAGAGACTCAAAGAGAAGAAATCAACAAAGAGAGAGATCAAGGTGGCTCAAGGAAGAGGAGAATCACTGTAGCCGTGAACAGTGATCCGTGGGCAAAGCTTCATCCATAGCTGAGGGTTCAAGATCCATTTCGAAGCCTTCATCCTCCCAAGAACTGAAGAAGCAAGAAATCAACAAGGAGAGATCGAGAGGAAAGCTATCAAATGAAGATTGCAGCAATGTTTGTGAACAACATTCCTTTCAACAAGTTCATCATCCGATCGAAGCCGTTCTAGCATCAATTGAATCCATTCAAGCATCTTCCCAAGCCAAGGAGTTCCAATCAAGCAATGGTATCAAGAAAAGCTTAAGAGAAGGCTGTCCAAGTGAAAGAAGAAAGAAGTACTGTAGCAGTGAATAGTACTCCGTGCAAGAGGATCTACATCAAATACAAGGCCATTCAAGCTGAGTCTCAAGCCATTCAAGTAAAGAAGGAATAAACGCAAACATCCGAAGCATACACTCAGGGGGAGCCTAAATCAGGAGCATTCTAAACTGTGCCTTATTGTGTTTCAAGTTCATATTCGTGTTTTGTATAAACTGCAAACTTGTGTGTGTGTGGATCGTTGTTGGATCCGTGGTCGTGTGTGTGCGTGTCATTTTTGATTCATGTGTGCGTAGGTCTTTTTAGATCTACGTGTGTGTGTGGTTTTATCCGGATCTTAGTGTTTGTGTGTGTGGAGTGCTGCACTTGTCGCAGCGTGTGTGTGTCTTGTTGATCCGCTTGTTGGATCGTGTTGGAGACCTCGTCTCCGTGTTTGTGTGTGTGTGTGTTGGGGTGCGTCCCCATGTGTGTGTGGGCAGGCGTCATTCTGCGTGTGTGTTTGGAGCGTTGTCTCTATTTGGGGTTTTATCCCGAGTGAAGCCTCACCGAGTTTGGTGAGGGGTGGACGTAGGATTGCCGTTGTTGCATCCGAACCACCTTAAAATCCGTTGTGCACTTTGGTTTGATTTGTGTGGTTTGGTCCTTTTCTTCTATCTCCATTCTATGTGAGTGTTAGTATAATTACGATTCTGGATTTATCCTTGTAAACCTTGCATAATCTATATCATCATCCAATTCAGTTTGATAAATCCATTTTGTGAACAAACAGTTTTGAACCTCTTGATTAACATTGTATCACATATTCTGAAAAGGACAAAAGTTTTCGTAAAATTGGTAAACACTTAATTCACCCCCCTCTTGGGTGTCATTGATCGCGAGACTTCAGCTGCTTCTGCGGTCGGCGACGATGCTGGCTCGGCTCCTCCTTCGGCCGGAGCTGAGGGGGCCGGGCTGCTCCTGCGACTGGCAACGGTGCTGGCCCGGCTCTCCCCTCCGTAGGAGCCGAGGGGGCCGTAGACGAGGCGGGTGACGCTGGGACCATGGCCAAGATTGGGGCGGTGACTGAAGTGGGTGACGCTCCAGGTGGCGGTGCAGTTGCCGAACCGGTCCAGGGTGGGGGGTCGCAAGAAAAGGTGACGCAGCCCCGACCGACCGAGGCACGAGGGGCGAACGAAACCGCGGCTCGATCCGGGCTGTCCGGCGGGATGCCGACCGAAGAGGGGGTCTCCATTCTGGCGGCCTTGGAGAGGCTCGGCATCCAAAGCCCTCTATATCAAATGTGTCGCGGTATAGCCACGAAGGTAAAGGGGGGAGGTAGGCAGCACTCCCCTTCCGTGGCCCTTGGGGCGGTTATGGATGGTGGCTTGGTCCTGGCCCAGATGGGGGCCACTCTGGCAGAAGCGTATGCTCGGTCGGAGTTGGAGCGAGCGACCCTGGCCTGGACCCTTGGTGGGTCTGACAGGAGGTTGGCTAGGCTTGCCGAGGAGCGTGATGGGCTTCGGCAGGAGCTTTCCTCAGTTAGGGAGCTGGTGCGGTCTAGCTAGGTGGAGACCCGGGCGCTAACCGAGCAGCTAGCTAAGACCCGCGAATCGCTCGAGAGGAAGAACATGCTTCTTGATGAGGAGCGCCTTGTTCGTGTTGAGCTGGATGGCCGGTGGGAGACCGACCGTGCAGAGCTGGTGCACCGAGCGGAGGAAGCCGAGCGCCTTCGGCGGGAGGCCGAGGCTGATCGGGTCGAGGCGGAGAAGCAGGCGGCGGAGGTCGAAAAGCAGACGGCTGAGGCCGAGCGGAAGTTAGCCGAGGCGTAGCGGGAGAAGGCCGAGCTCGCTGGTAGGGTGGGATCGGCTGGGGCGGAGGCTCTCGAGTAGTACAAATGCTCGGAGGCCTACATGGTCGACCTTAAGGAGGCTGCCCTTCCCTACTACGAGTTAGCACTTCGCCGGGACATCCGCAAGGGGTTCAAGCAGGGCTACGCCCGGGCCGTATCTTATGCCGAGGAGCAGGCATCCGGGATAATCGATTTCCCATCCGGGCAATGCTACGACTCAGATCTGTCATCCTCCAGCTCCTCTGCGTCGGTGTTGAAGGAAGAAGATCAGGAGGGCTCTTCGCCCGAGGGGTCGCCAGCTCCGGACGTCCCGGGAGGGCATGCAACCGAGGCAGTTCCCACGCTGGTGGAGTCAGTGCCAGGGTCGGCCGTCGCCGAGGATGCCAGGGGCAGACCGCCTGAGCCTTCCACTTCCGAGCTTTAGGGTGGGCCAGAGGCCTAATGTATCTACTTTGCTTTCTCTTTCTGCATGTCCTTTCCTTTTCCGAAGAAAAACTTTCCTTGTTGTGTAGGAAAAAGGTAAGGCAGTAGCATAATGATGAAGACTTAACTCTTTCGTATCGCCATTGCCATTTTTTGTTCAGCGTATCTACATTAGTTGGAAAGTGACAATACTTTCTGCGTGGATCTCACCTGATGGTTAGGTGACCGTCTGACATGGTGTCTTTCCGTTTTCTCATGCTTTGAATGCTTGGCCGTTTCGTGTGTCCCGCTGGGGCAGAAACGAGAAGTTTGAGGTGACCGTTCGTAGGGAGAGATCCCTTTTGCGTGTTTTCGAGGAGAGAATCATTTAAGGCAAATAGCCTCCCTTCACCTATAAAAGGTCTGAAGGGCGTCCCTTCCTCTCCACCGCTTAGGGTTTTCCCTGACAGTCTTTCCTCATTCTTTATTCACGTAGCGTTGTGCCGTTATATTTGGAGCATGGAAGACGCTCCGGAAGATGAAGCTGTCGATGACAGAGGGTAGAGAGTCCTTGCTGCTTCGGGTTTGAAGGAGGTTCGATGGTCGGCGGACAGGTTTGAAGAAGGTCCGACGTGCGGAGGCACGTCATCTTCTTTTTATCAGTTCCGGCGGCGCTTGCATGGGGGCGAGATGGTGGACGGATGGGGGCATCAGGCATCCCTGCCGCCCGTCCCTCCTTGCTCGCTCCATGGAGGGGAGGAGGAAGCCAATTAAGCTCCCTCCTTCTCGGGCTTTCCCCTGCCTCCTCATCCATCTCTGTTGGTTTCTTTTTCCCTCTTCTGCTCTTCTCATCATTTCTTTCGCTCTTCGAAGGGTGCATGTACTCTCTTTCTTCCAAAGAGTTGGCAGGTTGGTGGGGGGAATGCCTTCATATGCATTCCCTCTCCCCTTTCTCTTCCAAGTTCAACTTGGAAGGTAGCCTTCTCCTTCCTAATCCCTCTGTCACCTTTGTCCCGAGCTGCCCAAGCCAACGGGGTCGACTACCCTTTATCCGAGCCAATTTCTGCACGAGGCAGAGTCAGTGGCTGGACGCAGGAAGGTCAACCGAGTCAGCCGAGCGATGGGCTCATACGGCAGCGCTAGATGGATTTTTTGCTTTTTTGACATGTATTTTCTTGGCTTCGGCCTTCCTGATGTACAAGCGAGTTGTTTGAATAAAAGAAAGGAGGCTTTTGTTTTAGCTCATGTCGTTTACACAATGCTCAGTATTCAGAAGTAGAACTTGCATAGTGTAGTCGCGTTCCAGGTCCGAGGGATGAGCTCTCCTTCCATCGTGGATAGTCGGTATGCTCCTTTTTCGAGCGTCTCGATCACTCGGTAGGGGCCTTCCCAATTAGGGGATAACTTGCCCGCCGCCTCAAGTGGTCGAGAGGCTTCAGCTTTCCTAAGGATGAAGTCTCCCGGTTGAAAGTGTCTATCTCGGACTTTGGCGTTGTAGTATCAAGTGAGGCGGCGTTGATATTCCGTTGCTCGGATGCTGGCAATCTCTCGGAGCTCATATGTTAGGTCGAGGTTTTCGAGCAATTTCTGATCGTTTGCCTCGGACGAGAAGCAGATGACTCGGAGGGAGGGATTGCCAATCTCCAACAGGATCACGGCCTCGGTACCATATACCAGCTGAAAGTGACTTTCACTGGTTGCCGTTCTGGGAGTCGTTCTATGCGACCAAAGTACGTTCGACAATTCCTCAAGCCAGCTACCCTTGGCTTTGCCGAGCCTAGTCTTAATGCCTTTCAAGATAGTCTTATTGGCATTTTAGACCAGCCCGTTAGCCTGAGGGTGGGCGACCGAAGTGAAGTGATTGCGAATGTTAAGGTCGGCACATCTGTCTCAGAAATACCGAGAATCAAATTGTCAGCCATTATCACTCACTATCACCTGGGGGATGCCGTAGCGACAGATGATCGATTTCCAGACGAAGCTCCAGACGACTGTCTCGGTGATCCTAGTGGTGGCTTCGGCCACGATCCACTTAGTGAAGTAGTCGATGGCGATGATGATGAACTTCTTCTGGGCCTAGGCCATGGGGAATGGCCCGAGGATGTCGATTCCCCAGTGAGCGAAAGGGTATGGCTCGGCTAAGGTGATGAGCACTGTTGCTGGCTGATGGACCAAGTGGTCAAATCACTGGCATCGGTCACAGTGTTGTGTGTAAGTCGAGCAGTCGCGCTGCAGAGTGGGCCACCAATAACCTTATCGTAGCAAGATCCGGGCGAGCGACCTTCCTCCTAAATGCGCTCCGCACAGACCTTGGTGAACCTCTTGAATCGCTCGGTTGGCTTCATCAGCGCTGAGGCACTTCAGGAGGGGACCGGAGAAGGATCTCTGGTAGAGAGTGCCGTCCAGGGCGACGAATCTCTGAGCTTGGTATTTCAATCTTCGGGCTTCCCGAGGGTCGGGAGGCTCCTGAGAGTCTTGGAGCCATGACAGATAGGGGGTACGCCAGTCGCTTGGGGAGGAAGAGTCAACAGCTAGGAGCTCTGAATCGATGCTCGGCCGCTCTAGCTCTTCGAGAAGGACCGATCGAGTACCCTCTGGGTCAAGAGAGGAGGCCAGCTGAGAGAGGGCGTCCGCTCGAGAGTTTTCCTCCCGAGCTATTCGGACTACCTCAAAACTCTGGAACTGTTGTGCCACGGTTTTGACCAGCTGGAGGTATTTGACCATCGGTGCTTCTCGAGCTTCATAACCTCCGTTGACCTGGCTAGCGACCAGTTGGGAGTCAGTGTGAATCCTGACTCACTCAGCCCCCAACCGCCGGGCCATGCGGGCTCCCGATATGAGGGCCTCATATTCGGAAGCGTTGTTAGATGCTTGGAAGTTGAACTTCAGGGCGTACTGTAGCTCTGCTCCTTCGGGGGACTTCAGGAGGATCCCGGCGCCGCTTCCGGCTGAGTTGGAGGATCCGTCGACGAACAGTTCCCAGGTCGGCCCGGGCGCGGACGGAGATCTTTCTTCAGTCGGGATGATGCTCTCGGCCATGAAGTCAGCGAGCGCCTGGCCTTTGATAGCCGAGCGAGGTCGGTACGATATATCGTAGGCCCCAAGCATGATGGCCCACTTGACGAGGTGTCCCGAGGCTTCGGGGTGAGCGAGGATCCTTTTCAATGGTTCGTCGGTCAGCACGGTGATGGAGTGCCCTTGGAAATAAGGTCGGAGGCGCTTGGCCGAGGTAACCAACGCTAGCACGAGTCTCTCGGTTGCGGGGTACCTTCTTTCAGCCTCGTTGAGCACCTTGCTGGTATAGTAGACCGGTCTCTCGACTCCCAAGTCATCTCTGACCAGGACGGAGCTAACTGTAGACGGGGTTGCCGAGATATAGAGATGCAGGGCTTCGCCTGGGACAGGCTTGGAGAGCACCGGGGGTGAAGCCAGGAACTCCTTAAGCTCAGTGAATGCTTTTTGGCATTCCTCGTCCCACGCGAATGTAGCAGATGCCATTTTAGGCCCCCTCAACAGTTTGAGGAAGGGTAGGCATCGTTCAGTCGTGCGGGACAGGAATCTGCTAAGCGCAGCAATGCGCCCGGTAAGGCGTTGAACATCTTTGATGCAGGTGGGTGGGCGCGTGTCCAGGATGGCCTGGACCTTGTCGGGGTTGGCCTCGATCCCACGTTGGGTGACTAAGAAGCCCAAGAATTTCCCGGACCTTACTCCGAAGGCGCACTTGGTAGGATTGAGCTTCATGTTGTACTTTAGAAGGGTGTCGAAGGTTTCAGCTAGGTCGGCGAAGTGGTCCTTGGCGTTGGGGGTCTTCACGAGAATGTCGTCAATATAGGCCTCGACGTTCCGACCGAGCTGTCCCTTGAACATATGATTGACCAGCCTCTGGTATGTGGTTCCAGCGTTCTTCAACCCGAAAGGCATCCGGGTGTAGCAGTATACGCCGAAGTCGGTGATAAAGGCGGTCTTCTCGATGTCTTCTGGATTCATTCTGATCTGATGGTAACCTGAATAGGCGTCTAGGAAGCTGAGTATCTCGTTGCTCGAGGTTGAGTCAACCAGTTGGTCGATGCTCGGTAATGGATAACAATCCTTTGGAGTAGCCTTGTTCAAGTCGGTGAAGTCCACGCACATTCGCCACTTTCCCGAAGCTTTTGGCACCATGACGACGTCAGCCAGCCACGTCGGGTACAGGACCGATCTAAAAAGACCAGTCTTTTGCCCCTTGGTGACTTGCTCCTTGATGATCGCCTGCTTCTCTGGCACGTGCTTCCTTCTGCGTTGTTGTACGGCTTTGATGGTTGGATCGAGGTTGAGCTTATGCATCACCGTCTCCTCTGGTATCCCAGGGAGTTGATCATCAGACCATGCAAAGACTCGGATGTACGCGGAAAGAAACTCTTTGTATTGCTGTTGGACTTCAGATGTTAGGTCGGCTCCAATTTTTACTCCCAGGGTCAGGTCGTCGTTTAGGAAAACCGCTAGCAATTTGCCTCCAGGCTCGGCGGTTGTGGATTTTTTCTTGACTTCCCGGGGGCCCTTGTTCTTCCCGTCTGGTCTTGTGGCTTCAACCGAGATATTGTAGCACCTTCTGGCCATGGCCTGGTTGCCTCGGACTTCCCCCAACCCATTTTTGGGGGGGGACTTCATCTTTTGGTGATAGGTAGAAGGCACTGCTTTCGTTCGGCTGAGGATTCCTCGGCCGAAGATTGCATTGTATGCTATCATACCCTTGATCACTATGAAGTCTGCCATAACCGTAACGGTCTTGGGTGGGGTGCCAAGAGTAACCGGCAGGCTTAGGGCTCCCTCGGGATAAGTGGCCTGGTCATTGAACCCGCACAGGGGGGTTCGGATCAGGCGGAGTTTAGATGGATCCTCCCTCATCTTAAGGAAACATTCATAGGATAATACATCGGGGGCACTTCCATTGTCAACTAGAATCCTATCTATGTTACAATAGTTTATTGTGGCCGATATGACTAGGGCGTCGTCATGCGGGGTGGTCAGCCCTTCCAGGTCTCGGTCGGAGAAGACTATGACCTGAGGCTCACTTGGCGGGGCCTTGGGAGGCTCGATGGCTCAGCTCGCCCTCTCAACATGACGCTTCCTTCCTCGGCCACTGTCCCCTCCGGATGCAGCTCCTCCGGCAATGACGTTGATATGGACCCCGCGAGGGGCGTTGTCGATTTCCTCTGGGGCGCCTCGGTCTTCCTTATGCCTGGCCACAAACCGGGATAGGTGTCCCTGGTGGACGAGGCGCTCGATCTCATCCTGGAGCTGGTGGCAATCGCCGGTGTGATGCCCGTGGTCACTGTGGAAGAGGCAATGTTTGTTGCGATTGCAGCTTTTCGACCTCATTGGCTCGGGTTGGCGGAGGCGGCCCGAGCCTTTGATGTCTTCATATATCTCGTACACTAGAGCGGTTAAGGGAGTGTACCGCTCGTACTTCCAGGATGGTTCTTTGTGCTCCCCGTCTCGGTTCCGCCTCTTTCCTTGGCCCGAGCTTGACTCGGGTGCTCGCTTCTTGTCCCCCTCCCGACCCGAGCCGATTGCGCCTCGGCATGCACTGAGAACTTCTTCACACTCAGCATGGCATAAGCCCAGAGTCACTAGCTCGGCAAGGGTCCAGGGAGGGTGGAGGACAAGTTCGCGGCGGAGGTTCTCGTCCCGGGTGCCTCCGGTCAGCGCGGTTATGGCCAAAGCTACATCCAGGCGGGGGATTCTCAGGGCTTCCGATTTGAATCGGTTGATGTAAGCCCGGAGTCTCTCCCCTTGCACCTGTTTAAGAGCCAACAGCCCCGCTACCGACCTCGGGGGGCCGCTGCCGGCGAAACTCTCCTTGAATACTCGTCCAAACTGCTTGAAGTCTCGGATGGATCCGGGGGCGAGGGCCCGAAACCATGCTTGGGCGCCTTGGACCAGGGTGGTCGTGAAAGCTCGGCATTTGATGGAGTCGGACGCCCCGTGAAGGGTCATCAGGGCGTCGAAGCTGTCGAAGTGGTCGGCCGGGTCGCCTTGGCCGTCGTAAGGCTTGAAGGTTGGGATGGAGGTTCTGGGAGATACCTCTGCCTTCAAGATGTAGTAGGAGAATGGGGATCTCTCCTCGTCCTCTGGTGGAGAGGTCTTCTGCAAGGCTCGGAAGGTGCGCTCCTGCGCTGTGAAGTGCCTCTTGAACTCTCGTAGACGGAGGGACAACTCCGGTTGTTGTTGCGCCGTGGGGCTAAGGGGGCGTGATGGCAGGCTGTCCTGGCGCTCCCTGGGGACTTCGGTCTTCGGTTGTGGACAGCGTGCCCCAGGTTTCCCTCGTTTCGATGTGGAGGAGGCCTCTTGCTCCGGAGGGGGGGCTTGTGAAGGTCCTCCAGACCTGTTACGGATGATCTGCCGGCCTCGGAGGGTGAAGTGACCTCCGGCGGTGTGCTGGGACACGTTCTCGCTGGGCGGGGGGGGGGGGGCTCTCTGGAGGGGCGCGTGACCTTCCATCCCTGGCCGGCTGAGTCCTCATGAGTTTCACGAGGACATCCAGTTTTGCGTTGAGGGCCTGGAAAGTGTCAGCGCCGCCGTTAAGCGGTAGCCCTACCGCCACGGCGGGAGGGGGTGGCCTGTCGGCGGGAGTGCTGACATTGGAGGGGGGATTTTGTGAGGCTTGAGAGGGGCCTTCTCCCGCCGCCACCATGGCCTTTCCCCTGTCGCCGCTGGACCTCCTCCCTGAACTTCTTCGCACCATACTGGCTCTTCGGTCGTTTCCCACAGACGGCGCCAGATGAAGGGGCGTGATCTCGCGCGGCTCCTGAGCGGGGTAGATGATCACCGAATAGTGAACTGTAAAGAAAGGAAACAGATCAGGGGGCCCAGGGAAGGTTCCCTGGGGAAAACCCTCTGATGCTTAAGTCAATAGAGCAATGGTGGAAGATATGGAGGGAGGTAGAAAGAGGTGCACGAAATCCCCCTACACCAAGGTGGTGAAGTGGTTCCTGCTCAGGGAGTTTTAGGCGTGTATCGCCCTTACCCTTCATTGGAGGGAGTCCCAGGTTTAAATAGTGCACTGGCCTAATGAGTCCCATAAGCTGAGGGGTTTTAGGCGGGGGTTACGTCCTCAACGTGGGCTCTTCACGTCCTCATAGTGGGATCTTTATAGCCTTGAGGGACCATGGGTCCCTTATCATCATAAACTCCTGCTCATAAAGGGCTCTAAACGGCAGCGTTGATAAGTAATCATCGGTTAAAACCCAAGCATGAAGGGTTCCAACCCTGTCCGGGTGATAGGCATAGCTCGGATGAAGATAGGTCGAAGTGGGCGCTGAGCGCTTGCCTCTATCCCGGTGAGGGGATAACTCGGGCATGGGTCTTCCTTCGTTCTGACCGTCGTTCGGGCCTTCCGAGCCTAAGGGCCGCCGAGGAAGGGTTTGATCCCGAGTAATCTTATTGGGCTTTTTATTCTAAGTGGGCCCTACGGGGCTATCACTTGGAATGAGCTGGGCCTCGTTTGGTCCTGATAGACCTAGTTCGGCTGCTTTTAGATGAGCTACAGAAATCCCCCTCTCCAAGGGGTTTACACATAATTTTTTAGCACCTCAAACCCCACAACAAAACAGAGTCGTGGAACGGAAGAATAGGACGCTCGTGGAGATGGCGAGAACGATGCTTGCTGAAAATGACTTACCAATGTATTTTTGGGCCGAGACGGTGAGCATGGCCTGCCACATCATCAATCGAGCCATGGTAAGACTAATACTCAAGAAAACTCTATATGAGATGTATAAAGGTAAGAAACCGAACATCGCATATCTTAAACCTTTTGGTTCTCCATGTTATATCTTGAACAATTCTAAAGTTTGCCGCAAAGGGTGACAAAGGTATATTTCTTGGATATTCATCATCATCTAGAGCATATTGAGTATATAACATGCACACTCTTGTGGTAAAAGAAAGCCCACATGTGATCATTGATGAATATACTTTAAGGTTGTCTAATAAAGATAGTCATTTTCTGGATGTAGGGCATGAAGATGGAGGAGGAAAGAATGACAAGGAAAAATAAGATGTGGATCAAGCGGAGTCGAGCAACAAAAATGATGAAGCTCCAGCCCAAGAAGAAATTGAGCAAGAAATCCAAATTCAAGATCTCCCAAGACAATGGACTGAACTTAAAGATCATCCACTCGAAAACGTCATTGGAAATGTGGATGAATGAGTGAAGACAAGGGCTTCAATATGAGAAGTTGAACAATTTGATAATTTAGCTTTAGTTTCTAACATGGAGCCCAAATCTGTAGATGAGGCATTAAATGATAATTTTTGCATCTTGACTATGTAGGAGGAATTACATCAATTCCAAAGGAATGAGGTGTGGTTTCTTGTGCCTAGACCTAAGAATCACCCGGCGATTGATACTAAGTTAGTTTTTCGGAACAAACATAGTGATCAATGGGTGATGATTAGGAATAAAGCCTGGCTAGTAGCCAAAGGTAATAGTCAAGAGTTAGGAATTGATTTTGATGAATCATTTGCACCTGTGGCTAGGCTTGAAGCTGTTATAATATTACTTGCCTTTGCATGTTCTAGAAATATAAAACCTTTTCAAATGGACGTTAAAAGTACGTTTTTGAATGGTGTAGTGAAGGAAGACGTCTATGTTGAGCAGCCATCGGGATTTGAAGATGAAAAACACCCGGACCATGTGTACAAACTTGACAAAGCTTTGTATGGTCTGAAACAAGCCCTCCATGCGTGGTATGAAAGGTTAAGTACTTTTCTTTCAGAAAATAGCTTCAAAAGAGGTAACATCGATCAAACCTTTTGATTAAGAGTTGCAATGAGCATATGCTACTTATAACAAGTATATGTTGATGATATTATCTTTGGAGCCACAACTGATTCATTGAATGATGAGTTTGTTAAATTGATGCAGGGGGAGTTTGAGATGAGTTTGTTAGGGGAGTTGACATTTTTCTTGGGTTTGCAGGTAAATACACAATAGAGCTCATCAATAAATTCAAGTTCGACAATGCAAAGCCACAAAAGACACCAATGTCAACAACAGTTAAATTGAACAAGAATGAAAAAGATAAGTCCGTCGATCAGAAACTTTTTAGAGGAATGATTGGTTCTTTATTGTACTTGACTGCTAGTAGGCCGGATATCATGTTTAGTGTTTGCATGTATGCTAGATTTCAATCCGATCCAAGAGAACCACACATGTTAATAGTCAAAAGGATTTTCAGATATTTGATAGGCATTACGGATCTTGGTCTTTGGTTTTCGTGTAGTTGCAATTTTGAATTGGTAGCTTACAATGATTCTGATTATGCTGGGTGTTCAGTGGATCGTAAGAGCACGAGCGGGTATTGTCAATTTTTTAGAGGTTGCATGGTTTCATGGGCCTCTAGGAAACAAAATACAGTGGCATTGTCAACTGCTGAAGCCGAATACATGACTGCAAGCAGTTGTGCAGCCCAAGTGCTATGGATCCAACAACAATTAGTTGATTTTGCTATTTCTTTGAATAACACACCCATTCTTTGTGATCACACCTCTGCCATTTACATTTTCAAAAATCTAATTTTGCATTCTCGCACAAAGCACATAGAGATTCGACACCACTTTTTGCGAGATCATGTGAGTAAGGGTCATTTTGGACTTATATATGTAAATACTGAAAACCAACTTGCAGATATTTTTACTAAACCCTTATCTCCTAAAAATTTCACAAGAATAATAAGAGAACTAGGAATTTGCTGTTTAAATGAGTAACTGTTCATATTAGGCTTGCATACACACTTTTGCTTCATTTTGCAAATAACTGTTCAATTTTGCATATACAGAAAACACACTCAATTTCATGCTTCATAATGCACATATCCTTGCATACATGTGAATAGGAATAATTCTTCATCATCATTTCATTCACATGCATATGATTGTACATACTTTCTATCTTTGCGTGCTTGAATGCCATGATTCTTTGGTATTTCAAATGGTGTGTTGTGGAAGGGTGGATTACATCCACCGGGAAACACTCACCATGCGAGAGTCGGGTCTTCGGACCTACACCTCTGCCATGTATCAGAAATCATCTTGTATGAACTTATTTCCAAATCCTTGCTTGATTGCATGTATATATTTTAAGAAAATATTTTTCTTGAAATCTTCTAAGACCTTACCTCCTTGATAGATAAAATGCAATGATTTTGATCATATGTGAATAGTGACATATACAAAGGAGGACTTGTTTCCAACTGTACATACATTTAGGGGGAGTCATAGCTATGTTATGGCAAATTCATTTTAAACATACAAAGTAATTACCCACACACTTTGCACAAAATGATGCATATGACTTTGATCGATAAGGATTTCAGAAATTCTTCTCAACACTTTAAAGGGAACTTAAATCTCTACATAGAAATTAAGAGTAATCGTGAGGAAAAAGTTACCTACCCCACAATTCATCAATAAGTGGAATGTGGAACCAAGTAGCCGGGAATCCCCACTGAAATAAATGAGAAAACTCACGTCGAAAGGCGATGCAAAAATCTACAAGAATCAAAATTATGATGAATCCTAGTAGCCGGGAATCTCCATTGTGACATATGATCGAGGTGACTCACGCCGGACGGTGAAGTTCAATAAAAGAAACAAAAGAGGGGTTGTGCGAAGCTACCGATAATTGAAGATCTAAAATGGAATTGTAGAGAGGAAATAACCCTCTAGTGTTCTTTAAAAATCATCAGATCCATATATTTTTGAAGTTCATTGCTCATTGCCTCACATTTCACTCTTAGGTATTATTGTGATGAATGTGTATCTTGAATTTGTTCTTATCATGGGTCATGCACTGTCTCTAGCTTATGTATGCACTACCTTTTTTGATTATGCTTCATGTCTCACATTTCGATTTTGAATCTACTGTTCACTTGCTATCTTTTTACCCCACCCATTGAGGGGGAGTTATAGTATTACATACTTGTTTGACTTTCATGCTTGCATGCTTGTTTGCTTGCATGAATAATTTTATACTTCCATTCATACACATCTCTAGATCATACATGTACATATTAGAATTAAATAACCCTAGTGTCAGTCGATTTTTGTTGATGAAAAAAAGGGGGAGAACAACGTGCATTTCAATTCTAGATACTTCATGGTTCATACTTCATGTGCATATACACTTCTATTTGCATACACTTCAGTTCTACATATGTCATAGTTTTCATATGAGTTGTTCATAGTGCTTATAGATGTTTATAGCTCATGCATATACACTTTTGTTTGCATACACTTCAGTTCTACATATTTCATAGTTTTCATATGAGTTGTTCATAGTGCTCGGTTGTACCCGGACTATTTCCCGGTAAAATAACAAGGAATAAGGGTTCGGGCATTTCCCCGAACACCTTCAAGGCACGGGCTATTTAGCCCTTTCTACAACCTTGCGGGTCCCTACAAGGGTCCTGACCAGCTCACCGTGACACGCGGAGACATAAGCAACTATCCGGGGTCAACCCCGACCACTCACATATGGGCTTTGCCCGTATCCTACATGGCCGCCCGGGACTACCCGGGGGCGCCCCGACGTTAAGCCGCGCCACGTGGCACCCAGTGAAAGGGCTGTGGGCCGACCCCTAGACACCTCTTTCAACCCTCCAAGGTCAAAGGGAGACCCAAGTAAGTCAACCACAGGCTCTCGAGGCCCACAGCACGTGCATACGGCTCACACACGTATGTTCGGCATTTTCCCGAGCACCTTGTGGGCGCACATGTTCCAGCCTTTCCACACCAAACCACGGGCCACCCCGTGGTTCCAGCAAACTAATTGGGTCCTGCAACGACCCCCCAGCAAGCCGGGGCCACCCCCGACCCTCAGATACGTGGCAACGAGCCACTTAACTCTAGCACTCGGGTCAACCCGAGGCTACCCTGCCAACCCGCCGTGCAACATGGCACATAGCTCAAGGCATGACTCACATCCCTGAGATGCCTCCCCTTAGCTCCCACGAGCTCCCATCTTCAACCCAAGGCCCACCTTGGGGCCCCTCGGCCAGCTACCCAAGTCGTTCGGCAATCCGCGGTGTGTCGGGCATTTACCTGAACACCTTGCGAGCGACTACGATAACTTGAAGAACAACGCCCCCCATGGGCCCATCCCAGTTTCCCGGAGCTTAACGTCCTTCAAAGGACGCTCGCAAAAGACACAAGGAAACCCGGGGGCCATCCCTCGGGGTCACAACCGGCCCCGGGGCCAGTTCACCCCCGGGAGCGGCCGCGCGCCCCCAGGGAGGGCGAACTCCCAGGGGGTCATGCCCTCCCTCCAGCCCGATGATCCCACGACCCCACACAGCCCCAGTTCGTCCAGTTTGTGGTCCTACGACGCGGTTCGTGTGCCGTACCAGTTCGAGAAGTCGACACGTGGACGCAGGAGCGCAAAGCGACAGCACGCGGGAACTCCGCAAGTCAACGCGCACACAAGCCTCCGCAAGCTTCCACGTATCCTCCCAGAGCTAAGTGTCCTTTTCTTCTTAGTTAATTTAGGAAGAAAAAAGGGCAAAAAATAAATTTTATAGGGTGGGGACCGCCCCCTCTCTCCCATGGGGGTTTAGGCGGACCAGCCTGGACCTGGTCCGCCTAAACCCCCTAGGGGGGAGGGTTTACGCGGACCAGCCCAGCCCCGCGGACCAGCCTAGCCCCCCGGGCTGGTCCGCGTAAACCCCTTATATTCAATAAAAAAATTTGGTTTTTTAAAATTAAAAGGACCAAAGCCAGCCCGCCTAAACCCCCTGGGGGGGGTTTACGCGGACCAGCCTAGCTTCTTGGGCTGGTCCGCGTAAACCCCTTCTATTCAATAAAAAAATTTGGTTTTTTAAAATTAAAAAGGACCAAAGCCAGCCCACCTAAACCCTCCTCGGGTGGGGTTTAGGTGGACCAACCAAGACCCCCAGGCTGGTCCGCCTAAACCCCCTAGGGAGGGGGTTTACGCGGACCAGCCCAGCCCCCTGAGGCTAGTCCGCGTAAACCCTTCCTGCCCACTCTTTTTACCAAAAACACCCTCCGTGAGGGGTTTACGCGGGTTGGCTTGACCTTATCAACCCAACCCCCCTAAACCTACGCTATTCATGGGGTTTACGTGGGTTGGCTGGACCCTATCAACCCAGCCCTCCTAAACCTACACTATTCATGGGGTTTACGCGGGCTAACTCCACCCTATCAAGCTAACCCTCCTAAACCCCTTCCAACCCTTCAACTTCTCTATAAAAGCCCCTTAGAAGCTCAAGGGGTGGATATACAGATACGAACATACATCATAGAAGCCCCGGGACATCCGACCTGTAGCACCCCGTATAAAAAAAATGATAAAAAAATTTATTATTATTAATATTTTGCAAAAAAAAAAATTAATATTAGAGAGTTTATGTAAGAAGTGGGAACACGAAGTTATCATATGTAAAGATTATTCACTTAACAAGTGGCTTCCTAGTGTAGTTGGTTAAGTAACTTGACTTTCAACCCAATGACTAGGGTTCAAATCCTAGCATCCACAATTTACTTTTTGTGCCAAATAATTATATACGATAGGATAACAATTAGACAAACCTACGTTGGCATCTGTCCTTTTCATACGTGAATAGTGCCATGAATAGTATCACTTTTTATTTAAAAAGATTTTTTCAAAAATAATTATATGTAAAAATAGAGAAAAATATAAGGATCTTATCCATGAAATTTCATTAACTAACTCCATCAAATTTTAAAGATAAAAATCATGAAAGTTAAGTGGGAAGTTTAAAATAAATAAACCACCCTCTCATAGGAGCTACAATCCACCGGACAACATTTCGATTCGCTTATCCCCAACAGCCTGTACAAGCTGTAAAGTCCCATTATTTCAGATCTTGCCTCCCATTCGTTCATGACAGACCCTATAAACATACCCCTTTGCTACCCCCATTCTAGGCTAGCTAAGGTTGGGGCAAAGCTTTGCAGGGAAGGGTTCTGCTACTACGATCTTCCAACAGGTAGGTGTTCTCAACTTTTAACTAAACTAATAGCTAATCTAGGATGATTAGTCTAGGCATTTAGTCTTAGGCTCATTTCCATGCGATATTTAGTGCTTATAAAGCATGTGTTGGCTTAAATCTAGGATGATTAGTATGCCTTAGCTTCATAACTAAGATAATTAGCATGTATTAACTTTATACCCAGAATAATTAGCAAGTATTAGTCTCATATCTAGAATGATTAATATGTGTTGGCTTAAATCTAGGATGATTAGCATGCATTAGCTTCATACTTGAGATGATTAGCATGTATTAGCTTCATACCTAAGCCGATTAGCATGCATTAGCTTCATACTTGAGATGATTAGTATGTATTAACTTTATACCTAAGATAATTAGCATGTATTAGCCTTATACCCAGAATAATTAGCAAGTATTAGCAAGTATTAGTCTCATACCTAGAATAATTAGCATGTGTTAGCTTAAATCTAGGACGATTAGCATGTATTAGCTAATATCTATATTTGATATAGTTCATGCTTTAGTAAAGGGCCTGTCATTATGTCAATTTCTGTGAAACTAAAACCACCATGTTAAAGATGTTATATGAGAGAAACTAAAGCCTGAAAATAGTGAAAGAAGAAATTGTAGTCAAGAGGATGAAAAATGTAGAAAAAGACCAAGTTGAAAGAGGCCAAGTGGAAAAAGACCAAGTTGAAAGCACAATGAAATGATATTGAAAATAGGGGGTTCTAAGAAGGAGAATAATAAAAAATCTAGAGAGAATGAAAATATGTGAAAGAAGAGAAAGTCATAGATTGGAAGGTTAGGAAGAAGTTTTATGAAGAGTGCAGAGAGAGAAAATGAGAGGAAGAAGGTGAAAAATGTGAAAAAAATGAGATCTATAGGCGCAGGTGAACAGTTACTGAGTAAAAAATAGAACCGTAGAAAATTAATTATAACTTAAAAACTAAGAAGAATTGGAGGATGTGATAGAAGAAGAAAATCTATATCTACAAGAGAAGAAGAACTTTTGTGAAGAACTCAGAGTGAAAGGAGGATTGGAAGGGCATGAAAACTGGGGAACAAAAGAAAGTATTGACCCTGCCTGTTGACAGGGTTGACGCAGTACTGTTCACCGCGTTGACGCGATGAACTGATGAGTCGACCCTGTGAACTGGAAATGAACTGATGAGTCGACCCTGCCTGTTGACAGGGTTGACGCAGTATTGTTCACCGCGTTGACGCGATGAACTGATGAGTCGACCCTGTGAACTGGAAATGAACTGATGAGTCGACCCTACCTGTTGATAGGGTTGACGCAGTACTGTTCACCGCGTTGACGCGATGAACTGATGAGTCGACCCTGTGAACTGGAAATGAACTGATGAGTCGACCCTGCCTGTTGACAGGGTTGACGCAGTACTGTTCACCGCGTTGACGCGATGAACTGATGAGTTGACGCGATGAACTATTGAGTCGACACACCTAGCTCATTTCGTTAACGCGATCATTAGGCTTTCACTTTTGCCATCTCCATTGATAGATGGCAGCCGGAGAGGGGATATTTAACTCCTGACCGGGTCCTCTAAACCCTGTATAATTCTCAAAAAGGGCATCCCACAGTAAGGGTGTCGTTTCTAAAATTGTCAGGTGGCCCATAAGGCACCTCTGTTATCTAGTTTTTCCATGTATCAAACGTTACTGGTTTCCACTCCTAGTTCATCCCTACACATTAATGCGCCCTTGGATTCCATTCCATAATTCTACCTTATATATCATACTGGTCAAACCTTGAAATTCCACATTGGCTATAAATGAGAGTGGATGTCGACATACATGATTAATGCTGTGCATATAGGGCCCGGTCTGGTCCTGGGGGGAGCACCTGAAGCTACTTGTGCCCATGGGAGTTTATTGACCACGGTGTTTGACATTGCACCGGAGTACTTGCTTGCTAGGCTTTAGACATTCCACTCATTCTCGTGATATTACTTGATTGATTTGACTTGAGACCCGCAGAAGGGTAAAGTTTTGCTTGAATGAAATTGATAAATAGCCAATTCTAGTTTTACATGCTTGAATTTATATTACTTTCTATTACTTGCTTGACATGAGTTCTTACTCTCTTAGAAAGATTTCGTTAATTCCAGTTATTACTTGTTTGAATCTCTTGCTATTGCTACATTGAAGTTAGAATCCTTATACTCTCACTTGTTATTCCTTCACTACTCTTGTCGATTTTTACAATCCTTGATATCTACTCATCTACATGCATAGCTTTACTGACATTAATTGAACTTGTAAACCACTTAAAGCATGTTAAATCTTGAGATGTAATTCCTACTGAGCGATTCGCTCATCTAGTTGTTTTCTAATATTTTCAGGTAATTTGGATGTCAACCAACACTCGGAAGGGAATGAGACTGAGTGATGAGTGTTAGAGTGAAGTTATCAAATTGTCATGTCCTTTGTGTTATTGTATTAGTTCACTTATGTCAGTTGTATCAATTCATCTATGTCATTTGTATTAGTCAACTTGATTAGAACTGCTTAAGATTTGAAGCCTAGTCGTTGGACTCTGGGAACATATGTATTTGTCATTTGATTAGTTGTGACAATTGTCAGCTCGTACTATTTGTATTAATTTTGAGTTAAATCTTAGTTATTTGCGCACTCTGATATTTACATGATTGACATGATCTATATAGACGCGTCACGCCTCCGGGTAATCTTCCGCGCTCGGGACGTGACAGTCTTCGTGGTATCAGAGCCTAGGTTTTCAAACCTAGGGAACTAGAAAAAATAAACGGTTAGAAATTGAAATCTAAGTAAAAACGTGAGTCCAAGGATAGGTAAAACCCATGTTCAAGGATAGATATACCTTACCCGGTGAGATGGATAGAGCCATGGGTTAAGTTCTACAATGACTTTTGACCTTACAAGTAAATCCGATCTTTATCATACTTAACTCTTTTGTAGGATCATGGCTGCTGAAAGAGCACAATGGCGTGAGATGCAGCGCACCGTGCAGGGCCTTACACAGGCACTACAGCAAGTGGCCCAAGGCGGAGCTAACCGTGGAGCGGGTGACCTCCACAGGAGTTTCCGTAACATGAACCCACCAAGGTTCACAGGTTCGTCCGACCCCGAGGATGCCGAGAATTGGCTAAAGGAGATGGAACGAATCTTCCGTGTAATGCAATGCACGGACGAGGAGAAAGTTTTACTGGCTGTATTCCAACTTGAGCGGGACACTCGATGCTGGTGGGAATCCATAGAAGCAACACTGCTAGAATACCATGTTACATGGGATGAATTCACGGAGCATTTCAACAACAAGTACTTCTCCGATCATATCCAGGAAAAGAAGGCCACAGAATTCGCCGTTCTAAAACAACGGGGCTTGAAAGTGGCCGAGTATGAGGCCCAGTTCTCCAGTTTGTCTAGGTATGCACCCCACTTGGTGTGTACAGAAAAGATGAAGGCGAGAAGATTCCTCAATGGGCTTCGGCCCCATTATAT
This sequence comes from Amorphophallus konjac, assembly GCA_022559845.1. Lineage (NCBI taxonomy): Eukaryota > Viridiplantae > Streptophyta > Magnoliopsida > Alismatales > Araceae > Amorphophallus > Amorphophallus konjac. Next base: position 184,264,154 of record CM040120.1, read on the forward strand.
CACACAACTTGTCCCGATGGACATCCAAGTCTATTCGGAGATGGTTCGGCGTGCTCAACTGCTGGAAGACGCCACCGAATTATTTGAGAGAATCCGAGGAAGAGACAAGAAGGAACCCGACACAAACCTGGGAAAATTCAAACAATCCTTCAACAAGAAGCGATTCTTCATGGGAGGGGAGCCCTCTAAGGCGAAGAAATTCCAGAAGAATGACAGACCATTCTCCACCACCACACCATCAAAGGAGATTTGCAAGTATTGTGATAAAGCTGGTCATAAGACCGAGGAATGTTGGAGAAAGTTAGAAGCTTGTCTTCGATGTGGGAGACGAGAGCATCGAATCTCGGACTGCCCACTGATGAAGGAACAAGACACCAAAGACGAGAAGCGTCCGGTAAAGAAACAAGGCTGTCTGCAAGCTCTCCAAGAGACGGAACCCACTAAAGGTGGAATTGTGGAAGGTACTCTCACTATTTGTTCAAAAACTGCTCAAGTTTTATTCGATACCGGAGCAACTCATTCATTCGTTTCCAAGAACTTTGCTGCTTCATTTTCTAAGAAACATGAACTGCTAGATTTGGTCATATCTACACCTCTTGGGAATGAGTCTGATATCACTTATCATTATCCAAACTGTGAAGTGATGATTAAGGGAAATAATTTACCTGCTGACCTGATATGCCTAGATATAAAGGGTTATGATGTCATACTAGGTGCCGACTGGCTATCCACATACCAAGCAACTGTAGACTGTCGGCATGGCAAGGTAACTTTCGTAGATTTCCCAGAGCTAGTTTACAATAGCCCTCGGAGTAAATCACTTCTTATATCAGCGCTCCGAGCTAGTAAACTTATGAATAAGGGATGCATGACTTTCATAGCATTCGTGACTGCCACGGAAGTCGAGAAGGTTAAACTTGAAGACATCCGTGTAATTCGGGATTTTCCCGATGTTTTTTCAGAAGATTTAACTGGCTTACCCCCAGAAAGGGAAGTGTCGTTCACAATCGACCTTGTCCCTGGTGCTCGTCCTATTTCCAGGGCACCATACAGAATGTCCTCTGCTGAGCTGAGGGAACTAAAAGAGCAGCTAATGGAGTTATTGAACAAGGGTTTCATCAGGCCGAGTACTTCCCCATGGGGAGCACCCGTGCTATTCGTCAAAAAGAAGGACGGATCGATGAGATTATGCATAGATTATCGGTAGCTAAATCACCTTACAATCAAGAACAAGTATCCACTGCCAAGGATTGATGAGCTGTTCGATCAACTTTCTAGAGCTTTATATTTCTCCAAGATTGATCTTCGTTCTGGTTACCACCAATTGAAGATCAAAGAAGAAGACATTCATAAAACTACATTCCGAAGCAGGTATGGGCATTACGAATTTACTGTTATGCCTTTCGGACTAACAAATGCCCCTGCAGCTTTTATGCAGTTAATGAACAGCATATTCAGGCCCTATTTAGACCAATTTATTGTGGTCTTTATTGATGATATTCTGATCTATTCAAAGACCGAAGAGGATCATGAAGAACATCTCAAGAAGGCATTGCAGATATTAAGGGGAAACAAGCTATATGCCAAATTCAGCAAATGCGAGTTTTGGCTCGAAGAAGTATCTTTCTTGGGCCATATCATTTCGAAGAACGGAATTACTGTTGACCCATCAAAGGTCGAAGCCATGAAGAACTGGGAACGACCCACAAATGTAACTGAGATTCGGAGCTTCTTGGGTCTAGCTGGTTACTACCGGCGTTTTATAAAGGACTTCTCCATAATTGCTGTTCCCCTGACCAGGTTAACCCGCAAGGAAGTGCCTTATGAGTGGAAGGAAGACTGTGAAAAGAGTTTTCAAACTTTGAAGGATCTCTTGACCACTGCTCCAGTCTTATCATTACCAATGGAAGGAGAAAAATACGAGGTATATACCGATGCTTCTGGTATTGGCCTCGGATGTGTATTGATGCAGAATGGGAGAGTCATTGCATAGTCTTCCCGACAATTGAAGAAACATGAAGAGAACTACCCAGTTCACGACTTAGAACTGGCCGCAGTAGTATTCGCTTTAAAGATCTGGAGGCACTATCTCTATGGAGAACAATTCACTGTGTACTCCGATCATAAAAGCCTCAAGTACTTATTCTCCCAAAAGGATCTGAACATGCGGCAAAGGCGTTGGCTCGAGTATCTCAAGGATTTCGACTTCACTATACAGTACCATCCTGGTAAGGGTAATTCCGTAGCTGATGCCCTTAGTCGAAAGCCGAGAATAGTATTGGCCAACTGCATGATACAAGAATGGAAACTGCTGGAGAAATTCTCTAAGCTTGATATCAGCACAGATGAGAAGAACATGTGTATTATTCTATCTCATATGAGCATACATCCAGATTTGCTACCTGAAATCAAGAAGTTACAAGAAGAGGATCCCTCGCTAGTGGAGATAAAGAGCAAGCTGGAAGAGAGACTGGATTTCAAGCTGGCACCTGATGGCAGATTACTATTTCATGAACGGACATGTGTGCCCGACTGTCCCGAATTGAAGAAGAAGATTCTTGAAGAAGCTCATAGATCGAGGTACACAATCCACCATGGAGCCACTAAGATGTACCAAGACTTGAAAAGAACTTTCTGGTGGTCTAACATGAAAAGGGAGGTAGCAGACTTTGTGTCTCGTTGCCTCACATGCCAACAAGTGAAGGCGGAACATCAAAAACCCGCCGGAAAGCTACATCCGCTGGATATTCCCAAGTGGAAGTGGGAAGACATTGGCATGGACTTTATCATGGGTTTGCCCAAGTCTAGGGGCGGATATGATGGAATTTGGGTAATTATCGACCGGTTAACTAAATCAGCCCATTTCTTACCCATCAAAAGTCGATGGTCAGTTGACGTACTTGCTGCCCTGTATATTAAGGAGATGGTTAGATTGCATGGAGCTCCCGTCTCGATCGTATCTGACCGAGACCCACGCTTCACCTCTCATTTTTGGAAGGGTCTACAACACTCTCTGGGGACGAAACTTAATTTCAGCACTGCTTTCCATCCCCAGACAGATGGTCAGACTGAAAGGATAAATCAGGTTGTTGAAGATATGTTAAGGGCATGTATTATAGATTTCGGCGGAAGCTGACATGACCACTTACCACTAGCCGAATTTGCATATAATAACAGCTATCAAGCTAGTATTCAAATGGCTCCTTTCGAGGCGCTTTATGTGTAGCAACCCTAATAAATGAATAATTGAAATGAATTAAAACATATATATTACAGAAGTAATATATAAAAGGAATAGGGTTAATTGGATGAAATAAAACAAAATTAAAAATAACGCCTCTTATTAAGGCGTTAATTTATAAAGAAACGCCTCTATCCATGGCGTTACTAAAGAAAGGACGCCCACACATGCGGTCGTCAGTTCTCATGTGACCAAATGGGTAAGTAAAAGAAACGCCCCTATCTTGGGCGTGTTTTAAAACACGAAACGCCCTTTTTCAAGGCGCTTTTTAAGAAACGCCCTAAAGTAAGGCGTCAATTAAATAATACACGCCCTGACCAAAGTCGTTAATTCCATTCGGAACCGTTCGAACCCAGAACTTATCCAGGGTAAGTGATAACTATGAGAAAGAGTTCGAATGTGGTAATAACTCAATCTTGGAAATATTACTTTCAATCAAACACTACATTTGTTAGGACTCCTAAATCCTATAAATAGTCTTGATCGAACGAACCCTAAACCCATTTGATCGAACGTCTGCTGCTAGGTACGTGAAGAACAAACTGTTCTTCTTATTTTCTTTTCTTTTCTTTTTTTTTCTTGCTTCAGATTATGTGAAGAATAATTATTTTCTTCTTGTCCAGGAAACTCTGCTGCTGCCGAAGAATAGGTAATATTCTTCTATCTTCTTAAAATATCGATTACAACTATGAAGAATATTAACATCTTCATATTTACTTCCTTTCTCTTCCTCTACAGGTTCTGTAGCGTGAAGATCTCTGAAGAACGATTGTTCTTCTCCTTGTTGTTGCTGCCACTGTTCGTAAGTCGCAGTAGAAGCCTCTTCATCAAAGCCATCATCCTCTGCTAGCCAAAAACCCCTCACGGTCATCTCCAAATCAACTCTTAAAGGTAGGTTTTCTCAAGTTACTGTAGCCCAAATGAAATTAATGCAAGATATATATATATATAAGCATGTCATGCATATGATTATTATAGTTTTCATGCGTTTTCTGAAATATTTTGAAAGAGACGCCCCTGTCAAGGGCGCTAATTTACAAGACACGACCATGTCCAGGTCGTCAATTTAATATTTGACGCCCTGTACACAGGCGTTAATTTCATGTAAATCTTCAGAACGGATTATCCATGCAATTACATGAAATCAATCAATAATTGTTAACGGTTAAAAGTCAATAAGCATGAAACATCAAATCTAAAATACTGCATCTGATTTCCTGCCAATTTCCTGTCATGACTATATGATTGTTATCATTGATTATCGTGCAAATCTTGCTTTCCCAGTATCTCTTGAATTCACGACCTAGACTAGGTCGTTTTCCATATGTAAACGCCCCATCATAGGGCGTGAATTAAAAATAAACGCCCCTTACTAGGGCGCGTATCTTTTAAAATCCTGGAATATATATTTTGTGAAAATAAGAATTTAATAATTAACGCCCCTGACAAGGGCGCGTTTTTGATAATTTCTGAAAATAAATATGTTCTGAAAAATATTGTAAATAAAAAGACGCCTGCTACTGTAGTCGTCAACTCTTGAAGAAACGCCCCTTCCCAAGGCGCGTTTTAAATAAATTATTGAATTATTGAAAATTCTGCAAAACGGACCATGTGTAAACGCCCTTCTGTTAGGCGTTAATTACTTGAGAAACGACTTGACCTAAGTCGTTATTTTACTGTAAACTGATTTTTCCTCTGATTTGCTAACCGATGGTTTATATATTATACATATATATATATATATCGGCACTATTCTCCACTCCGTGAGTATAGTCCCACTTTTCACGGCGTTTTATCGATCACACTCAATTCTCATTGACATACAAGCTCTCCTTTGGACATTCCGTTCCTTGGGACTAGCGAGTTAGTCATAGAGACCTCCGTAAGACTCCTCGTAGCCTTGGATTCCCTCAAGGCCGACTGAGCTGGTTGTACCCTAAAAACCCATTACACGATCCTTGCCATGTCAATCTAAAGAAACATGGTATACCGGCCCTTATGATTATACAAAGAGTATATCATAAGAAATTCTTAATGGGATGATGATATCATGCCATATCATGTCGTTCTTGTAAACCTCAATTCTATGATAAGAATGAGGGTATCTTACCTTTGATATACTGTTCATGTGGACCTCAATTCTATATAAAGAATGTCCATATTGATTTGTCATGGTACCTAAGTTAAGGGAACCATAATCTACCTAGTTTTATCGACATCGTGATTATACCGTTATTATCGCCATTCTATGTCCTTTGTCATATTTTGGACTCTATTCTATCAAAGTTGTCATACGTGTCTACAAGCTTGATTATTGAAATTCTATATTGGCTATATAAACAAGAGTGGATGTCAAAACAAATGATAAATGCCTGCGCATATAGGGCCCGATCTGGTCCTGGGAGGAGCACCCGAAAGTACTTGTGCCCATGGGAGTTAAAATGATAAGGTATCTGGCATTATACCGAGTACTTGACTTGCTTGATTGGACATTCCACACACATCTTGTACTTGAATCGTACTTGACTTTACATGAAATGTGTGGCCCGAAAGAGGGTAATTTACTTGCTTGATACATGATAGCCAAAGTTCTTGACATGACTCGATAATGGTACTTGCTTGAATATCTTGAATAACTTGTATCTTGTTCATGAAAGTTCATCTTATTTCTTTGATATTACATTCTCTCTATCTTGTCGTTTCATGCGAGCATGCATAGCTTTATTGCATCCATGAAAATGTAATTACTTAAACCACTTGCTAGTACTTGAGATATAATTTCCTACTGAGCGTTCGCTCATTCCGTTTGTCCCTTTTTACTTTTCAGGTAAGTCCGACGACGATGGAAGTCAATCGGATGGGAATGGTCAAGAGTGAAAGTGATAGAGCTTCTACAAGTGTCGTCTAGTCTTTTCCATAGTTTCTTGAGTCAACTATGTATTCTTTTCCTTTTTATTTAACAGAGTATTGGATTTGTAATAGTCTATCCATTATGAAATAAAGGATTGGGTTATCTTGCTATTTTGCGCATCTCTGTCTTTGTGTCGAATACATGACCACTCTGATTGACATGATTGATATAGACACGTCGCGCATCTCCGGGTATCTTCCGCGCTCGGGGCGTGACATTATGACAGGAGTTGTCGTTCTCCAATATGCTGGGAAGAAGTCGGTGAAAGACAAATTCTAGGCCCAGATATGGTTAGAGATTCGACTGAGAAGATACACCTTATCAGAGAGAGACTTAAGGTAGCTCAGTGCAGGCAAAAATCTTATGCTGATAACAGAAGGAAAGATTTGGAATTTCAAGCGGGTGACCATGTATTTCTCAAGGTATCTCCCGGCCGAGGTATTAGAAGATTCGGTGTTAAGGGCAAGCTTACACCAAGGTTTATCGGTCCATTTGAAGTATTGGAAAGAGTGGGCGAGGTGGCTTACCGCATTACCTTGCCTCCTCAACTCTCGGAAGTGCACAATATATTTCATATATCTATGCTGAAGAAATATGTGCACGACCCTTCGCACGTCATCAATCATGCTGAATTGGTGATTCAAAGGGATCTTACTTATGAACAAAGGCCGATGCAGATCCTCGACCGCGAAGTTCGAGTTCTAAGGAGCAAGCCGATCCCTATGGTAAAAATCCAATGGAATCGATGCTCGGAGCAAGAAGCAACTTGGGAGACCGAGGAATCTATGAAGAGAAGATACCCAGAACTATTTTAGTCGGCAAGTATCTTATACTTTCTACAGTATCCTTATGTAGTTGAATTTACCCTTATACAATTGAATTTGGGGACCAAATTCTTTTAAGTAGGGGAGGGTGTAGCACCCCGTATAAAAAAAATGATAAAAAAATTATTATTATTAATATTTTACAAATAAAAAAATTTAATATTAGAGAGTTTATGTAAGAAGTGGGAACACGAAGTTATCATATGTAAAGATTATTCACTAAACAAGTGGCTTCCTAGTGTAGTTGGTTAAGTAACTTGACTTTCAACCCAATGACTAGGGTTCAAATCCTATCATCCACAATTTACTTTTTGTGCCAAATAATTATATACGATAGGCTAGCAATTAGACAAACCTACGTTGGCATCTGTCCTTTTCATACGTGAATAGTGCCATGAATAGTATCACTTTTTATTTAAAAAGAATTTTTCAAAAACAATTATATGTAAAAATAGAGAAAAATATAAGGATCTTATCCATGAAACTTCATTAACTAACTCCATCAAATTTTAAAGATAAAAATCATGAAAGTTAAGTGGGAAGTTTAAAATAAATAAACCACCCTCTCATAGGAGCTACAATCCACCAGACAACCTTTCGATTCCCTTATCCCCAACAGCCTGTACAAGCTGTAAAGTCCCATTATTTCAGATCTTGCCTCCCATTCGTTCATGACAGACCCTATAAACATACCCCTTTGCTACTCCCATTCTAGGCTAGCTAAGGTTGGGGCAAAGCTTTGCAGGGAAGGGTTCTGCTACTACGATCTCCCAACAGGTAGGTGTTCTCAACTTTTAACTAAACTAATAGCTAATCTAGGATGATTAGTCTAGGCATTTAGTCTTAGGCTCATTTCCATGCGATATTTAGTGTTTATAAAGCATGTGCTGGCTTAAATCTAGGATGATTAGTATGCCTTAGCTTCATACCTAAGATAATTAGCATGTATTAACTTTATACCCAGAATAATTAGTAAGTATTAGTCTCATATCTAGAATGATTAACATGTGTTGGCTTAAATCTAGGATGATTAGCATACATTAGCTTCATACTTGAGATGATTAGTATGTATTAGCTTCATACCTAAACCGATTAGCATGCATTAGCTTCATACTTGAGATGATTAGTATGTATTAGCTTTATACCTAAGATAATTAGCATGTATTAGCCTTATACCCAGAATAATTAGCAAGTATTAGCAAGTATTAGTCTCATACCTAGAATAATTAGCATGTGTTAGCTTAAATCTAGGACGATTAGCATGTATTAGCTAATATCTATATTTGATATAGTTCATGCTTTAGTAAAGGGCCTGTCATTATGTCAATTTCTGTGAAACTAAAACCACCATGTTAAAGATGTTATATGAGAGAAACTAAAGCCTGAAAATAGTGAAAGAAGAAATTGTAGTCAAGAGGATGAAAAATGTGGAAAAAGACCAAGTTGAAAGAGGCCAAGTGGAAAAAGACCAAGTTGAAAGCACAATGAAATGATATTGAAAATAGGGGGTTGTAAGAAGGAGAATAATGAAAAATCTAGAGAGAATGAGAATATGTGAAAGAAGAGAAAGTCATAGATTGGAAGGTTAGGAAGAAGTTTTATGAAGAGTGCAGAGAGAGAAAATGAGAGGAAGAAGGTGAAAAATGTGAAAAAAATGAGATCTATAGGCGCAGGTGAACAGTTACTGAGTAAAAAATAGAACCGTAGAAAATTAATTATAACTTAAAAACTAAGAAGAATTGGAGGATGTGGTAGAAGAAGAAAATCTATATCTACAAGAGAAGAAGAACTTTTGTGAAGAACTTAGAGTGAAAGGAGGATTGGAAGAGCATGAAAACTGGGGAACAAAAGAAAGTATCGACCTTGCCTGTTGACAGGGTTGACGCAGTACTGTTCACCGCGTTGACGCGATGAACTGATGAGTCGACCCTGTGAACTAGAAATGAATTGATGAGTCGACCCTGCCTGTTGACAGGGTTGACACAGTACTGTTCACCGCGTTAACGCGATGAACTGATGAGTCGACCCTGTGAATTGGAAATGTACTGATGAGTCGACCCTGCCTGTTGACAGGGTTGACGCAGTACTGTTCACCGCGTTGACGCGATGAACTGATGAGTTGACGCGATGAACTGATGAGTCAACCCTGTGAACTGGAAATGAACTGATGAGTCGACCCTGCCTGTTGACAGGGTTGACGCAGTATTGTTCACCGCGTTGACGCGATGAACTGATGAGTTGACGCGATGAACTATTGAGTCGACACAGCTAGCTCATTTCGTTAACGCGATCATTAGGCTTTCACTTTTGCCATCTCCATTGATAGATGGCAGCCAGAGAGGGGATATTTAACTCCTAACAGGGTCCTCTAAACCCTGTATAATTCCCAGAAAGGGCATCCCACAGTAAGGGTGTCGTTTCTAAAATTGTCAGGTGGCCCATAAGGCACCTCTCTTATCTAGTTTTTCCGTGTATCAAACGTTACTGGTTTCCACTCCTAGTTCATCCCTACACATTAATGCGCCCTTGGATTCCATTCCATAATTCTACCTTATATATCATACTGGTCAAACCTTGAAATTCCACATTGGCTATAAATGAGAGTGGATGTCGACATACATGATTAATGCTGTGCATATAGGGCCCGGTCTGGTCCTGGGGGGAGCACCCGAAGGTACTTGTGCCCGTGGGAGTTTATTGACTATGGTGTTTGGCATTACACCGGAGTACTTGCTTGCTAGGCTTTAGACATTCCACTCATTCTCGTGATATTACTTGATTGATTTGACTTGAGATCCGCAGAAGGGTAAAGTTTTGCTTGAATGAAATTGATAAATAGCCAATTCCAGTTTTACATGCTTGAATTTATATTACTTTCTATTACTTGCTTGACATGAGTTCTTACTCTCTTGGAAAGATTTCGTTAATTCCAGTTATTACTTGTTTGAATCTCTTGCTATTGCTGCATTGAAGTTAGAATCCTTATACTATCACTTGTTATTCCTTCACTACTCTTGTCAATTTTTACAATCCTTGATATCTACTCATCTACATGCATAGCTTTACTGACATTAATTGAACTTGTAAACCACTTAAAGCATGTTAAATCTTGAGATGTAATTCCTACTGAGCGATTCGCTCATCTAGTTGTTTTCTAATATTTTCAGGTAATTTGGATGTCAACCAACACTCGAAAGGGAATGAGACTGAGTGATGAGTGTTAGAGTGAAGTTATCAAATTGTCATGTCCTTTGTGTTATTGTATTAGTTCACTTATGTCAGTTGTATCAATTCATCTATGTCATTTGTATTAGTCAACTTGATTAGAACTGCTTAAGATTTGAAGCCTAGTCGTTGGACTCTGGGAACATATGTATTTGTCCTTTGATTAGTTGTGACAATTGTCAGCTCGTACTATTTGTATTAATTTCGAGTTAAATCTTAGTTATTTGCGCACTCTGATATTTACATGATTGACACGATCTATATAGACGCGTCACGCCTCCGGGTAATCTTCCGCACTCGGGGCATGACACGGCCTTCTTCAAGCGGCTCCGGACAACGAGCTAAGGAGAATTGTGTGTGGGTGACTTGTGCATCAGCTTAGTACGCCTGGGGTATGTCATTTTCACTTCCCTTACGCCGTATTTGGCCGTAACATACAAGTCAACACCCACCATGTGCGAGACGTTATGACAAGGGCGTACGTCCCCTCATGCCGGGATTCCCCCTCGCGTGCCCGTCGATTCCAACCACGCACGTACCATGACGTCACGCTCTCCCGCAGTTACGAGGCCACGTTCGACCACTCTACTCGAGCCGTGACCTACCCTCGCCCAGACACCGGATCGATACACCCCCCCAGTCATCCAGTCATAAGCCCCCTCGCTCGGCGCCGCCACCATGGCCCACGCCATAGGAGGGGCCCTCTGTAAAACACATTTGTTCGTCTGTCAAGCACTGACCCGGGGACCGATCATCACATCGGAATTGTCCCGTGTCGTGCACCAGTTGCACCCTGGCCACTACGGCCCACCTGTAAAGACATGTATATATCAAAGATTACACCGCCAATTGGATGAATGCTCTTGCATCGACGTTCAGGCCCCCAGCTCGCTATCTACACCACTCGGCATCCGTGCCTGACATCCTACCCCCAGTAAACATCCCTCAGTTAAAAGCGCACCCATAGCTGCTGAATGCCCCCAACCCTCTACCCACAGCTTTAGACATATATACAGATTTTTTCTTCAGCTTAGAACGAAGGTATTCAGATTCAATCTGATGTAAATAAACACTGGTTGCTTGAGGCCGGTGGGGAAAGACGTCCAGTACACGATTCCCACAATCGCCTATGCACTCGCACCCATGGAACCCCTTTTCTTCACGTGTCGCCCGATCGCCTGAGCCCACGTGTCGCGTCCTGGCGACGCTTCCCCGGTCAACCCTTAGTTCCATGAGTGATTGTCGAGAAATCGACTGGTACACCCACACCCCATCCGGTTAACCCTTATCCTGACACTCCCGTGCCCTTCGACCCTTTTCAACTTTCCGTGAAAGGAGAGTGCCCGATACCGCCGTGAGAGGCATGCAACCGTAAGGAGGATACCCGAGATACATCAAACTCCCGTATTTTCCTTCCCTGCTGTATCCCTTCCTTTACCCCTGTCATTCGGCATAAAAAAAAAACCCGCGCAACATGCTCATACATGTTTATAGCTCACAATTCAATAAATTGTCATTTGGAATTCATGCACAAATCATGCACACATCGTTTTGTCATCATCAAAAAGGGAGAGATTGTTGGATCCCCTAGTTGATTTTGATAGCTAAGTTTCAATGATGACAAATCTTGTGTGTATGTGTCATTGAGAAGGTACATTGAAAAATGCTAACCAAGGTGTTCATATCTTGATTATCTTGTTTTGAAGAATCAAATTACATGGTGGCTATCATTAAGAAGTCAATGAAATGCTTGGCTAAGGACCTTGTGGTCTACCCATTCAAACAGGTAGCAAAAGTCATGTAATTTCTTCAGAAGAAATTTGGTAAGGCCTTACATTTCTAATAAATGTAAATGAAATGGCTTTTGTTAAACTATGGGTTTTCAAGTCGACTTGGCAAGTAACCAAGTCGACTTTTGATCAGGCAAGTTGACTTCTGATCATCCTCAAGTCGACTTCAGCTGGCCTCCTCCAAATTCTATTTCAAGATGATTTATGTTTGAGATTTTGATTCAAATACTCTATTGGTATCTTCATGTGTATTTTTCATAGGGGTTCTATGGAAGCTGCAAAGATTGAATACACTGAAATTCTCATGCTGAAAGGAATTAAGTTCTTGATGTTAAGTTATGGTATTTGAGCTGTCAAGGGCTCTCATGCATATCATTCATGTGTACTTAATGGGTTTTCATGATTATACTTCATGCATATCTTACTTGGGTTGATTGAGCTTAAACTCTTACATTTTGTCCTTGATTTAAGCTTTCTGCAAGTTTTCGGTTGACCAAGAGCCTGACTTTGGTCGACCAGAAATAACAGTGTTCAAGGGTCTAAAAAATCTCAGACTTTGGTCGACCGGCCAAGGGCCTTTGGTAAACCGTAATCTACAGTGCTCTAAGATCTGAAACCTGTAACATTTCGGTCGACCGACCCTCAAATTCAGTCGACCGTTTACGGAGGGCGAGTCCGTTAAGCTGTGTTCGAAACCCACTAATCATGATCCATTTGGGTTCAAATTTGACCCTCTTACCCCTAGGGCATTCATACACATGTTAGACATATTTTGCAGGGGTTTGGCATGGGTTTTAATGTCTTTTGTTCATTCTAATGTGGAGGTATATATATGCTTTGATTTCTACACTTGGAGTACAAGAAATAGAAGGGAGGAAAGGGGCTAGGCCGCAGGTAGGAGAGGAGAGGGTTTTCTCTTGAAGTGTTCACGTTTTCCATCCTTGCAGGTGCGATTTAGGCTATCATCCTGAAGATCTACATCCCTCCTCAAGCATTCAAGCTCCGACGAAGCTGCATCTCCAAGGAGAAGCTCGTTCGTCGACGTTGTAGTTGAAGATCGACCTCCACTGTGGAAGCATCAAGCAAAATCATCTCCATGCCCTTCATCGCATGAGAATATATTTTTGGAACCTTCCTACATATTTTTTTGATGATTTCTACCTTGTTTTTGAGCATGTATTGAATATTTTCTCATTTTTCTGAACTACGAATCTGTGTGTGTTGAACCGTCTGCATACGGTTGCGATTTATTGTGCTGTGGTGTTGCAGCTCGTGTGTGTGTGTTTTGATCCGTGGTCGGATCGTGTAGGAGATGACGTCTCCATGTGTTTGGAGTGTAAGCTCCATGCGCTTCAGTTCGAAGCTGTTGACACCTATTTTTAGCCCGCAAGTTGAGTCATTTATCTTATTCATTATTTTTGATGTCCCGAATTACCCATTATTTTGGAGCCTTCCTTGGATGGATTTCGAGCCACATTTCATTGTTCCCTAGCCTTTGGACTTCGGAGACCATGATTTCTTAGAGCCATGGAGATAATTCTATCTGCTACCGGCTTTCCAAGTCGACTTAGGGCCCATTTAGGTCAACTTCTTTCAAGCATTTGGCCCCTTTCACTGCACAGTCCTGAACGTAGTCCTTTTTCATCCCCTTTTGTTCCTCTATTCATTAAGTGTCATTCACCAAAGTTGTTCCTTTTTTAAAGCCCTACATCTTTTTATTCTACGCCATCAGCCAATTCTCCACCGATTTCAAGTTATTTGTATTTTTCTTGCAGGCTGCGCTATTCACCTGCGTCCCAGCATTTTTTCTCTCTATTTTAGCCCTATTTTCTCCCTCTTTTACTCGTTTTCTCATCTTGCTCTCTTCACGAAAGTTGTTCCATTTTTTCGTTATCTACAATTTCTTCTTCTACCACTTTCACTAGTTCTGCACCATTTTCGAGATATGCTTCGATTTCTAAAATCCATCACATCCTGCCCAGAAAAATTTCTTCCCTCAGCCTAGCGGTCCTGGGAAGACCGCTAGGTGATGAAAATGATCTTCCCAAGACCGTTAGGCCCCAAATAGTGCCCATTTTTCCCCGTTTCACCCCCTGGAGCCTTGCGGTCCGCCCTAGACCGTTTGGTGAAGCCTTGCGGTCCTTCCATGACCGTTTTCATCAAAAAACGGCCTTGTGATAGACCGTTTTTAGAACAGAGAGTCCGGATGTTCCCGAACTCTGATTTCTTCGCTGTTGGGCTCTTTGGACTCGTTGTTGACACCACTTTCGACGGAGATTGGCCTCCACCTTGGTTTCCTTCGACTTGGGACTCTTCCCACCACTATTATCTGGAGATTTATCAATCTAAATCCCCGAAAGTGGCTTATTATCTCCTATTTTGAACTAGGGTTTCCTGCACTCCTATAAATAGATGCCCAGTTCGCAGTGGCAATATGGGGGCTCTTTCTCGATTCGGGGCGAAGCCATGCTGCACCGTCTACTCACATCTTCGACCCTGGCTTGAAGAGGGAAGTATTGTCTTCGATTTCCACGTTCAAGGGCTGTCTAACTCTCTTTCTACTCTTAGTTATTCTTCTCCAAATTTCACAAATCATCACACAGTTCTATTTTCTGCACTCTGTCTATATTTTTCTCCATATTGCATGCACGTTTCCCGCAGTTGTGCTGCATGATTTTTTTCTCTATTTGTCTCTTTATCATCACAACACACACACCTATCTTTTGTACCCTTCCACAGGGGTTAAAAACCTCCCCCCGGTGCATTCTTTCCCTTTTATTCATGCTATTTTATCACTGCGGGATTGATACTACGCATACATGTTTCTAATGGGTTTTTCCTTTGTGTTTGACTTTGTTTTACAGGAGAGCATGAATAGAACGTGAGGCCCTCTTCCTCTAGCCGGTTGGAAGGAGAGGAGGTTGATCCCACATCATTCCCCTCACCCCGTTCCTCAAGCGCGATCAAGTCTTCATCTTTCCAAGGTACACGGCGCCGTTGCACTCTTTTCTTCATCCTTTTGGCGTTATTAACACTTGGTGGCGATCACAGTCAGTTTTCCTATTTATTCATTGCCCCTTTGTTCATTATCTTCCATGCTTGTTCATACTCATATGATACATGCATAATTTGGGGCGGGGTAAAAGGGGTAGATAAAATATCAACAACCTAGTTTTTTGGCAATCATGGTGGGACGTCTAGTGCCAATCGTGTTGAGTAATTGTTAGACCTACTCTTCTTTGTCTTTCCCAGTTGTTCTTCTATTTTCTTTAGTTTTTCCATTTTATTCCCTGTTATTTCTACTCTCTGGTTCCCTGGCGGTCTCCTCCCGACCGTTTCTGGCTTAAAAGCGGTCTAGCGATAGACCGTCTTATCTTCCTCACAGTCCCCAGCCGACTGTTTCTATAGTCACAAGTACGCATGCCGAGGATTTCTGTTATTTCTGCATTTCTGCTGATATCTATTATTCCTGGGTGCTGTCTGATATCTCCTCTTATTGTGACATATATTTACATCATCGTTTGCACATTGTTTGTTAGTTTCTAGGCTAGAAATTGCATGCACTCCGGTGCACATAGGACCATTCATCTGTCATATCATAGTTGCATTCCCACCTTAGTGTATGATCCTCTCGCCTCCATATTCCTTGGGATCGGCTAGGTGATCACATCCGAGACCTCCATAAGTCCCCGCGAGCTGTGGATTCTCACACAGACGCCGGACCGGTTGTACCTTTGCCACCCTGTGTCTGGGTTGCATAAGGGAGGGAGAGTTTACACCTAGAGTCAACCAAGTTCCCATCATCCTTTCCCATTAAGAACCTACTATTGGAGAGAACATTTTATTCAAATCACTAAGGTTCTAAAGGAGAAACGAATAAAAATTTGTGCATCATTATAACTTGGTTGACTTTGGTTGTCTCATCCCCCTTCATTTTTGCATATTCCCCTTTGTTGGGTCACTTTGTTTGGTTTCTTATTGGTGCTTGTTTGTCTTGTCTTCATTTGATAGGTGCCACATTGCATGTGGAGTTGCTTAAAATCTATAGGTTCATCTCCTAGGGGCAATTCCTCCTTCATCTCATATCTTAATCCTTTGTTTGAATCCACCATGTCTTCCTACGATTTCCATCCCCACGAGGACTCTCTTCCTCAAGGGCTCTTGGAAGACCCGTCTAGGGTCATGCCACTTCGGTCTGGAGAAGGGTCTGACCCTCCTCCATCTTCTACTGCCATAGAGGGCGCCCAGCCCTCTCTTCCAAATTCTTCCATCAATAATCCCGTAAATCACATTATTCAAATGATGGCCCAGTTGGATCCGGCCCAACTTCAGGCCCTCTGTCAGACCTTACAGGGGTCAGTCGCCCCATCCTCCACTACTTCACAAGGCCCATCCGCTACCTCCATCTCCCAATCTAGGGTCGATGGGCCCATGGCTCTTCCTGCTCCTATTGATCTTACCCCAGTCTAACCCAGGGTCCTTCGCTTTTCCCATCTAAAGGCGGGCCAATCCTCTGGTTCCGCCCATCAAGTCCTGGATAAAGGGAAGACCCTTCTTCCCTCATCAACCCAGATTGATCCCTATAGGTCCATTCTCTTGGCGCCCCAAGTCCTTGTGGGCCCGGTCGATTTTGTTCGCCCTCAGTAGGGGGCGGCCCATGCTTATGCCAATTCGGGTCATCCGTTGGCCCAACATCCTTCTTATGGGCCTCCCCTTTCTTCCATCTATCCTTCGGCTCCTCGCCTTGAGCCCGCACCTTTTACTCTACATACTCCATCTCGAGAGTAGGAACTCTTTGATAACTGGGCTGCCATGCAGCAACAACTCAACTTTCTTCAAAAGCAGGTCGGCCCACAGTCTTTGGCAGATGTTCCCATTCCTAGCTTTCACAATATCCGGTTCCCTCCTCAATCCGAGCTCCCCACATACCTCAAATATGACGGAAAAAACAATCCGTACATTCATGTGAGGGATTTCATGTATGAATCAGCACAATTCCAACACGATGATCGCCTCTTGGCGTATCTGTTCCGCCGATAACTGGATGGAGTCGCATTGGAGTGGTTTTATGCTTTGTCACTGGAAAATGCTGAGAGCTTCAAAGTTGTCAAGGAGAAATTTATTCAGAGGTTCCAAGACTGGGTCGACTCGGAATATTCTTTCACAGATCTAGTAGCCGAGAAAATGAAGGCCGATGAGGACTTCGCTACTTATGCTGACAGATGGAG
The DNA here is from genome assembly GCA_022559845.1 of Amorphophallus konjac. NCBI lineage: Eukaryota > Viridiplantae > Streptophyta > Magnoliopsida > Alismatales > Araceae > Amorphophallus > Amorphophallus konjac. The sequence goes on from CM040120.1 coordinate 184,281,373, forward strand.
GCAAATGGCTGCTCGTGTGTCTGGTCATATTCTGAAGGAGGAAAAGGTAAAGTTGCTCATCTCTAATGCTACACCTACCTTCCGAAATATTCTGGCCATGAATGATATTTCCAATATGTACCAATTATACAGCCGGGCGAGGTTTATCCAAACCCAGTTTAAGGACTCCCCCATACACTCTCTCTTTGAGGCCCCAAAGCCCACGTATAGTAGAAAGCCTCTGGGGCCTGTCACCGAAGGAGTCCAAACCAATGAGCAAGTGCAAGCCGTTGCATTCCCTTTCCCCAACCAATCCACTCCACACCGCTTTCCAAAATCCCCACGTAACCCCCAGTTCTCCCCTCCATAAAATGCCCAACCTGTTTTCTCCACTCCACAAAAGGCCCAGCCTGCCTTCCCCACTCCACAAAATACCTTCCCCACTGCTCAACAGCCGTAACAACCCCCACAATACCACAATGTCCCTCCACCTAACGGCTACACACCCAAACGCCCGGCTCCAAAGAAGGCGCAGTACCCTCCTTTGCCCAAGTCCCTCCCGGACATTTTCTCGGCTCTCATGTCCATTGGTGCACTTCAACTTCCTCCGGAACGGCCTAGTTGGAACTCGGCCATTGATTAGTCCAGATATTGTATGTTCCACCGATAGCCCGGACATACGATCGAAACTTGTTACCAGTTCTGGGACTTTGTCTATGATCTACATGAAGGGCAGCGCATAGACTGGGAAGAAATGCACAAAGTTATCACCGAGATAAAAGAAAAGAGAAGGCAAGCGTCGAGACAGCAAGTGCAGCAGCAAGCACCGCAGCCACAGCCACAGCAGCAACAACCTGCACAGGATTTGGGGATCCATCAAAACCCCATGCCAAATCATCCACCCGCTCCACAGCCTCAGCCGCTGGCACCGGCTCAGGTTAACCTTGTTCAACGCCCGGCTCCCAATGTCGGGTGGTCTTATGATGACGAATCTTCTGTTAAACGGCTCATGGCTCTCCACCATACCGACCGCAATCATCCTGCACCTCCCGCCGAACATTCAAACCACTAATTCTACACCACCCGCGCCTGTTGTTCTCCACAAACCCCTCATCCTTCCGCACGCTTCCCCTATTGTTCCGCCTGTCTTCATTCTCCCACAGGCTCACATTCCGCCTGTCCTTATTCCCCCGCAAGTGCCCACACCCCCTGTCATCGTTGCACCACCATCTAATCCCTCACCAGTCATCCTCACAGCAGGACCCATCACTACCACCACTACTCCTATTTCCCCCGTTATCTCCGCTATGCCTACCCCTACATCGCTTATCCATCCCCTCGGGCTCGTTAAGCCATCCACTATGAGCCCATCTAATTCCGTGCCGGCCAAAAACCTTTCCCTACGGAGTGGGCGTTTGTTCCATCGGAACTATCCTACCACTGGTGCATCCGCACCCAATCCCCAATCCTCGCAACAGGCTGTTGATCAGGAGGAGACAGACCCACTGCCGGGTACTCAGTACGATATGTTACTTCATCTAGATAGGATGCCTACCAAAATTTTAGTTCTGGAATTGATTAAGCGGTCTAAGCTCCACCAAGATGCGCTGAGGGATTTTTTGCAGAAGGTCATGGTTAGTGAAGATATGGCAGTGGACAGTTTACCAAAAGGCCTGGCTAAAATCTCCAAGGGGCCGACTATCACATTTTCAGAGGCTGAACTAGCACCACCTGAGGCTCGTCAGATGCGGCTATGCATTTCTATCATTTTGAACCAAGTAAGCATAGACGCGACATTGGTAGATACCAGGGCTTCTATCAATGTCTGTCCTCTCAGCACTTTAAGAGCTTGTAATATTTCAGAAGAGTTATTAAGACCTACCCCGACTACTATTACAGCATATGACAATTCAAGAAGGCCGTGTCATGGGGTGGTCACCATTCAAGCTGAACTTGGGCTGCTTACAATGGCCGTTGAATTTTATGTGCTCAACATCGACCCCATGTTCAAAGCTATTTTGGGTCGACCGTGGATTAATAACCGCAATGCCGTACCTTCCACTGCTCATCAATGCCTCAAATTCCCTTTTCAAGGGAGGGTGGTCAAGGTCAAAAGCATTTCCACAGTCCAGTCAGTTGAGGCTATTTCAGACAAAATACTGCCAACACTCTGGCCCAATAATCTGCCCATTATCTCAGTATTGGACCTCAACTTTCCCTGGGCCTATGCACCACGCAGGCCAGCCATCGCACAGGTGGATGTCAGAATAAAGCCCCAGATAAGAGATTCTAAAGGCTGGAAAATCATATTGAGGCTAGGCTATCAGCCGGGCAGAGGTCTCGGTGCCCAGCTACAGGGACGGACCAAGCCGATTCCCAGGGGTAGAAAAATGAGCAGGAGGGGCCTCGGTTATCGGGAGTCCTCATTATTAGTTATGGGAGACTCGGGGCCATTAACTTGGGATTACGGCCAACACTTTGTCAAGGGCCCTCTCCAGCCGGGTACTTTGAAGATGCCGCCGAAACAACCCGAAGAAGATACAACTTGTACAATTGTCGGCACAACATTTTCGCCTAGGGGGCCCGTAGATGACATGGAAGATTGTAGTGAAACCTTTTCCAGAATGTTCTATAAAGAGGACCATTCAAGAAACCAGGAGGTTCGGCTTGTGCAATACGCATCAGGAAAGTCAGCTTACTATTTACAGGAAAGGGGGAGCTCACCCATTATTTTCACTTGGTCTCCTTCCTGTTTGATGTCTCTTTTCCGAAAGCTGGAGTTTTTACCCCATGCACCTCCCATCATGATTAATCCTTTGCGGATAGAAATGACGACTGAATTTTTGATTGTGACTTGTCCGTGTGGGCGCTGCCCACCAATTGATCTCTTGAGTATGTGGTTTTTCTCTTCTGATCCCTTCTTCGATATCTTCTGCCCATCCATCTACCCTCTCGCGCTTCCTCCTCCTCCTTCCCCCTCCTCTTCATCTTGTTGCGTGCTCTCCACTGATCTACAAGAAGAAAAAAAAACATCCATTTTGAAACGAAAATTTCGGTGGAAGATTACGCTGTGTTCCATTCGTCCTCCACCCAGGGGCATGAGGCCCCTACTTCCCTTCCATTAGACTTCCTCTCTCCTAGGTTAGGTTTAGGGTTTGTCGAGTCTAGGGAAGTAGAGTCTGTTAGGTCTAGAGAAGTAGGATCTTGTTCTAGTGCATCCAACCCTTCCTCCGCGCCTGAGCCACGCCCGCCGACGCCTCATTTCAAATCTGTTTCCAATAGGTTCTTGCAGGATCTAGCTCAGCGATGTCATGCTCTTCTCAAATGTCTGGAGTTCATCGAAACGGCGATTGTGTTAGAAGAAGATGAGGAACAAGACGGGGTGTGGAGCGACGACAGATTAGGTGTCTATGAGATCACGGATGAAAAAGACTCGGCTGATCTTGAGGTCGGCGATGTAGATGACACTACCGACTTGTATGCACAAGGTTTGAAGAGGTTCGATGAGCCATCGTCGGCAGTGGATGAACCTACAAAGGAAGTTAATTTGGGAACTAATGAGGATCCCATGCCTATCTTTATTTCTACTAATCTTCCTCCAAAGGTTGAAGAGGAGTTGATCAAGGTTTTGAGGGAGTTCAACGATTCTTTTGCCTGGTCATATGAGGACATGCCGGGTCTCGACCCCTCTTTGGTAGAACATCGGCTTATACTTAAGCCAGGGGCAACACCCGTTAAACAAAAGCTAAGGAGATTCCACCCCCACATGGCCTTGAGGATGAAAGAGGAAGTTGATAAATTTCATAAGGCCAGGTTTATTCGGGTCGTTTTATATCCTGAGTGGGTGGCAAATATAGTCCATATCATCAAGAAGGATGGAAATGTGCGAATTTACATTGATTTTAGGGATTTAAACAAGGCATGTCCCAAGGATGATTTCCCGCTGCCTCATATAGATGTGCTAGTGGATAACACAACCGGGTATGAAGCTTTGTCATTCATGGATGGCTGTTCAGGCTATAACCAGATCCGTCTCGCTCCAGAAGATCAAGAGAAAACTTCCTTCACCACGCCCTGGGGTACTTATTGCTACGTGGCAATGCCGTTCGGATTGAAGAATGCCGGTGCCACCTACCAAAGAGCGATGATGGATATATTCCACGATATGATACATGTCTATATGGAAGCTTACGTGGATGATATTTTGGTGAAGTCAAGAACCAAAGAGGAACACCCCGCTATTCTGGCTAAGGTGCTTCAGAGAGCTAGGGAGTATAAGTTGAAAATGAATCCCAAGAAATGTGTATTTGGAGTATCTTCGGGGAAGCTGCTAGGTTTCATAGTTGGCAAACGGGGGATTCAAATTGATCCTAATAAAGCTAAGGCCGTCATGGACATGCCACCACCTAAGAACATCATGGAACTTCGAGGGTTGATTGGACGCTTGCAGTTTATTAGAAGATTTATATCCCAACATTCTCAGAGGTGCCGCCCGTTTTATGAACTGCTAAAGATAGGGGTCAAATTTGAATGGAATGAAGATTGTCAAAAGGCCTACGAAGATTTGAAAGCTTATTTGTCCAATCCCCCGATTTTGCAGCCTCCTGTCCCTGGGAAACCCCTAATCCTATACATTTCTGTCATTGAGGACTCCCTAGGAGCTGTCCTGGCACATGTGGATGATGAAGGTAAAGAGCGGGCAGCTTATTACCTCTCTAGGTTGTTTAACCCGACAGAAGCCAAGTATACTACCATGGAGAAGACTTGTGCCGTATTAGTTTGGGTAGCTCAGAAACTAAAGCACTATTTCCTAGCCCATCAGGTTAGGCTGATCTCTAGAATGGACCCGATCCGCTATCTCCTAGAAAAACCCATCCTTTCTAGCAGGTTAGCTCACTGGCAGAGCTTCCTCTCTCAATTTGATATGACATTCGTCGTTCATAAGGCAATCAAAGGATATGCCATTGCCGACATCTAGCCAATCTTCCTATTCCTTACACCGACTCTATTCAGGATGAGTTCCCTGATGAGCATCTTACTGTTCTTACCCACCATCCCTTCTGGTCTCTGCACTTTGATGGTGCACTCAACTCTCAAGACCGAGGGGTAGATGCCGTTCTCCTCACTCCGGAAGGGGTGACGATTCCCTTTGCATATTAGCTCCGCTTTCCTGCTATCAACAATATTGCTGAGTACGAAGCTCTCCTAGCCGGATTGAAGCACGCCCATCTCTTAGGCGCGCGTTATTTAAACATCATAGGAGACTCTCGACTTATTCTTCGCCAAGTTCTGTCCACTTATCGCACTCGTGACCCGAAGCTCAAGCCATATCAAGATTTGGTCACTCTCTTGGCTAGACAATTTCGTAAATTAATCTACATTCACACTCCTTGGTCTCAAAATATTCTCGCCGATGCTCTGGCATCGCTTGCTTCCTCTCTATCTTTTCCTCTCAGTCGGAGAACTGAGACTATCATCGTCCAGAGATTGGACGCCCCTTCTCTTCAGGATCCTTGGTTTGATAACCTTAGGAAGACTATAGAAGTCAAGGTTGAGATGAAAGATTTAAAGGAAGTTTCTTTAACAGAGTTAGAAGAGATCTTGGAAGAAGAAGAGTTGTCGTGGTATCATGAAATTGAGCTGTATTGTAAGGACGGATCGTTCCCAGAAGGGGAAAATGCCGAACAGCGTAAGGCTATTAGAAGTGCCGCCTTGAGGTACACTATCATAGCTGGAGAATTGTATAGGCACGCTCTCGATGGAATGCTCATGAGGTGTCTAGATGATGATGAAGCTTGGAAGGTGGCTGAAGCAGTGCATTCAGGCGAGTGTGGAGGTCATGTCAATGGCCAAGCTCTAGCGAAGAAGATCCTTAGGCATGGTTAAGATTGGCCAACTTTGGTGGAGGATTGCTCCCTCTATGTCCGGAGGTATCTTAAATGCCAACTCCATGCTGATAAAATTCATGCTCCTACTTCATCTCTCCATCCTCTCTCTGCTCCTTGGCCATTTTCTATGTGGGCTTTCGATATTGTAGGCCCGCTAGGTGATCCCAATTCTCAGACCAAGCAAAAATCCTTCATTCTTAACGCCACTGAGTACTTCACCAAATAGGTCGAAGTGGAAGCGTACGCAGAAATCAAAGCTACCATGGTATGCCGCTTCATCCTAAAGAACATTATCTCGCGGTTCGGAGTACCAAGCAGCATCATCATCGACAATAGACCCCAGTTCGTCTCACAAGAGCTCGAGGACCTCTATAAGAAGTTTAGTATTACATTGCATCATTCATCTCCATATTATCCTCAAAGCAACGGTCAAGCCGAGGCCACTAATAAAACCCTTCTTAAAATCATAAAGAAAACATGCGAATCTCATAAATTTGCTGATTGGCCTAAGCGATTAGTGGAAGGTCTATGGGCTTATCGTACCTCCGTCCGTACTCCTACAGGGCAAATCCCCTACACTCTCACTTACGGGATGGAATCAGTACTCCCATATGAGATCTTGGTCCCTTTCCTAAGGGTGCAGCTCGATAAGGAACTTAATCTCGACGAGCGTCGAGAGGCGTTGCTAGTCCAGTTTGAACTCTTAGATGAAAAGAGGATGAATGCGGCCGATCACGTTTCTGTTTACCAAAAGAGAGTTTCACGTTATTTTCAAAAGAAGGTAATTGAGCGTAAATTCCAAATAGGTCGTATAGTTTTGAAACGTAAATTTATCAGGTCTGGAGGTCCTAGGTCTAAATTGTAACCTAACTGGGAAGGTCCGTTCGTCGTTAAAGAGGCTTATCCAGGGAATGCATATCGTTTAATCAACGTGGAAGGTGAGGAGTTGTCTCACGCTTGGAATAGGTTGTATCTTAAGTGCTTTTACCCTTAGAGTTAAACTAGTGACAACCCGGTAGCGAGGCGTCTCTCCTCTCAACCACGAAAGAGGACCCCGAGCACGACAATCACACACTACACAACAATTCTGGTCAGATTTCCCTCTACTATGTGACACCGTCTCTCCTTTGGCCATCCTTAGGGGAAGTGAAAGTCCCTGCTTTTCTCTCTTCGGCCAAGTGTAGGGGCAAGGGGTGAATAAGGGGGAGATGACCAACCTAGACACCCTAACAAGAGGACGTCTCAAATAGGGGTAGTTCATTATGACCTGATTCCACAAGGAAAGGAAAAAGAAAAAATCAAGCAAAACAAGCAGAAGGAGCATGAATCAAGGAAAAAGCCAACATGTCTATCAAAAGCATAAAGTACAATGTGAAATTGCTCCAAAGAAGGATGGGATATTGAACAAGGCATGGCAAGAGTGGCAGTACAGTTTCTCCGTGGGACGTTATGAGACCGGCCGTATGCATGCCTAGAGTGGATAAAGGTTCGATGATGGACACAAAGCCCCGGTGCAACAGATCGAATCTCCAACTGGGTTGTCATGGGAGGAATTCGAGCCCTAAAAACTTCTATCCTTAGGCTACGCTTACCTCCAATTACTCTACCCTCTTCTTCGAAAGACTGAAACATACCCAGGGTATGGCCTTAGGAGAGGCACCGTTATATGAATGATGTCGGCTTGGTCAGGAATTGTCATCCTCAACGCACGCCAACCTTGGGGAATTCTTAGTGGAATAGGCAGGACACTCATTGCCGGGGCGAAACTAGTATCCAAAATCAAAAAAAAATCAGATATTTCAAAAATCCAAAAAAAATCACATATTCCAAAATCCAAAAGATTAGATATTCCAAAATCTTAAAAAAAATTCAGATATTCCAAGATCCAAAAAAAATCAGATTTTCTAAAATCTAAAAAAAATCAGATATTCCAAAATCCAAAAAATCAGATATTTCCAAAATCCAAAAAATCAAATGCTTCAAAAATCCAAAAGATATATTCACACTATCTTCTACATTTCATAGCATGCATCGCATTTATTCATATTTGTATCTTTGCCTATTTAATAAGGCTCCACCCCTTGACCAAATATCAAGAATTGGTCATCTCTAACTTGCTGCAGGCAAGGGGTTGGGCCTAAGAACGGATCTAACTTGTTTTATTGTTTTAGTATGCGCAGGAACATGTTGCAATGCCCAAGAACTCGCAAGCCTTTGTGTTCTCTTTCCCTTGCGGTCTTCTGTTAGACCGTTAAGAACTCTCTAGCGGTCAAAGGGGTGACTGTTACCCTCACCCGAGAACCAAAACTCTCAGGTTTCTCTGCTCCTTCCCCGTGGAGGTCTTTCGATAGACAGTTAGGATCCTTCTGGTGGTCTAATGGCGACCGCATGCCTCACCCGAGGTTCAAAAACACACAGTTTTCCTATGCCTCTTCCCCTTGCGGTCTATCGCCAGACCGTTCGGAGATCCTGGCGGTCATTTGGTGGACCGTTTTTATAAATAGAGAACTCTGCTCCATCTGATTATTCATGCCAAAAAAAGAATAATTTTACAAACAATGGTCCAATTAATCCTTCTATTTCATTTACTCACGGGTCATGATACACCATTCTCTTAATAAAATAAAATACATGATCATGGAATTCAAGCTACATTTAATTTCCCATCCGCATGGGGCCGGATCTTGCGTAGTGCCTTCACGTAAGCTCGGTAATCCTCCTCATTCTCTGTCACTACCACCTGCAGGGTACGGGTTCGGCTGATCTCCCTCATGGCCAGAGCACTCCGGACCGTCTGCTCATCCTCCTCGGTCCCCATCTTCCTAGCTTGAAGGGGAGGGAAGTGAGATAGTGCTGGAACCATAGCGCGAGGAAGTCCAACTTGTAAGTAGCACCGGTGGGGGTTGTAGATCGCCAAGGTGGTGTTTCCCACTAGCTAGAGGTCCAGACCGAGTCGCCGGGGTAATCTGAGAGTAGTGCCTTGGAGAGCCCGTGGTCACATCATGAATTTGTCAATTGGCAAGGTATTAAGGAAGAGGCGCCAATCGTCCCTTGTCTTCTTATCCGCGGTCCAGCATTCAACCTATTGAGAAAACCTGAATGCTCTTCTAATGAAGTAGAGTGGGTGGCTCCCAAGTATACGGCTAGCTGATGCCACATCATCCTTGGGTAGAAATTTCAGCCTAACACCCATCCAACACTCTAGGACAATCATAGACCCAAAGAGGGGACCCCCAAGAGAAGCTGAATAAGACCTTCATAAAGGTAAGAAATGATGGCTTGAGAGATGGATAAACCCTGCCATAGCCTGCTAATGACGCTGAGGTTTGGAATGTGTAATAGGTGGTCGGTGGTAGGGAAGAGTAGAACCGCACATAAGTAAATGGAAGTAGCTTTGGCTATATCTTCATACCTCCCCCACTTGTTTTTTGCAATAGGAAGTGACACATTGGGCTAAGGGTATCAAATGGATATGGCGGGAGCTAATCATGGTTTTCACATCCTTTGGGTTGTGTATGAAATCCCCCAAGATGAGTGATGGGTCTATAGGGTCAACCGTGTGACACACTAGGTCTTCATCTCCCACTTTAGTCCTAGGAAGGGCTAGGTAAATCTCAACTCACTCTATAAGAACTGTAGCTTCAAAGGTTGGGAACACAAAGGTGTGTGTTTGAGGATGTCATAACTCCACTAGAGCTGAAATGCTAGGCCAATCTAAGGAGATTTTCTAAGAATTTTTGGCTTTAAGATTGAGATGACCTCTAAAGGGAGTTCTTTTATCATGGGAGTCACCCACTTCAGGCTAGAATAACATCTTGGGCCAGGAAGGAGCTAAGGAAAAGAGAAAAAAAAAGGAGAGAAGAAGAAGAGGAATGATATGAGAAGCTTAAGGAATTCATAACATTAATGAACTTTTTTGACTGGGCTTACCTCCCTTAAACGGCTTGAGCTCAGATGCTTGGGGATGGAAGTCAGTCGCTGCAGCTCCCCGTGTTCCCTTCTAGCCGATCTTGGCCCGGTGTAGACAACTTCACCCATGGTACTAGCTTCAAAAGTTCTTTTCATGATGATTTGGGTTGTTTTTCTAAGGATTTTCAAGGCCTGAGAAAGGAGTTTTCTGTGAGCTGCGAATTCTGGGTGTACTCCTAGTTATAGGGCTTTGATTCTAATCCTAGTGCATTAGGATTGAGGTTTGGAAGCTTCAATTTGACTTGGGACGGGTCTTAGTGAAGATTGGGCATTCTTATCCACGGATTTGGACTCTCTAGGAGGGTCCCGCTTGGATTTAACTGAGTCTTCTCCCTTGCGGTCTATCGCGTGACCGCTAGGCCCCTCTAGCGGTCGTTAGACGACCGTTTGTCCCCATCCTTCATCACTTTTCACTCTCGCTCCCCTAACGGTCTCGCCTTGATCGTTTGGCACCCTCTTGCGGTCTCATGAAGACCATTTTTTGTTTCTAATTGACTATCACCATCTGTCGTCGTGTTCTCTCCCGTATTCCTTCCGTCTTTCTCTCCTATCTTCGCGCTCTCTTTTTTTTCGCTCTATCAGTCTTAAGCGTCGTCGTTGTTAGTATAGTTAGTGTTTGCATCCGCATTTGCATTTTCTAAATAAAATCAAAAGGCATATTGATCATATATATCATATAAAAGCATGTACATATGTCTTATAAGTACATCAAGCGGGTCCCTCTCCTGGGCCACCGCTGTCACCGGTACCCTCATGCCTCTTCTCTGGCGGGCTGATGCAGGACAGACAGCGGACTCGACGCCAAGTTGATATGCAATCCTTGGACTCTAAGCAAGCTCGCGGACATCCCTAAGCGAGGGGAACGTGGGACCGTGCACAGTTGAGGAACTGGCAGTGAGCTAGGGTGGTCGGCTCTCTCTCGTGCCCGGATCGGGTCACGGGACGGGTCTCGCTCTCTCTCGCAGCAGTGATGAAAGTAAAGCGAGATAATATCCTATCACATGCAGCGGCATACAAACATATACGAGATAAGCAAGGTGCCTACGAGGAGGGTGGCGAGTATACCTCCACGCTCCGGGCATGGGGAAGATGATCCCGGTAAAGTACGGTAACTCCCGATAAAATAGTTATTCAGTAATTACAGCAGTGATTTTTTGCCCACTCCACGCAGGGAGGTAAAGGGCTACAAGTGGGGCCCGAGAGGACCGATCCTGGGTTGACGGGCAGCAAGCCGGAAGGGCTCTTGGGGTGGAACCGGGCTACTAGTCTGCCTCGGTACTGCGCCAACTCGGTGCTGCGCCGACTCGGTTCTGAGTTGCAGGACAGCAAGTAATGGCTTCCAAAGGGACGTCATCCTTTGAGTCTTCTAAAGGCGGCGCTTGGCTGGGATGATGGCGGGACGTCCCTAGTCGACTCCTTGAAGTGGCGGTTCCTGAAATTGTGCTTTGATATTTTTGTAAGATTTATTTTGCTGCTGCCTCTACTGGTCTGTTCACGGAACAGATTTGTGCGCCTCCACGACCAGAATTTTTGTGCTCAGATCCGGAGGCGGATCGAGGCGTGGTTGGTGCCGTTAGAAATAGGACTCACAGATCTACAACATATATTTGCTTCCCGTCGATCCAGAGAAGGGATTAGAAATGGGAAGCTCTGCAAACTATGGGTTTTTCTGTGGATCTGGTTACAGACTATCAGGACAGAAAGGGAGCTGCCTGAAACTTGTTTTTGACCGAAGGGAAAATGAAATATCTAGACTCCATAAAAATTATGGTGGAAGGAGGGGTACGTGAGGAACACTTGGTAAGTTTTGGAGATTTTCTGGAGAGGGCTAAGGAGGTGGGAAAAATATGACAATGGGACACTGTCCCGTAGATCTGTAAACTGGCAGATTACTGAGGGGAAGAACAAAAATACGGGAAAAATACCAAACGGTGGTGGAATGACACAAAAATTAAACTGGAGGCTGGGGATAACAAGATGAACATACCCTCAAAATTTGGGGTTGATCAGACAATAGGAGAAGAAGATAAAATTACGGCTTTGAGATTCTGTCCTGATTTGGACAGAACTCCGGCGATGGCGGCTCGATGGTGGCGGTGGCGGCGGCGGCGGCGGCGGCGCTGAGCTTCACACTCAGGAAGGGGGTTGGAAGGGAGGCCTCACACCTCAGAAGAAGGGTAGAAATCCATCTGCAAGGGGGAGAGGGGAGAGAGACAAGGGGCACCCTTGGGCATTGCTTGGCAATTTCACAAATTTTTCATCATTAATTCTTCTAAAATAGGAAATACAAGCTATTTATATGAAATACAAAATGACCCTAACTATCCTCAAATCTAGGTTAGGGGAGGAGTATACAAGAGACATAACATTTAATCTCTTGTGGTCAAAAAATAAAAATTAAAATACATTAAGTGGAGGGAGGCGCCCGCTTGACCTTAAGGGAGGGAATATTGGACTTTTTAACCCATTAGTCCCCTTGAATGGTCAAGTCTTCTAGAAGCCCACCTTGGACATTTGACCAGCCCCACATGGGCCCTATGGCTTAGGTGGACCAATGAGAGAGAGGCTGAGAGGCCCCCGCTGGACCTACTGAACTTTTACAAAAAAACCTAAAGATCTTTATGGAATAACAAATCGGCTTATAAAGCCTTACAATTGCAAACTCATTTTCCCAAGGATATAAATGTAAATAAAAAGGACACAAATGAAAACTAAAAAGTTAGTGCTCGGTGTAGATTCCCATCAATTCTCCCCGGATGGGAAGAACTCGACCCCGTCGAGTAAGGGGGCGGCTGCTCAAGTAGATCTTGCGGATCCGTCATTGATCGAGAAGCGCGGAGTACGCTCCACTACAAGTAATCGACACCTGCTTATCCCGTATAGATTCGATATGCACACGCTGCTGTGGGAATGAGGCTAAAGGTGGACACTCCGGGGTGGGGTCACTCTCAAAGGGGAGAAGGCGGCTCGAAGACTCACTAGGAATCACCGTTGGGTCCCTTTATGTGACTAGATCCGATATGTTGAGGTAGAGCCGATCCCAAATGCCGGCAAGTCTACAACATACGTAATAGATCTGACTGGCCTCGCACTAGAAAGGGACTGACAACGCGAGCGTACAAAGACCGACTTGACTCGATGCATGCAGACTCACTATGCACTCGACAAGAAAGAAAAAATATGGACTCACACAAGACCCTAGACAAACCTACGGTTAGTCCGACCCATACATGTGCGATGGTGGACCAGGACATCCGAATGTGTGCCATGCATGCATTTGACGTAACCGGAGGTTGACGTCATGGGAGACTCCTAGACACCCAAGTATAAACTAGTCATGCATTGAACTCCTTTTGGACTTGGGTGTGGGAAGTTCGAGAGGTTAGGGTAGCTTAGGTTGGCCGGGGAAGCCAAATTCACTTTCTCCATTTCACCAGTGAACTGAATGACTGACCCATGGAGAAAGGGAGTGGATGGGAAGTGGTGGGTCACGGGGCTCCCTAGGGAAGGGATCGAAAGGATCGAAGAAAGTGTGACCTACCGTGATGGATTCCCATGGGAAAGGGTCAAATGGACCAAGAAGAGTTAGGGATCCAGTGATGTGGCTCCCTGTTGACCCCGGGTAGAAATCCGCAATGTAAGCCAACTCCTCGTCACCTGAGGGGATCAGGGAAGCAGCTGGCTCCTGATAACGCGAAAGTTTGTCGTTTAAAACACGCGTATCAATCTTAAAAATTCCAACTCGCACTAGATGAAAGAGAGACATAATATGGTGGTGAGAAGGGTCGAATCCACAGGGAAGAAGAGATTTTTAGAGTTAACAACCTTGGAGTCTTTTGGAAAACACTTGTGATTTTATTTTGTTTAAGGATAATAGTGAAAAGATGAACGAACCAAATACTTAATTAAAAACACCTATGACTATGAGCCTATCCCATGGAAAATGATTGCATAATATTGAGAAGAAGAGATATAAGAAGGAGGAAGAGAGGGAAGATGAACAAACTCTAGATCAAACGAACACTTCTTTCATTAACATAAAGAAATGAGTACATGAAGTGCAAGGCAAGCTTACAATAAAGATGTGACGAGATTACAATGAAGTAAAATGAAACTAAAGCAATAGCAACAAGAGGAGACTGAGATGTGAAGATGGTGACATCAATGGTGATGATGGCGCTGTCCTCTCTTGGCCTTGGATCACGAACCACCTTGCGGAAGATGTCATTTACGCCGGGAGGAAGTCACCTTCGTCATTGAAGCAGCCTTTGGAGGGTGAATAACTTTGAGACCAAGATGAATTTGGGGATGCCGAAGAAGAATAAATTGAAGAGGAGGAAGAGAGGAAGAACTTTGATGAAGGGCATAGAGAGATAAAATGTGAGGAAGATGGTGAAATCAGAGAAAGAAGGGAAGTGATCTGCGCGGATGAACAGTAACTGTGTAAAACAAATTGAACTGAGAATAATTAAAAATAACGTAAAAATGTGATCGAATTAGAGGAGGTGGTAGAAGAATACAATCTATATCTATAAGATAGGAAGAACTTTTATGAAGAACTCAGATAGAAAAGAAGAGCCGAAGGGCTTCAAAATGGAGGAATAACAGAAGCTAGCACCTTAGCTGAACAGTAAAATCACAGGACAACAAGTTGAAAAATAAGAAATAACGTACAAACCAGAAAGAATTAGAAGATTATATAAAAAAAGAAATTTTATAACACTTAAAAACAAAGATCTTTCATGAAGATAGTAAGAGAAGAAAATGACTAGAAAGGGGAGAAATAAGGGAAAGAGTAGAGAGAAATACTGATTCGCAGATGAACATGATAGTATAGTGAAAAATATGAAATAGCTTAAAAACTAGAAAGAATTAGAAGATGATTCAGAAGAAAAAGGTGTAGATCATTTAAAATTGAAGAACTTACATGAATAAAGCAAGAGGAGAGGAGATACAGAAGAGGGTGAAATCGGCAGCCTAAGGTTGTGAGAGAAAGAGTGAGAGATTGTAAAAAGAAGAACTCTCCTTCACCTCCTTGTCATGGGCTATTTATAGGGAAAGTTGAGTTAATGGAGGGTGGAGATTGTATCAAAAGGAGATGGATGACTGGGATTTAGGTGGAAGATTATACATGGGGGAAAGGAAAAGGAGGTGGGCACCCCCTTTTCTTTTTGGTCAAGATCCTCCTCCTTTTCCAACTTTGAATCTTCTTTTCAAACATTGAATGTCCTTTTCCTTCTATTCAAACTTGAACTTTGAATTCCTCCTTTTCAAACTTTGAATTCAAAATTTTTAACTTTCTTTTCCCTCCAACCAAAATATTTTGAATTCTTTATTTGACTTGATCAAAGTGGTGATGACCGTTTTGCCCACGGCTTCTTTTGTAATTACCTTCGGTGTCCTGCACACATAATTATGATTTAGTCCAGAAAAGTTTTCATAATGTGCACATGAATCATAATTGTTCACAATTATGTAATAGAAAATTAATATTCATGACTCTCAACTCCATTTTATTAAATAAAATCATCAAATTAATTAATTTACGTGAAAGGTCCAATCTACATGCGAAGTTGAGATTAACGATAGATCATACATAATTGCCTAATTATATGCATATAAAATGGTGTACATGTGATGAATTATTATAGAAAATGGATGCTTATTATACCCCTAACTTACTCATTGTTAGTCCCTTAGCAATGTAAATAAATTAAAATTTAGGGCTAACAAGAGTTTGTAAAATTCATACTCTCATATCCAGCTCTCCCTTCATAGAATCAACTAAAGATTAGGAATCTGGAATCATTAATGCACACTAGCCTTATGTAGGAACTTATAGTACATGATCAAGAATTCAAATCAAAGCTCAATAGCACTTATACAAGTGTAACTACCAAATTCACAGCTTAGACAATTACATTTCCCATTTGCTATTCCAAGCAAATGCCTTTCAACCCTACACCATTTTAGATCAGAGCATTAAATATATTAACTTTTTGTCTGCCTTATTGCTTTGTCCCTTTGGGATCTTTTATACCACATATGATGCTGCACTATCCTTCACTGCTCAACGTGAACCTCGACTCTTGTCTTAGGAGAAGTAGGCCGAGTTTCGCAGATCTAGGTTCCCTTTTCCATTTTACGCGAACCTCAACACGTTCTAGGTGAAGTAGCCCCTGTTACTAAGACTAGGGGTATTTTTCATGGTGTCATTTTTTTGTTTATTTTTTCACTTTTTTTCATAGTGTCATTGCACTTATTTGATAGATAATTTTGTATAAAGCTTTGTAAAAATATCTCTTTTCTTAATAAGTGTAGAATATCAGACAACATACCCAAAATGACAGGGGGCTTGTCTTGCTTATTTCATTAGTGTGCAATGTGAATTTTTTTTTCTAAAGTGCACATGAACTTTAAAGGGAATCTTATATCAGTTTTCCATGGCTAGATTGACTAAATTTTTCATCATCCTTCTCCCTAGTTTTTTCTATTCTAGAATTACTTTTAATTTAAGCATGAATCATGAAACTCAAAATGGGAATTTCATCTTTTCATTTGCATGCAACAATACATGATATTAAGCAAGAACTCAGATCATGTTGTATTTCATTTGCATGCAACAATACATGATATCAAGCAAGAACTCAGATCAGGTTGTACTCACATGAAATGAAACATTTTTTTTCTTTTCTCCCCCCAACTTTTCCTTTATTCATACCTACAAAAATAAAAAAAACTACAATACAAACTTGGGTTACCTCCCAAGAAGCCATTTATTAGCACACGAAAATTACGAAAACTGTGGAAATGTATGTCGTTACTATACGCGCGCTAACAATCTTAAAACCGAACTCGCACAAAATGATCAAAAGAGAACGTAGTACTATGGCAAGCACGGGTCGAATCCACAGGGAAGAAGAGATTTTTATAGTTAAAAACTTTGGAGTCCTTTAGAAAATACTTGTGATTTTACTTTGCTTAAAGAAAATTATGAAGTGATGAACAAACCAAACACTTAATTAAAAACACCTATGACTATGCTCCTATGCTATAGAAAATAATTGTATGAAGTGAAAAGAAGAGATAGAAGAAGGATGTAGAGAGGGAAGAAGATCAAGAACTAGATCAAATGAATAACTCTTTTCATTAACTTAAAAGAAAGAGTACATGAAGTGTAAGACAAAGTTACAACAAGGATGTGACGAGATTACAATGAAGTAAAATGAAACTAAAACAATAAAAATAAAAGGAGCCTGAGATATGAAGATGGTAGTAGTAATGGTGATGACGGCGCCGTCCTCTCTTGGCCTTGGATCACGAACCACCTTGTGGAAGATGTCATCTACGCCGGGAGGAAGTCACCTTCATCATTGAAACTACCTTTTGAGGTTAAATAACTTTGAAACCAAGATGAATTAGGGGATGCCAAAGAAAAAGAAGTTAGACATGAGGAAGATAGAAAGAACTTTCATGAAGAATGCAAAGAGAAAAGAAGAGCATAAGGGCTTCAAAATGGAGGAATAATAGAAGCTAGCATCTCAGATGAATAGTAGAATCACAGGACAGCAAGTTTAAAAATGAGAAATAACTTCAAAACCAGAAAAAATTAGAAGATGATGCAGAAGAAGAAGTTGTCGAACACTTAGAAATAAAGAACGTTCATGAAAAGAGTAATAGGAGAAAATGACTAGAAGGGGGAGAAATAAAGGGAAGAATAGAAAACATACTGATTCGTAGATGAATAGGACATTACAGTGAAGAATATGAAATATCTTGAAAACCAGAAGGAATTGGAAGATGATACAGAAGAAGAAGTTGTAGACGACGTAACAACAAAGAACTTTCATGACGAACATAAGAGGAGAAGAGGGACAGAAGAGAGAGAAATCGGTGGCCTAAGATGTGAGAGGGAGAGGGTGAAAATTGCCAAAAAAAGAACTTCCCTTCACCTCCTTGTCATGGGCTATTTATAGAGAAAGTTGGGTTAATGGAGGGTGGAGATTGTATCAAAAGGAGATGGAGGGCTGAGATTTAGGTAGAAGATGATGCATGAGAGAAAGGAAAAGGAGGTGGGCACCCCCTTTCTTGGACTTTGGGTACCCCCTTTCAAACTTTGAATCTCTTTTTCAAACATTGAATGTCCTTTTCCTCCTTTTCAAACTTAAACTTTGAATTATTCCTTTTCAAACTTTGAATTCAAAATTTTGAACTTTCTTTTCCCTCCAACCAAAATATTTTGAATTCTTTATTTGACTTGGTCAAAGTGGTGATGACAGTTTTGCCCCCGGCTTCTTTTACAATTACCTTCGGTGTCCTGCACACACATAATTATGATTTAGTCCATAAAAATTACCATAATGTGCACATGAATCACAATTACTCATAATTATGTAATGGATAATTAATGTTCATGACTCTCAACTTCATTTTATTAAATAAAATCACCAAATTAATTAATTTGCGTGAAATGTCCAATCTACATGTGAAGTTGAGATTAACGATAGATCATGCATAATTACCTAATTATATGCACATAAAATGGTGTACATGCGATAAATTACCATAGAAAATGGACACTTATCACATCCCCCAACTTACTCATTGCTATATAAATAAATTACCATAGCAATGCAAATAAATTAAAATTTAGGACTAACATAAGTTTGTAAAATTCATACTCTCATATCTAGCTCTTCCTTCATAGAATCAACCAAAGATTATGAATCTGGAATCATTAATGCACACTAACCTTATATAGGAACTTAATAGTACATGATCAAGAATTCAAATCAAAGCTCAATAGCACTTGTGCATGTATAACTACCAAATCCATAGCTTAGACAATTGCATCCCCCATTCGCTATTCCAAGCAATTGCCTTTCAACTCTGCACCTCTTAGATCAGAGCATTAAGTATATTAGCCTTTGTTTGTCTTATTACTTTGTTCCTTTGGGATCTTTTATACCACACATGATGCTTGTAGCACCCCGAAATTTCTAAAAGGTTAGATATTATTAGTTGTCATAAAATAAAAATGGGTAATAAAATTTTGATAAAAGCAATAGTCTAAATAGAAAATGAACGTATATATTAATTAAAAGGTTATAAATAATTCCTTCTATAGGGGTACATGACTGAGTTAAGTGTCATACGATATAACCCGACTCTGCTATCCAAGACAATGGTAAAATTCAATAAGATAGATAAATACATAAAATTATAAGATATAAAATCTCTATATAAGTTCTATCTCAAGAAATATATAATATGTCCAGCTACACTAAATACATGAAGAAGCTAAAGCCCATTATAGTTCAAACAAATTTAATTAGTGGGCCTTAATAAAGGTTTAAGGCTTAACCCATGATAATTTGCAAGAAGAAAGACCCAACCCAATTATATTAACCTAATGAGCTTCTTAAAAGTGAGAGTGGGTAGACTACACACAAATGGGTTACATAATTAAATGGGCCTTAAATAATGGTGTAGGACTTAAACATGTTAAATTGTAAAGCCCAGCTATGAAACCCAACCCAACCCAGATAATACTAAACTAATGGGCCTTAATAATAACTAATGAGCTTTAGTAGAAGCCAATGCCTTATCATTAATGGGCTTTTAAACGAATGTATTTATATAAGTATATATATGATAATCAAAACCCCCTCACGCCTGGCCCTTACCAACTCTTGGGCTTAATGGCAAACCTTTTCACGTGGGATCAAAACCTTAATGCACGCTCGATGGATTGCAAGGGAGATTAGGGTTTTCATGTTCAAATAATAGGAGGCGGCTGGCGTTAGGGAAGGGGAAATAACTTGCGATTCAATGCACAGAAGGGTGTTAAGGCCTTGCTTCTATTAGCCCTCGACCATCACAAAGGCTTCCCATCCCTATAAAACAAATCTATGATCGAGCCGTGGTTCTGGTGCTGTTGCTGTACGTGGAAGAAAGATTCTTCCTTCTCCTTCCTACGCGCGGACATCGAGTTCGTGTGGCCGCTGCCAAGAAGCACGAGGCCTCTTCGTCTTCCACCTATACCACAGTTGTCGGGGCTGCTGCTGCAGTTCGTTGCTGCAATCGTTGTGCTACTGCTTCTTCTTTCTGTTAGTCCTTTCTCCTTCTCGTCAGATAAATACATCGAGGTAGGCAATCTCCCGAGAAAAATCACTACTACATAGCATGTTGGATGATAGTGCATGTAGATTTTCTTTCTCAGACGTAAACTCTTAATAGCATGCATTAGATGTTCGTCTTGTTCACGTTACATAATTTTGTTCAAGTGACTTGCATATTTTATCTTAGTTAATGAATAACTACATGTTTAAAAATTGTATCGATATAATCAGGTATCTAAAAATCATAAGATATATATACGACTAGAATCTCCTTATTTTTCTTTAATTTTTCATGTCTTTACAAGGTAATATTAATCCGTTAACATTTAGATTATCTAAATATATGAATTTTTATGGTTACACGACGAATCACCTAATTCACTGTAGCATGATAGTTATAGGATTTTAATCTGACAATTTGTTCGGGGATGCCGGAGTCTCCTTTGGCCATGAAAATTTATGGGCGTACTATTGGGGTGGAGACCGAGGTAGTGAGAGTGGTTGCACCATTTTTCGTGCCCCCTATCTCAAGATCTCTCATCTCTCAACGAAAAATTATTTTGAACGTCTAGTTAGGTAGAGCTCATTGAGCCCGTCATTTCGGTATATCATAGGCTCGATTCCGACATAGTTACGTCGAGAAACGAGGGGAGTAAAGAATTGAGACAATTTGAATTGACGACATGTTAAATGTCGTTAAATTTGTTTTGACGCCACTGTGCAATGGCGTCAGATTAAATATATATATATATATATATATATCATGTAAGTATATCTTTGAAAATTCATATTTATTAAAATATGTAACAGAAAATTATAAAAAATATATATTTAGAATCCTTGTATTTTTCTCCTAATTATCATATATTCTATTTCCTTAAATTATTTTATATAAATAAATATGTCTTTGAATATATGTTTTTGAAGTTAATCAACTAAGTACACGTTTATTGAAATGACGACCGTCTAAATGTCGTCAAAATTATTTTTGACGACACAATGCAAGGGCGTCAGATTATTGTATATATATATATATATTATATATATATATAATATATATATATACATATAACTTGTAATTATGTCTTGGAAAAATCTATATCTACTAGACTATGCAACAGAAAATTATAAAAAATATATTTTTAGAATTCTTGAATTTTTCTCCTAATTATCATATATTCTGTTTTTCTAAATTATTTTATATAAATAAATGTGTTTTTGAATGTATATTTTAAAATTATTCAATTAAATAGATATTGACGTGAATTCTTGTTAAATAAATCAAGTTAAAAATCATAGAATTAACGTCCCTCCAAGTGGATGTTAATTAATAAATGACACTACTCACAGACGTCAATTATATAAATTTAGTTAATTATAGAATTGGATGGACATAAATTCTATAATTAACGCATTCATGTTCTCGCCGTTTTCTTCCGATTTTGACCCATACCGCGGGTCTTCTGGCACTCTCATCTCACGTCCGTAGATGGAGTCCATGTTTCATGATTGGTTCACGTTATACACCTCAACTCTCGGTGACATACGAGCCCTCCGTTGGACATTCCGTTCCTTCGTACTGGCAAGTTAGTCATTGGGACCTCCGTAAGTCTCTCATATCCTTGGATTCCCTCAAGGCCGACTGAGCTGGTTGTACCACAAGAACCCTGGAACCCTATTAGTCATTTGATTAGCGACTACATTGGTTATCACCATTTTCTGTCGTGAGCATGTTGAAGGGGTGACCTTATTGGCGGTCGCTTAGTGTAAGAGCAACCGTATTGTGGGGGTACCAATTCTTCAATGCTTTGTTCAGAGAATGAGTGACCACCACTGTGGGGGCGACTTCTTAAATATATGGCACTCTAACGAGATGCCAATCTCCCAGATTTCTCGAATTCTCTCAATTTTTTTTGTGTGCCACCGTTCTAGACTTGTCGAGGTCTATCTTGAATCTCTGTTCAATGAAATCTACCCTATTGTTCGTACATACTTGATCCTTGAAATTCTAGGTCATTAATATGGAATTAGTCTAGACTAAATGTCAGGGGCTAGGGGTCCCACTAAAATGACATTTTAAATGCTACGGGTCCTGATCTGACCCTATTGGGCGAGGTAAAGTCCAAACGTTACCGGTATACGATGATCGGGTGCTGGCATTCACCAACTCGGTTATTGGCATTTAGGGGCAATCATACAGTCGTGAGAACTCCTAAGTGTGCCACCAAATACTACCTAGTGCTATTTCAATGAGGGGTGGTCATATCGTCTTGATTTTCCCCCTTAGTGCATTGGCCAATCCTATATAGTGCTAGATGTGTAAACGCTCTCGTGATAGTGATGATCGGGAGTAATTGCCATCATAGTACACCTTTCTACAACTAATTGTTTGTCATGAAAAGATCTTGAATTGCCTTATTGGAGGGGTTATCATATCGTCGTGATATTCCCTTAGTGTCTTGACAAATGCTATATAGTGCTTGTAGAAGTAATTGTTCTACTTCTATATCGATCATCATAAATGTTCTTGAATTATCCCATTGATAGTACTCGTTATCTTGTCACAAAGATCCTTCACAATAATGGATACATTGAAGCTCTCGTGATAGTGTTCGTCATAGAGAGATGAATGTTACATTTTCTCATGAATGCTCTTGACCTAGCTTGAGAAAGTGCTTGTTAAGATCTCGCTATACTCTCTTGATTATCATTGTCCTTACTCTTCATGAGTTTATCTAGCATTTTGCTTACTCGTTTGTTTATTATAGTTCTTGAATGTATCTCGTATTATTATAGTTCTCGATTTCTATATCTCGCATGACCTGCATGAGCATGTTAAACTATAATTGACTTAAAGCTAGCTTGGAGCATGAGATATTAAGTCCTACTGAGCGTTCGCTCACCCTGCATTTTCTAATATTTTTCAGGTGATGACCTTAGTGACGACGAGACCGAACATGATGGGCGAGGGCAAGAGTGAATAGAACTCTGACATCTAGATGAACCATCTAATCTGGTTATCTTGCGTCTTATGTCTCATTATAGTTTTTCTTTATTGAGTCTTTTCATTTATTATGGGCCCGAATATGTAAAGAACTTATATTTGAAATGAAGTTTATTATTTGTCCAAATTGTGTTTTGTGGAAATGACTATGCTCTGATTGACATGACTGTTCAACTGCCACGTTCCGAGCAAACGACACGTTCCGCTGCTATCGGTTCGGGGCGTGACAATGCTGCACTATCCTTCACTGCTCAACGTGAACCTCGACTGTTGCCTTAGGAGAAGCAGGCCCGGTTTCACAGATCAAGGTTCCCTTTTCCGTTTTATGCGAACCTCAACACGTCTTAGGTGAAGTAGGCCTGGTTACTAAGATTAGGGGCATTTTTCATGGTATTTTTTTTCTTTTTTTCTTTTTTTTACACTTATTTAATAGATAATTTTGGTAGAAATTTTTTGTAAAAAGATCTCTTTTCTTAAGAAGTGCAGAATATCAGACAACATACCAAAAATAACACAGGGCTTGTCTTGCTTATTTCATTAGTATGTAACATGAATTTCTTTTTTCTAAAGTGCACATGACCTTTAAAGAGATTCTTATATCAGTTTTCCATGGCTAGATTGACTAAATTTTCCATCATCCTTCTCCCTAGTCTTCTCTATTCTAGAATGACTTTTAATTTAAGCATGAATCATGAAACTCAAAATGGAGTTTACATCTTTCTACTTTCATGTAACGATGACATGCAAGACAGAACTCCTATCATGTTGTGCTATATGCATCATGAAAATTTCTCTCTCCCCCCAACTTGAATGACATTGTCCTCAATGGCATATAGAATTGAAAGCCCTAGAGCAATGTATCAATAAATACTTCTGAGTAGGAAAGAGACAATCAGATATGCGGGACGAAACCTCCATCAATGTCATGGACAACGATGACTTCCTCTCCTTGGCCTTGACCTGACTACTAAAACACACTAAAACAAAAATGTCAAACAACAACAACAACAACAAAAACCTTAGGTTACCTCCCAGAAGCGCTACGTTTTTCGTCTTCAGCCAGACGCATGCATAGAATGTGCAAGCTTCATAACCAACATGTTGACTTGAGAATGAGCCACCAAATGATTTTATTTTTCTTTGAATTCCAGTCTCCATGCCATAGGAGGAAAAGATGTTGCAGATGAATCCATGGGCTAAAAAGATTCCAGGGTGGGTCTAAGAGTTCAAATGGACCACCTTGGTTAGAGAATGGAAGAGGAACATTGTGAATGATCATATAATGAATGACAAAATATTCCTCTTTAAGGTCTTGATAAGGTGGGAACAAATTTATGCAGACCTTATTATCTTCGAAAGATTCATTTATTTTGGACTTTTCCATCATTAGGTTGAGATGAGAAAAATCAGGAATGGGAGGGGTATCAAAAGATTCCACCACAAGTTCAATGTCTAGGAGACAAGGATAAATGAGATGAACATGCTTCTCAACACAGTGTTGGTCATGAATTTCAAGTGGATCCAACCAATCGGCATGAAGAATGACAGAAGTATCCACGGAATTGCTGAGGTCAGAAATGGTCACAAGATCTACATCTTTTCCTAGATCAAGAGCCGCCTGATCAAAATGATTTTCATGCACAACGTCCAACTCCTCATTAGCCCAAGATGAATGGTTCAAACATTCACTCAATTCCATTTCCACCCTCACTTCTTCTTCATCCTCATCTTCAAAGAAAGAATTATCAAATTCAAGAAGAGTAAATTGATTGGAATTTTGAAATTCATTTTTCTTTTCCTCTCCCCCCAACTTAAAACTGTTTGACTCCTCATAGTTTTCTTCATGATTTTGCTCGGCCTCCTCAAATTGATTTTCACAAGCTTCCTCTAATTCTTCCTGATATAACTGTTCCATATTCTCCTCATTGTCAAAAATCGTTTGATTGTTGTTGAGTTGAGGATTCATGGGTTAATCACTTAGACTAACATTATAGTCAGAATCAAAAAATTGATTTTCAAATTTTGAAGTGGAGTAGCTAGCTATTTGGTCCATTTCCAGCCCCTTAGCAAGTTGGTTTAGTTGGGCCTGAATGATTTGACTTTGAGCTTCAATGGACTGTTGTTGGGCCAAGATGAGCTGAGTCATTTGATTGAACCTATCCTCCTTATTGAAATCAAACTGTGGAAGAACTGGATAAGATGGTTCATAATCAGACTGAGGTGGAAAACAATCTTAGTGGTAATTAGTCTGATAATGGGGAGGAGGGGCATAGATGGGTTGTCCTTCATATTGGGTTTGACCGTAAGGATCATTTGAGTATGAAGCTCAATTTGGAAAATTTTGATCTGGAGGATATTGAATAGGGTCTTGATGAGGTTCCCAAGAGAATGATTGCAGGTTGTCCCACCTAAAATTAGATGAATATGTGTGATAAGAAGGGGTGGAAAAATATGGAGGCATTTGAGTTTGCTCTTGGGTAAAAGAAGAAAGTTGACCCGTAGAGAAGTGTGAATTTTCAAAATGGGTCGGGCCATGTTGAGTGAGAGGTAAAAATTGATTTTGGCATTCATAATGGGCCGGCCTAGTCCGCATGTGATTATTTTTCTAAAAATTATGTGGTGGCATTGAGGAATTTAATTGCTTGGCCAAGAGTTAATCCAGTTTGTAGCTTATTCGGTCTTATGTATCTAACTTGTGCTCCCAATCCATAAATGTAATTTTTTTAAAGACTTTTTTGTTTTAATTTTTCTTGGTATTTTTTTGACAATAACAAGGACGAAGAGAGAGAAGAGAAGAATTTTTTATTTTTTATTTATTTTATTTTTTGTTGTAAAACATAAATAAGTTAACACACAAATTACTTAATGACCTAGATGTGACCTAAACCTATAAATGGGGTTTCACAAAATGACTAAAGTATAATTTAAGTTCACCCTCAATATTTTCACCGGTCAAGTAAGGGGTGGAGTAGTGGGAGGCTACCCCTACTTTCGTAGGGACCTAATTAGTAAACCACTAGCACGCTTAAGGCGTTTGCCGTCCGACCGTCTTGCCTTAGGCACCGATTTCCACAAGAGGGTAAACTCAAATCATACTAAAATCACAGTGTGATCCTAGGGTCAATGTCTACTGAATTTTATTTAAAGCTTAGGTCATGCATAGATGCAAAGGAAATGTGATTTGTGGGCTAAGGAAGGGTGATGAAATCCCCACCTTATGTGATTATAGGTGTTGCCCTTAGAATATTTTGAAATGATATGCAACAAAGTAAGTTCAAACAAGGGGTTCTATGCAAGCATGGAAATGCATGAGCATACTTTTTGGAAAAGTTAAAGTACTCACCTTGCCCCTCGCAATCTCCAAAATGTAATGACCAAAGTTAAAAAATAAAAAAAAGTCTATCCTAAATGATGCATGACTTAGAACATGAAAGTGTGATTTCTACTCTTGGAATGACGATTTTTTATTCGGTTCAAGTGAAGAGTTTTTTTATATTTAGTGAACCTATCTAACCACAATATGCAAGAACATTAAGAAAATAACACAAAATGAGAGGAGTTAGGATACTTACTTGAAGCACAATCCCTCATTCTTTTTTTTTTTTGAAATGAATGACAAAATCAAAAGATGAAAGAAAGAAAGGCAAACTTACCTCTAATTTTCTTGAATTTTTTCCTTTTTTTTTCTGCAAAAGAAGAAAAAAAATAAAAAAAGAGAGCTTTATTAGTACACTATAAACACAAGGGAAATAAAATTCTTAAATCAAAAATCATCATTCCTCCCCAGCAATGGCGCCAAAAATTGATAACGTGAAAATGTATGTCGTTACTACACGCGCGCTAACAATCTTAAAACTGGACTCGCACAAAATGATCAAAAGAGAACGTAGTACTATGGCAAGCACATGTCGAATCCACATGTAAGAAGAGATTTTTAGAGTTAAAAACCTTGGAGTCCTTTAGAAAACACTTGTGATTTTACTTTGCTTAAAGAAAATTGTGAAGTGATGAACAAACCAAACACTTAATTAAAAACACCTATGACTATGCGCCTATGCTATAGAAAATAATTGCATGAAGTGAAAAGAAAAGATAGAAGAAGAATGTAGAGAGGGAAGATGATCAAGAACTAGATCAAAGGAATAACTCTTTTCATTAACTTAAAAGAAAGAGTACATGAAGTGCAAGACAAGCTTACAACAAGGATGTGACGAGATTACAATGAAGTAAAATGAAACTAAAGCAATAAAAATAAAAGGAGTCTGAGATATGAAGATGGTAGCAGCAATGGTGATGACGGCGCCATCCTCTCTTGGCCTTGGATCACGAACCACATTGCGGAAGATGTCATCTACGCCGGGAGGAAGTCACCTTCGTCATTGAAGCCACCTTTGTAGGGTGAATAACTTTGAAACCAAGATGAATTAGGGGATACCGAAGAAGATGTTGGAGAGAAGGAAGAGAAAAAGAACTTTCATGAAGAACTCAAAGAGAAAAGAAGAGCATAAGGGCTTCAAAATGGAGAAATTATAGAAGCTAGCATCTCGGATGAACAGTAGAATCACAGGATAGCAAGTTTAAAAATGAGAAATAACTTCAAAACCAGAAAGAATTAGAAGATGATGCAGAAGAAGAAGTTGTCGAACACTTAGAAACAAAGAACGTTCATGAAGAAATCAATAGGAGAAAATGACTAGAAGGGGGAGAAATAAGGGGAAGAATAGAAAAAAACATTGGTTCACAGATGAACAGGATAGCACAGTGAAGAATACGAAATATCTTAAAAACCAGAAGAGATTGGAAGATGATACAGAATAAGAAGTTTTAGAGGACGTAAAAACAAAGAACCTTCGTGAAGAACACAAGAGGTGAAGAGGGACGGAAGAGAGAGAAATTGGTGACCTAAGATGTGAGAGGGAGAGGGTGAAAATTGCCAAAAAAAGAACTTCCCTTCACCTCCTTGTCATGGGCTATTTATAGGGAAAGTTGGGTTAATGGAGGGTGGAGATTGTATCAAAAGGAAATAGATGGCTGAGATTTAGGTAGAAGATGATGCATGGGGGAAAGGAAAAGGAGGTGGGTACCCCCTTTCTTGGACTTTGGGCACCCCTTTCCAACTTTGAATCTCCTTTTCAAACATTGAATGCCATTTTCCTCCTTTTCAAACTTAAACTTTGAATTCTTCCTTTTCAAACTTTGAATTCAAAATTTTGAACTTTCTTTTCCCTCCAACCAAAATATTTTGAATTCTTTATTTGACTTGGTCAAAGTGGTGATGACAGTTTTGCCCCCGGCTTCTTTTGTAATTACCTTCGGTGTCTTGCACACACATAATTATGATTTAGTCCAGAAAAATTATCATAATGTGCACATGAATCATAATTACTCATAATTATGCAATGGATACTTAATGTTCATGACTCTCAACTTCATTTTATTAAATAAAATCACCAAATTAATTAATTTACGTGAAAGGTCCAATCTACATGCGAAGCTGAGATTAACGATAGATCATGTATAATTGCCTAATTATATGCACATAAAATGGTGTACATGCGATAAATTATCATAGAAAATGGACACTTATCAGCTCCCTCGGATGTATGGACTTCACTATGGGATAGAAGGGGTCATGGAAGGGAAAGTGGTGGAGCTCGTCTGGTAGAGGTAAGAGCAAGATGAGCTCACAGGTGTATGGACCCACCGTGCAGACAGAGGTGATGGAACCCAAGGATGGGTATATGAAGCTAAGGCACCTAGGTGGGTCGGGCCTGAGAGCCACCAGACTGGTCAGCTCTATTTACCTACTTAATCCCTTAAGCAGGTCATCCATGGTGTCCACAAAGTAAGAGGATTGGCAAGTGGTGCTAAAAGCTGTGGTGGACACTATCTGTAGGGTTGGTTCTATGAGAGGGTAGCAATGGAGTGTGGTATCTAGAAATAAACCCTTCCTTAGCCAACTAGCTAATGGCTCCTCAATAATTACCTCACCCTTTAGGAGCACGAGGGGCTCCGTATGGAGTTCCATGGGTGAAGGCCGTGGTGAATTGTTGCCCTCGGATGGAGAGAGGACATCCTCCATGATGGGGAGAGGGCTTGGGGACTCCGTAGATAGGGCCGGGTTAAGACTACCGGCGATGACCTCCTTGGGCTCGGGTAGGAGTCCATTAACATGATCACGTGTCCTTTTCGTCCTATCCAACCGGTCTGAAAACATTTTCAAGAGTTCAGCAAAGGTGCGGGGTGGAGTAGGGGCCTCGTGGTGGACTCGATCATCGTCTCTCGGCCTCCTAGGCTCGGCTACATGAGGGACTTGTTGCCTCCGGCTATGACCCACTTGATTGAAAGTGCTTGGGTGAGATTGGTTAGGGGTGAATGGGTGGGGTTGGTTGGTGGTGTGGCCCCCGTGGTTGGAGGTAAATGGGTGGGGTCGGTTGGAGGTGATTGGGTAGGATGGGTTGGAGGGGACCGGGTGGGGAAGGTAGGCCCTCCTAAGCTCTCTCTTCATGTCCCACCATGATTCGATGGGCCATTGTCTCCTAACCTGCCTCAAGCATTCAATATCTCTCCACTTCTCGACAGCCTCGTGAAGAAGCCTATCCTTGGCAAAAGAGAATTTCTGGGCCTCGGACATGATGTAATAATCGAAATATTTATCCATGTCGGCTTCCCACTTGAGGTAGTCACTCGGAGCCTTGGAGCCATAAAAGTCCGAGGCTTCGGGCTGAATGAAGGGCATAGGATTGTTTCCAAGCCCATGGGAGTGCCAACGGTTATATTGCCTAGGCGACTGGGAGTCCATTGGAAACTGGGGAACTACAAGGTGGACATGCCGACTGTGGACATGCAAAATTGCACGCCCGTATGTCCCGACTAGTCCGACATTAGCGACGGCTTCAACTGAAGAAACTACGTGGAAGAGGGCCATCCGGACTCCTCGAACACATATACACCGCCGTGAAGCTATCTCCAGAGTCACGACAGCGAAGAGGAATCAACCCCCCAGGAGCCCCACAATTCGTGGGCCTCGAAGAAAATCAAATGGGTCACAACTCAGCGCTCACAACGGGCTCAGAACTGCCCATTTAGCCCTTCAGCGGCACGCCCTTGAGCTCTTCAGCGGCACACCCCACTGGCCTTCAGTGGCACACCCTCTGCCTTGTTCAGCGGCACACCCTTGAGCTCTTCAGCGGCACACCCTGGCAGCCGTTCAACGGCACACCCTCCTGGCCTTTAGTGGCACGCCCCCTGCAGCCGTTCAGCGGCACACCCTCCTGGCCGTTCAGCGGCACGCCCCCTACAGCCGTTCAGCGGCACGCCCTCCTGGCCGTTCAACGGCATGCCCCCTACAGTCTTCAGCGGCACGCCCTTGGTGGCCCTTCAGCGGCACACCCTCAGTGGCCTTCAGCGGCACACCCAGGGCAGCCCTTCAGCGGCACGCCCTTTGGGCTCTTCAGTGGCACGCTTGCCGTGCCTTCTAGCGGCACGACCTTTTGGCCCTCCCGCGGCACGCTTGTTGAACCCGCCAGCGGCACAGCGTTAAGGCATTTCGACGGCACGCCCGGTAGACGAGATCTTACGCCCATGCCCTATAGATCTTCGGCGCGCAGTAGGCTGTTCGAGGTGTCGGTCGGAGGTTGGGCCACGCAGGCTACTCCCCTGACATCGAGGATGAGGGGAAGTCAAACCCCATCACGACCCATCACTTCCCGCCTCCGACTAACAGGCTCGAAGACTTCCGCCGCTGGGTATAAGAAGCCTTCCCTTCCCGACGAAGAAAAAGAAGAAGAAGAAGAGGAGGAGGGGGGAAGACAAAAAAAAAGCGGATAGACAGCCAGATAGAGAGGAAAGAACCCGCTGCTGGAGAGAGCCACCACCTCCGGAAGAAGAGGAAGAAGAGAAGAAGAAAAAGGGAACTCCGCCGTAGGGTCCCCCTCCGACGATCACCCAGAAGAGAGAGTAAGCGAGGGAGTGAGAGAGGGAAAGTGAGATGTGATGTAGAGGAGGGAGTGGGGGAAGGACAGGGAGTAGTCACCCCTGTTCGGCCCCAACGCTCCTCCCGTTTCCTTCTTCTTCTTTCATTTGCATGATCTTTTCCCCTTCCCTGCCGCAGTGTCAGCACGTATGTGCTTCACAATGTATGTGGCCCGTTGTGGTCACTCCTCTTCGTGAATAAAAATCACCCTTCCTGGATTTCTTGTTGCTTCCGTTGGTTTATGCCGATGTGCATGGTGTATTGTTCGTTTTCTCCCCTCCTCCGGTGGTTTGGAGTCTCCATGCCGATGTTGTCCCCCCCGTGTGATCCCTGGCCTTACGAGCTCAATGCCCTCCTCTCTGGTCCCCAACTTCACCCGTTTGCTTGAAGGGAGAGGCCCTCCTCCGTCTCTTGGACACTCAGCTACCAATATCCATCTTGGCCTTCCTCCCTGCCTCAACTCCAGCCCACCGAGCTAACCCTCAGCCTTCACCCTTTGCTCAGCCCTCCATTGGTCCACTCCTACCCCAATGTAGCCCCCAGCTCCCAGCGGCACCCCCATTGAACCCTTCGCCGGCACGCCTAATTTCCCTGTCGCCGGTACACCCCCCCGTTAGCCCTTCGCCGGCACGGCCTTGACTGCCCTCCCCGACACGCCTTAGACAGCCTTCGTCGGCACGCTCCAAGGAGGCCTTCCTCGGCACGGCCCTAGCGGCCTTCATCGGCACACCCTTGATCTCCCTAGCCCGACACACCCCCGACCAGTCCCAGGGAGGTTTCCTATCCCTCGTTGCTTTCAGATTTTTCGAGGTTTTATCAAAGGTGTTGCCGCCTTCGGGTGCCCACCTCCAATTGTCGGGTTTCGCCACTCCATGTGGGCCCGTTCCCTTTATCTCCCTTACACTCGGGTCAAGGGGAGATGCTGTCGAATTTTTGTTAGAGAATAATAACACATTAAAGAGGCCAAAGGATGCAACAAACAAATGGGACAACAACATATTAAAGGGCAAAGGAAAATAACGAACGAATGGAACGGTCGGCGATAGAATACTCCAACCGGAACAAGGCACTACGGACAACATAAGAAGAATTGGATCTAATTGATTGCTTGGTAGATTAAACGCCCAATCTATAAAGAACAGGTTGAGAGGAGAGGGAGGAAAGACTTGTGTAAAACTGCATAAAAACCAAAGAGAAGAAGAAAAGAAAAGCCTTAAAGGAAGTGGAGGAGGAGTGGGCCCTTCAACAGTACGCCCCTGCCAGCCCTTCGTCGGCACATTTTCCTTGCTGCCTTCCCCGGCACGCTCTCTTCCTCCCTTCAACGGTACGCCCCCAGCCAGCCCTTCGCCGGCACACCCTTCCTGGCTGCCTTCTCCGACACGCTCCACACCGCCTTCACCGGCACGCTACCGGCTGCCCTCGCCGGCACACTCCTAGCCCCCTTTCACACCTCCCAGCCCGTGTCGGTGCATATTGCATCGACCTTGGGTCTGCCTCGGTGCACATTGCACCGACCCTACCCCTTTATGGCCCAAGCATTGCACTTACCTTGGCCTCCGTACAGACTTTGCCCTTCTACAGCCTGTTGTGCCCCTGTGGTTTTGATGATGGTTTTAATGGTGATTTTGATGTTTGGCCTTTGTAGTGAGCTATTCACTGTGAGTCATCTTGTGTGAGTCAAATCGCTAGTATTCACTTTCTGATCATAATGCAGTTCTTCATTAGTTCTAATATGGCATTGCATAATTGATTATGTTCAGTCATGTTATACATTGGTCTTCAGGCGTCCCAAGTATGCATATTGTTTCAGGTTCTCCAAGTCTATACAATGAAGTCTGATCATTGCATTTGCAGTCACAATGTCTTCACATTTGAAGTCTGTACATCGGACTGCTTCTTTTGAAGTCTATACATTGTGGCCTTGAAACTTCAAGTATATACACCTTCAGTTGAACGCAAAGTGTATACGTTGCAGCGTTAACTCATTGGGCTGCAGCGTCAACTCAGCAAGTATGCACATCGCATTCAGACTTTCAAGTCTATACACTCCATCTTCATAGGTTTCAAGTCTGTTCAGCTTGCCTTGGTATTCACAGCCTTTAAAGTCTGTACATTGGTTCAGACTCCTCAAAGTCTGTACAGCGTGAAGTCTAAATAGTATTTTCAGGGCTTGTCTTCGTGTCGTTTTGTTCCATTGCGTGCAGAACATTGCAGCACCTCGTGTTGCTTTCTGTGCCACCTCGTGTCGTTTCTTCAATATTTAGTTGCTCATCTCGAGTCATCCTTTTTATTTTTGCTCTTGTGTTTTCGTGTCATTTACTGTAGATACTCGAGTCGTTTTCCTGCTTTCTTTGTTTTATCACGTGTCGTTGTAACCGTTCTTGTCTTCTGTCCTCGTGTTGTCTTTCCTAGACCCGTGTCTTTTTTGCTTTGTGACCACACTTCGTGTCAGTTTTTGTTTCCGTCTTCGAGTTGGTTTCAGTCCATGTTGTTCTCGTGCCGTTCTCTTTGCTGTTTGTTATGTCGTGTTACTTTTGTATTCGTGTCTTCGTGTTATTCTTGTGTTTATGTCTGCGTGTTGTTTCTTTCTATCCTCGTCCAGGTTTCCTCTGACCGCGTGTCTTACTACCTTTTTAGTTCCGTGCTATTTCCTTTTTACCTCGTGCTGTTCTCTTTCTACTTCGTGTCGTTCTCTTTGTAGTGTCAGCTTTATTATTTTATATCTCGTGTTGTTCTCTCTCTACCTCGTGTCGTTCTCTTTGTAGTATCTATTTTTGTCACCCTTGGACTTCGTGTCGTTCTCTTGGTAGTGTTTGTTTTGTCACCACTGTATCTCGTGTCGTTCTCAGTATAGTGCACCTCTTGTCGTTCCCACATACCTCGTGCAGTTTCAGCTTGAGTGTCAACCAACTCATTTCAGGTAGATATATATAGCGAACCCTGAGTATTAATAGTTTTTATCTCCTTGCAGGTCCGAGGAAGAATATTCCCCAATAACTGGGCTGCACGTGATCCAATACTAGAGAAACAAATTCGAAAAGGGCATGTGGCAGGAAGGTTCTGGATCAAGCATGGGAGGCACACGCACTTTGTACCCTATCATTCTACTGGCTGCTGTTATAAAAAGAAGAAAGGCTGATTGAGCAGACAGTAAGCGTATGAGCCAGAAAGAATAGAGGAGCAGAGATCGAGAGAGTAAAAGAGCAGAAGAAGAGGAGAAGAAAAAGAGAGAAAGTTAGAGAGCTCGTGAGGGTTAAGAGAAAAAGAAAGTGAGAGAGAAGAGAAGAGGAAGAGAAGCTTACCTGAAGATTTGTCTACTGGACCGTGGATCAAATCCAGGCCAGTCAGCTCCTTGTGAGCCACATCTGTGTTATCTTTCCTTACAGCTTTCTGATCGCTGTGTATTTTTCTTTTCTTATTTTTTTTCCTTTTTCATTTGGTTAGCTCTGTACTTCCGATCCTCTGGACTGAGGTCGGGTCCCTCCTGGTCTGGAGGAAGAGAGGTCTTCGACCTCTAGTCTGCAAGTGGCTGGAAGTCACTTGTGTGTTCCCTCCGATTTGGAGGAAGGGAGATCTGATCTCCAGTTCTGGGCTTGTGGGTTGCAAGTCCAGGGGTCCCTCCTGGTCTGGAGGAAGAGAGGCTCTGCCTCTGGTGGGTTGCTGGTAGCAGAGTGCTGCTGGCTGGTTCACGGGTAGTGGGGCTGCTACCAGTGAGGGTTCCCTCTTGGTATAGAGGAAGAGAGACGCTAGTCTCTAGTTTTCTAGTGACCGAGGGTTGCTAGAGGTTCCCTCCAGGCAGGAGGAAGAGGGGAGTTTGTTCCCCTGGGTAAGCTGTGTATCAGCTTCTGTTGGCAAGCTGTGTTGCCCAGCTGTTAGTTTAGCCACACTTGGTTTGAGTGTGGGGTGGATGTAGGTCTGGTGGACCGAACCACCTAAAAATCTCTTGAGCAGTGGTTTGCATTGTGAGTGTGCTTCCGCTAGATGCTTGAATAGGTGCGTCTCTTGTGTTTGCTCATTGGTTTAATTGAATTTGGTTTTATTCTGAGATTGCATCCAGCACTTGAGTTTTTATTTGGGCATTAATTGTAAAAGGATACATTCACCCCCCTCTGTATCCGGGCATTGCACCCTAACATAGCCCAGCTGCACTGACTTCAGCCCGCAGGCCGTACAGACTTTGCCCCTCTACAGCCCAAGGCTGCACCAACTTCAGCCCGCAGGCCGTACAGACTTTGCCCCTCTACAGCCCAAGGCTGCACCGACTTCAGCCCGTAGGCTGCACCTACTTTGCCCCTCCATAGCCCAGCTGCACCAACTTCAGCCCGCAGGCCGTACAGACTTTGCCCCTCTACAGCCCAAGGCTGCACCGACTTCAGCCCGTAGGCTGCACCTACTTTGCCCCTCCATAGCCCAAGGCTGCACCGACTTCAGCCCGTAGGCTGCACTGAGTTTGCCCCTCCAGAGCTCAAAGCTGCACCGACTCCAGCCCGCAGGCTGCTCCGACCTCTCTTCAACCCCGTGCAATAGTTGTATCGACCCCAGTTACAGTTGCATCGACCCCAAGGTGGACTCGCACCGACCTGCTGCCGGCCCAGGTCTGCACCGACCTAGCCCAATCTCTACCCAGCGCACCCTGTGACATCCTCGCCGGCACGCCTTCAGCCGCCCTTGCCCGGTGCACTCCCCAGCCGCTCTAACACGGCGCACCCCAACCCCTCCACTCAGTATACTATCAACTCTCCTACCCGGTACACTCCTGCCCTCCTTCAGCGGCACACCCGCTCGCGTTCTTCACCGGCACGCCTAGCTTAGCCGCCCTTCGCCGGCACGTCCCTTCAGCCCCCCCTTTTTTTGGCCCTCCAGTGGCCCACTCTTTCTCCAGAAATATATATATAATATGTATATAATGGTAACAATAATAATAATAATAAATTAATAAAAATTACGATACATAAATAAATTTGAATATATATATATTAGGAATAAACAAAAATGTGAGATAATAATGATGATAATAATAATAAAAAAATAATAAAAAAATCATTCACAAAAATACATAAAAGGGAAATAAGAAAAAGAAAATACATATGTATATCTATAATCGGAAGCCCAGATAAAGAGACGATAAAATCTATCATTGCAGCCCCGTCTCTCCCGTGACCCGGTGCGGAAGGGAATAACAATGCCGCCCCTGCAGGTCGGGCCTAAGTCGCGAGGATTACCTCAATACGGCTACGACCCGACCTCGCATCGGGCCGACATTCTGATCAGACCGGACCCATTCCTCAGGACCGGACCCCTTTCGAGCCACTATTAAAATTACCGCACGTTCGGCAGACATTTGAACGGATTCATCCCGGCTTCCACCGCGTTTCTATTACGGACCTTTGTCCGAACATGAAAAAGGTCCACGAGTGACCAACATAACCCGCGGCTCGTAGCCTGATGCGGACCTTAGTGTGATTTATGCTTGCCTCTTTCTCGCGCAGTTAGTATTAGTTCTTTCGGCCGCAGGGCCCCTAATTTTGGCAATTAATCAAGGTTGTTCCCTCGTACCAGGGATGTAAATGACGTCGTGGCCTTCATGGCACGACGGGATCTGGTCCCGACACGAACCACACAATAGTCTGACGAAGTCAGATCGAGCACACCATGGGCTCTTCGGAGCCCGAATAAATTGTCACTTTGTGACTGGCACGCCCACGCACTTAATAAACGAATAAACAAAGCCAAATAATGAACAACGCTATGAGCAAATTTTAGTGCATCCACAAGTCTGGCACGCCCGGTGGGACCAATCCACCCTTCATCTCTTTGCCAGAATTAGGGGCCCTGTGGCCCCCTTCTTGTAAAACTAATTGCGCTACTTGTGCGAATGCAGGAAAATCACATTATGGTGCCAACAATGGCGGTTACTTGCGGCCCTCAGGTCGTCGACAACCATGTTCTGGGCGGCTACCTCGCAGTCCCCCTCAACTTCGGGAGCTTCCCTCCCATGGTGGGCTTCCCCAACTTCTTGGGGGTGGCTTTTGTCAACATACTAGACGTGAAAGCACCCGGCGAGCCCCAGACCAATGCTCCCACTCCGGGGGCCACTGAGGCTGTTATCGGCCGACCTGTGGCCGACAGCGACGACGGCGTCCCAGCCACGACGCTGAGATGCAATGTGCACCATGTGCACCAAACTACTGGTCCGTCCCACCAAGGATCGGCATCTCACCGGAGGAGGCTCTGGAGGAATAATACTGGCATCGTCTCGGGGCGCCGCATGTCTAACTCCGGGAAATCCATGACCGTCGGGGCACTCCAAGTTCGCTTGGACGGGCAGAGGTCCCAGGTGACACCATAACGTGTCGTCCCGACTATCCCAGTTCGGAACTCTTTCCAGGGGCTGGAGAAGCTGAAGGAGAAGGTGACGCCCGCTGTTCTGACCGCGTCACCAAAGATTGCACCGGCTTACAGGCCGGCCAAATTAAAGCAAATCTGGGTCCACAAGGAGGCCCGACCCACTACACCCGCCCAGGCGGGGCCTAGCACTTTCCGCCCGAGGAGGGCCTGAAGAGATGAGAGGGTCGAGGTGACGACCCCGACTCACCAACCAGCACCTGCCATGCTGACGCAGCCCGAAGGTGCCCCCCGCCGGCGCCGCAGGCACCGACACCAGGGTACCCGCCCTGCGCCCATGGTTTACTCCCCGCCTATCACTGCCATCGGCACACAACCACCGGCCGCTCTCCCCGACCAGGAGTGGGAAGGGATCGAGCAGGCCATGAGAAACTACCTCCGGGGCCCAGGTAGTACTCCTTTGGGTCGCCAGCGACTGCTGGGGGCAATGGCCTCTGCCTTTCAAGAAGAAGAAGAAGCCCGACCTATACCTAGTGCAGAGTCAAGAAATCGGTCAGAGGAGCCGCGCCAGTCCCCTCTTCGGGAGGAAGCGCTGCCCCGACGATCGGTCCTTGACAGGTTGGTGTTCCCGGGAACGTCATCCCAGAGAATGACGAAAAGAAACAGAGACTGGAGAGTCTTCACCTGCAATATGGCAGGAGTTCTGGGTCGGTATGGGGCCCTACCCACCGATCCTGAAGAAGTGGCCAGGCTCACCGCCAGACCGGGGCCTCTCACTAGAAGGGGAAGGGCGGCAGGCGAATCGGCACGAACAGGCGCCGAAGAAACTTTTTATGAAGAACCTCCTGTGGCTTTCGCGGCCAATGTAGTCACCACCGGCGGCACGAGCGGCGGACCCTCCACATCATCCGAGGACGCCCCAGCCGAGGAGACAGGGGGCATGCCCAATCTCCCCACAACTGACCTGGCAATGTTGTACATGATGCAACGGTTCCAGCAAGAGATTGAGTTGCTAAAAAAGCAACTAAATGAGCAGAACGCACAACCCTCGACGTCCGGAGAGACCGAGGTTCCGCTCGAAGCACCCACGGACAACATGCAGTCTTCAGAAGCAACTCTGCAAGCTGCGACCTTCCCAGAAATTCCCAGCTTCCCTGGGGGCATACCCCCGCAACAGACACAGTACACGGCACCGGTCCCGCTGCGGGCCCTGCCTTCCCAAGGGTCCCCCATGGCTCCCTAGGCGACTGTGCTAACTACCCCGAGCGCGCAGCCCACCCATTTCTATCCAAATCCGGTCGACCCGACAGCAGTCAGCCGGTTGATGCTTGAACAGATGATAGACATGAAGCTGGCGGAGAGGAGCGATGGGGATCAGACGTCATTCGACGTCTACCGGGTGCCCTATCCGGCCCATTATGCCTCGAAGAAGCTGTCGGTTGGCGTCACCAAGCCACAGAAACTTGAAAAGTTTAATGGGCAGGGGTCTCCCAGGGAGCACGTTGCCTATTACGTGAACGCTATGGGAGACCTGGCCGCCGATGAGGCCTACCTCCTGAAGTTTTTCGGCTCGACACTCACTGGGCTTGCCTTTGAGTGGTACTCCAGCCTACCGCCCGGGTCTATTGCTGATTGTCCCGACATGCATAAGAAGTTCAAAGAAAGGTTCTACGTTGCCGAGCGGGAGGTCACTGTGGCAGAGCTCTATTCCACAAGACAGAGGAATGATGAGTCGGCTCTCGACTACATTAAAAGGTGGAGAAACCTCAGCATGAGGTGCAGGCGTCCCCCGCATCAGGAGGACGCAGTGCAGATCTGCAAACAGAATTTTAAAAAAGAAATCCTGGAGAGAATGATTGGCACTGGGGTCAAGACATTCGACCGCCTGAACAATATAGTGGCCGAGATCGAAGCATTTCTAGCCTGATATTCCTCCACTCCGGCCATGTCAAGCCAGAGAGCCAGGCAGGCTGAGAAGAAGCCAGCTCCCCCTGAGGTGCATACACTGGATTTCCAAGCCATTGAGAAACAGAAGGAAAAAGCCAAAGGAGCTGCCAACCCTCCCCCGCCCAAAACTACAGAACGGCGGGAAGTCCCCTCACTGAGGGAGAAGATGAGAAACAAGCTATATTCCTTCTCTCAAGACAAGTCCCGGCTCTTGTTCGAATGGGCGACTAGCTACAACAAAATCACGTTGCCAGAACCGAAGAAGCCCGGTGACCTGAAGAAGAAAGATGACCCGCGCTTCTGCCTGTACCACCGGATGCTCGGGCACACTGTTGAGGACTGCTACGTCTTCAAAGACGTCATTGAGGCCTTAATCAAGAATGAGGAGTTGAACATGGGGGAGCATAAAGTAGACACCCCGCAGCCGCATGAGTTGCCCAGCATAACCTCCACCGTCAACATGGTCTCGTTATACCAGGAGTTGCCTGAAGAGTGGGCGGAGGCTAGCACCCGCGCCGCCTATGAAACTTTTGTTACGGCCCCGGCTCAAGACCAAGGGGGTTGGCAGACCGTACCCAGGAAGAATGGAAGGGGACGGGTCCCTCAGCCCACCCCAGAAGTTCATGTGAGGGGTGTGACACCCCGGCCATCACCGCCTCCGGTGAACTCAGTCTGGCATGACGCGGCCCCCCGACTAGTCATGAGGTGGCCCACCTACAATAAAAAGAAGCACATCCCAATGCGGATGCACAAGGAGACCAGCACGATGGTTGAAAGACTCCAGGCTATTATTGATGGGCTCGAAGATTATGAATAGCCCGAAATCCAGCCAGTTGAGCTGAAAGAGTATGTTCCCTGGGAGGAGTTCGAGTCACTCGAGCTGGCTCCAGGAGCGGAAGCTGAGGCACAGAAAGAGCCTTCCCTGAGGGGTGAACTTCCCCAAGAGTGGCTACCGGCTACAACAGGAGAGAAAAAGAAGAAGAGAAGACCCATGAACAAGAAGAAAAAAGAGGTCATTGTTGCCTGCAACCCTCTCGGCGTTGTTCGACACCGCCCTCTCCCTGGAAGAAAAAGAGGAAGAGCCACCCCATGAGCCGACGGAGGTGGACCAGGCTGAAGCATCCACTTCCCATCACGCCACCAGGTCGGGAAGGAAATGGGGGCGCCCTCCTCAGGATAATCTCAACATCATGCTCAGGAGAGAGTAGCCATATCAAGCCCCCGAGCCCAAGGTTCGAAGCACCGAGATCCCTCCTCCGTCGGGTCTTTATCCAAAAGAATCCAGAAATGGGGGCACCCCTTCATTCGCCGAATTCATGTTAGCCCGAGTAGAGAGGCATGCACGCTCCCAAGGGTCTCCTTCGACCAAAGAAGTAGGCAGTCCCCAAGCTCCACCACCGGCGACCCTCCCTCAGCCAGAGGAGGAATTTGACGGCGTCCCAAACCTTGCCGAATTCATGAAAGAAAGGGAGGAAACCCAACAGGCCCCACAGGCTCAGCACGCTGCGTCAGAACCTGCAAAGGAGGCATCCTCTGACCCAACACCCCAGCTCCAAGGTGGGGGCAGGCGTGGCAAGGCCGAGGAGATGAAGTTACTCAAGGTGCGGGCTGCCGATCAAATAGTCAGACACCTCAAGAAGATCCCGACCCGATTTACCGTGCGGGAGATGCTGTCTTTGGATGAAGAAACACGGCAAGCCATCATTGCCGCACTCCAGACACCAGCACACCTTGAAGCCTATCTGGCTGAAATATCGCCCGAAGTGGCTGTGGCTTTCACAGACATGCTCCTGCCCACCTGCAGTCATAATAGACCCCTCTACATGAAAGGGCAACTGAATGGACAGCCTATCAACAGGGTCCTGATTGACCCAGGGGCGGCAGTAAATATACTCCCCTACCGGGTGTACCAAAAGCACTACTTTGACGTACACCTGGTGGAGGTCAAGAATGTCAAGATTGCTGATTTTAACCAGAAGTGCGAGGTGCCTATGGGGGTCACAGAATTCAACTTGACCTTTGATGATTTCACCACCAAGGTTCAGTTCCACGTCATCAACTCCAACACTTCCTACAAGGCGTTGCTTGGACGGCCCTGGTTACACCAGAAT
The DNA here is from genome assembly GCA_022559845.1 of Amorphophallus konjac. Taxonomy (NCBI): domain Eukaryota; kingdom Viridiplantae; phylum Streptophyta; class Magnoliopsida; order Alismatales; family Araceae; genus Amorphophallus; species Amorphophallus konjac. Next base: position 184,322,712 of record CM040120.1, read on the forward strand.
AGAGTGGTGCCTTCCACCCTACACCAGTGCATTAAGTACCCTTGCGAGGAGAAGGAAGTCAGAATCTTCGCTGATCTCCACCCGTTCGAGGTGTTCGAGTGTCATTTGTCAGATGCCAATCTATACTTAGAGAAGGCGAAGCAAGCTCCCCAAGCCGCCCAAGACAAGGGAAAGAGGAAGGTCGAGTCGGGCGGCTGGTTCCCTCCACCACCCCCAGGCTATATGGCTCCCCCTCATGTACCATGCATCACACAACAATGAGGGGTATTCAAGGCAGCTCCTCTCGCCATCTATCCTACACCGGGGGTGCCTTGCCTCGAAGACCTACTGGAGGATGTCAGAGTCCCGCCGGGGATCATCAAGCCCGTAACAGAAATTGACTGTCAAGCAGCCGAGCAGCTGAGAATTTTTGAGGTGCCTAACCCTGCGGGGCCACCCACTATCTTCTATATTACCGGAGAAAAGTCAGTTAGGGAAGATGATGATTACCGATTCCCTGACGAATTGCATGACCCACACGTCCCCATCGCGGGACTTCCTCACATGACCGACCGGGCCGTCAAGCTGGTCAGAAAGCAGAAGATTCCTCCTTACCAACCCTCCAGCCGGAAGGAAATGTTCGAAAGGATGTGGAACCCACCAAACCTGGATCGGCGGATGCTGCAAATTACCAAGCACCCCGGCCTGGGCTTTTCACCAGAAGATTATTACGAAACTGATGTTATATTGGTTTCGGCCCTGTCCGGCGAGGACCCCGCTGAAGCCGCAAACTCGCGGGAAGTCCGTCAAGATGGATGTTCTACGCCTTTGACTGAGGAGGCGCAAGACGAAGAAGTGTTCCTTTGGAACCCTCCCCACCGCAGCTACATAGGGAAGACTTCCTCTTTCCCCGAGGGGTTGACCTCGAAGGGTCACACCACCGGGGCACCTTAGCCCCGGCCTGTTGGCGAAGCACGGAGCAGTAGCATGGGCCATGCTCCGGATTTCCCTCGATACGACCCCGTCATGTATGCCTTATACCATAGGTAGCAACGGGAGATCGAGATGTTAAAAGCACGGCTGGCTGAGTTAACCTCGCTAGTGGCCGACCTGATCTAGGGCTCCCTCCGTACGCGGGGTGGCAACGCGTCTCGGCCCCGAGACACCAGTCCTGACGCCTCCTTCTGGTCAAGGAAGGAAGCAAGGGATACGGCGAGCCCTTCAACCGGGTGGCCGGCCAGGCGAGGCCTGACCCTCCAGGAGAAGCTGCAGAAGCCCTACTCCTTCCCAAGAGAGAAGACTCGGGGTATCTTCGATTGGGCCTGCCATTACGGCAAGGTCTCCCTCCCGAGGTCCAAGAGGCCGCAGGATGCCAGAAGAAATGGGAACCCACTGTTTTGTCCCTATCACCAGATACTGGGTCACGCCATTGAAGACTACTATGTCTTCAAAGACATTGCTCAAGACCTCATTGACAAAGATGAGCTTAGAATGGGAGACTATGTAGTAGCCCCGCCGCGCCCCCACGTGACGGGTAGCCCCAGAAGGGGGGCCTATACGATATCTATCCAGAACCAGGCCCCTAAAGATGCGGCTGCCTCGGCCCGCGCCGAGGTTGTCTATGACGAGTACACAGAAGGCCCCGAGGTGACCCTGTGCCTTTCTACGCCAGGGATCCCTGCGGACCCACCGGCCATGGCCCAGGAGGGATGCGAGGTGAACGCAGCCTCCACATCAAACCACGAGGAACAAGAAGAAGAGGATGGCGTCCTCGAGCTCGAGGACCATGAAGATCAAGGCTTTGTTGATTTTTCGCCAGCCCCGCCGGAGATTGAAAATGGCGGCCAGGCCACCGTCGACGAACTGGTTGAGATCAACCTCGGCACGGAAAGCGACCCCAGGCTGACCTTTCTGAGTACTCTTATACCCCTACAGGAGAGGGAACAATATGTGAAGCTACTGCAAGAATTCTGGGATTGCTTTGCCTGGAACTACAAAGAGATGCCGGGACTTAGCCCTGAAGTGACTCAGCACACTATGGCCATTGATCCCAAGATGGATCCAGTAAAGCAGTCTCCTCGGCGTATGAGGCCGGAATTGATCAACCATATCTGCAAGGAGGTTGACAAGCTCATAGACGCCGACTTCGTGGCAGAAAACCAATGAACTACTTGGCTGGCTAACATCGTGCCGGTGAAGAAGAAGAACGGGTAGATCAGGATTTGTGTGGATTTTCGCGACCTGAACAAAGCTTGCCCGAAAGATGAATTCCCGGTGCCCATCACCGAAGTAATGATTGACGCGACCACTGGCCACGAGGCCCTGTCTTTTATGGACGGATCATCCGGCTACAATCAAATCTGGATAGCTGACCACGACCGGATTCACACAGCCTTCAGGTCGCCCAAGGGGATATTCCACTACAAGAGGATGCCCTTCGGCCTCAAGAATGCCGGCGCCACGTATCAGCGGGCGATGACCAAGATATTCGATGAGCTGCTGTATAGCAAAGTCGAATGCTACATTGATGATTTGGTCGTCAAGACCAAGGAAAGGGGCGATCATTTGAATGATCTTAGGGTCGTCTTCCAGAGGCTCCGGCAGTACGGGCTGAAGATGAACCCCATGAAGTGCGCCTTTGGCATTTCCAACGGGAAGTTCCTCGGCTTCATTGTCCGGCACAAAGGAGTCGAGATTGACCCCTTCAAGATAAAAGCCATCCAGGAACTGCCTCCTCCGAAGAGCCTGGGGGAGCTGAGGTCTCTGCAAGGTCGGTTAGCCTACATCCGCAGGTTTATCTATAACCTGTCGGGGCGCTGCCAACCCTTTCACAAGCTGATGATGAAGAATACACCCTTTAGCTGGGGTCCCAAATGCCAGCATGCGTTCGACCAACTAAAAGAATACTTGAAGACCCCGCCAGTCCTGGGGGCACCCGTCAAAGGTAGACCGCTTATTCTTTATATAGCAGCTACCGAATATTCACTGGGGGCAATGCTTGCCCAGAATAATGAGGAAGGGAAGGAGCGGCTCTCTACTATCTCAGCCGAAGGTTGGTGGGAGTAGAGGCCAAATACACCCCGATTGAGAAGATTTGCCTTGCCTTGGTCTTCGCAGTCAAGAAGCTGAGGCACTATATGCTGTCTCACGAGGTGAATTTGATATCCAGAGCCGATCCCATCAAGCACATCCTGTCCCAGCCGATCCCGAAGGGGCATCTTGGCAAATGGGCCGTGCTACTCATGGAGTTCGACATCACCTACGTGCCGCAGAAGGCCGTTAAGGGGCAAGCCGTCGCGGACTTCTTTACAGCACATCCCGTGCCCGAAGACTCCCTGCTGGCCACTGAGCTGCCCGAAGATGAAACACTGGAGGTGGACCAGATTCAACAAGCCATTTGGCAGCTACACTTTGACGGGGCCTTGAGAACATAAGCGACCCCGTCCAGGTGCACCAAGGTACGGGCCGGAGCCGGCATCGTCCTCAAATCCCCGGAGGGGGAGGTAGTGCACACTTCCTGCTGCATCATCAAGCCCTGCACAAATAATGAAGCGGAGTATGAAGCTTTGATCATCAGCCTCCAGGTGGCCCTCCAAATGGAGATCAAAATGCTTCAAGTATTCGGCGACTCACTGCTGGTCGTCAAGCAAGTCCAAGGGCAGTTTGATGTCCGGAAGCCCGAGCTGCTCCCTTACTATACTAAGGCAAAGGCGCTCATGGAGCGATTCTATCTCCTTGAAATAGGCCATGTCGCCAGAGGAGATAATGCATAAACCGATGCCCTAGCAAAGCTGGCGAGCTCACTAGCAGTGCCGCTAGATGGGTCACTCAACATCCAAGTGATAAATCAACGCCAAGTGCCCATCATGATAGAAGAAGAACCAGAAGAAGAGGTGCTGGAAGTCGCCACAGCAGAAGCCATCGGCCTACCTGACTGGAGGGAGCCTCTGATGTAGTGGTTCAGATACCAGTAACTGCCCAAGCAAAGAGAAGAAAAGATCAAGCTAATGAGAACCAAGGACTCTTATGAGCTCCGAAACGGAATATTATTCCGGATTGTGGCCGACGCCAGACAGAAATTACTCCTCCGATGCCAGTCCACTGAAGAAGCCTAGAGGGTCATGAAGGAAGTCCATGCCGGGACAGCTGGTGCACACCAGGCAGGACCGAAGATGAAGGTCGAAATAAAGAAGCTTGGCTACTATTGGCCGACAATGTTCGACGACTACTGCAAATATGCTAAGTCGTGTCAGAAGTGTCAAGAGCATGCCACCATACCTAGAAGGCCGCCCGTGCAGCTGCATCCAATGGTGCCCAGTTGGCCGTTTGCCCAATGGGGAACAGACATCGTGGGTCCCTTACCCGCGTCATCCGCCGGCTGAAAATACATTTTGGCGGCAATTGATTATTTCTCCTGTTGGGTAGAGGCCGTCGCCCTAAGAGAGGTTACCAGAGAGATCGTGGACAGATTTATCTGCCGTAACATCATATTCCGGTTTGGCACCCCCGACCGGATTGTCTCAGACAACGGCAGCCACTTCTGTAACCAAAAGGTCTACCGGCTGGCGGAAAAGTACAAAATTGACTGGAGGACATCGACTCCTTACAATCCCCAGGCTAATGGGCTGGCCGAAGCCTTTAATAAAACACTCTGCACTCTCCTGGCCAAGATTGTTAGTTCTAACAAAAGGGACTGGGAAGAGAAAATGTATTAGGCGCTGTGGGCATACCGAACCGTATACAAGACCCCAACGGGCTGCTCGCCTTTCTCTCTAGTATACGGCTCGGAGGCAATTGTCCCCGTCGAATTGGAGGTACCCTCTCTTAGGGTCACCATCCAGCACGGGCTTGTCTAGGAAGGGCAGACCAACGTCGAGCGAAGACTCGAAGAGCTCTCTAGTTTGGAAGGAAAGCGGCTTCAGGCCCAACAGAACATTCAGGTCTACCAGGCCCGAATAGCGCGTGCCTTCGACAAGCTCATCAAGGAATGCGAATTCAAGAGAGGGGACCTTGTCATGGTCAAGAGAAAAGACGTCATGGCCTCCAACCCTAAGGGCAAGCTGAACGAGAACTGGCTCGGGCCCTACGTAGTCCAAAAAGTCTACGAAGGTGGAGCTTATGTAATTGTCAACCACCGCGGGGAAGTTCAATTCCCGCCTCTTAATGGAAGGCACTTGAGATTATACCATGCTCCGGCGCCCCCGTTTAATCAATAATATTATCCTGCGCCCCATTTTGGGTGAATTTTCACGATTGGTGTCCGAATGATTTGATCGCTATTCATGTTTTCAAAAAACAAACAAACAAACAAGGAGAAAGAAAAAAAAGGAGAAGAAAGAGAAAGAAAAGAGAGAAGAAAAAAAAAGAAACAAAAAAAGAGAAGAAGAAGAGTAAAAAAAAAGAGGAGAAGAGAAGAAGAAGAGAAAAAAAAAGAAAAAAAAACAAACAAACAAGGAAAGGAGGGGCAGTCCCCCATCCTAAATCATCCCCCCTACGTCGGTGGGGATATTAAGAGGCAAATGGACCACACCAGCCCTGCCGCTTTGTTAACACCTATAAATAGCCCTTTGGCTTGGACCTCCCGTCCGGGTCATTGACTAGACAAACTCTTCTCTCCGTCCTCTCCGGGCGGCGAGTATCCCTTTGACTTAGACCTCCCGTCCGGGTCATTGACTAAACAAACTCTTCTCTCCGTCCTCCCGGGGCGGTGAATATCCCTTTGGCTCGGACATCCCGTCCAGGTCATTGACTATACAAACTCTTCTCTCCGTCCTCCCGGGGCGGTGAGTATCCTTTGGCTCGGACATCCCGTCCAGGTCATTGACTAGACAAACTCTTCTCTCCGTCCTCTCCGGGACGGTGAGTATCCCTTTGACTTGGACCTCCCGTCCAGGTCATTGACTAAACAAACTCCTCTCTCCGTCCTCTCTGGGCGGTGAGTATCCCTTTGACTTGGACCTCCCGTCCAGGTCATTGACTAAACAAACTCCTCTCTCCGTCTCCTTCGGGCGATAAATATCCCCCCTGATTTGGACCTCCCATCCGGATCATCGGTTAAGCAAATCTTCGTTCGCCCCCCCCTCCGGGTGACGAGAGGCCCGATCTCTCATCAAGTCCCCCGCTTGAAGCTAGTGCGCAGTCCCGACGCTAGGAAAGGCCGGTGGTCCACCCATTCGGCATGGTGGAGTGGTCCCCTCGTCCTTCCCCTAGGAGGGCGAGCACTCTCCCGTGCCCGACATGGGTCCCTGCCTGGTTCCCCGAGAGTGGACTGCCACGAAGACTTACACTCTACCAACGTGTTCTGGCACTACAAAAGAGGGAGAGAGAAAAGGAGCGCCACGGAAGAAGAGAATAATATATATATAGAGAAGAGAGAATAAAAGAGACGCCCCAGGGTGGATGCTGCGCACACTAAAAAGACATGTGAAACAGTAGGTGTCCTGTTCTATTCAAGGAAGATTAAAACTACACGTGCTTCGGGGCATACCCCTGAGTTACATTTCAAAAGAGAGAAGAAAAGGAAAAGAAAGGAAGAGAAAGGAGTAGGGGAGATCGGCGCTTAATCGATGCCTCGGAAGATGTCCTCAAGAGGGAGGATCCCGACACAAGGAAAAGCCATCATGTCTTCTAGCCGGCTCCGCTGTCCCTCGAGGCATCCCAGCTCGGTCACCACAGACGCCGTCTCGACCTTCGCCACCTCCAGCGCCTGGATCTCTCTAGCCATGGTCGCCTCGGCCTCGATGAGGTCAGACTCAGCAGCAGCAAGGTAGCCTTTCAGCTTCCCGATCTGGCTCGTGAGGGCGTGAACACGGTGGTGGCCTTCGTCTAGGGCCTTTGCGTGTTGCTCCTCGTTGCCCGTCCGCACCTCCAGGACTTGCACATACTCATCCTCCTGGGCCCTGATGGCGGCAAGTTCCCCGGGAGCCTGCGTCTCGAGGAATTCACGGCATTTGACATACTTCAGCAGCAACAAAACCCGCCGCGACCATTCCTCGAGTGGGAAGCCCAACACTTGCAATACCCCAGTCAGCTGCGACACTATACTCTGCACCTTCCGATATGACAAGGAAAGATCGGCGAAGAGCATCGTCCGTAGAGTCACCAGCATCTGTCGGACCGGTGCACCTGACGAAGTGTGGCTGACGGAAGGCACGGTCGGAGGTGCAAAATCTACATAGCTGTCCACCTCCGCCCATAAATTAGCGTCCACCACGGTCGAAGAGGATGGAAGGGCAAGAGGTAAGTCGCCTGGCCCTCGGAGTCCGACGGGAGACCCCCGGCCACCTACCGCCAGGAGAGTGGACAAAGTCACCGCCGGGTCACTCGACGCCGCCATTATTCGGTGATCTCCTGCCTCCTCCTCCGCCCGGTCCGTCCCCGCCACCAGTTCACTGGACGGCGATGCAAGCGCCGCTACCTCAACCAAAGGAGGGGCTTCGAGCAAGGCCGGGCCCGAAGCCATCACTGATCGACCTCTCCCCTGCACCTGGGACCCCTCTAGGTGCGCACGGAGCCCCGCGAATATCCTCTTCAGAAGTGGGTTCTCCACCTGAGCCGGGATCTTCGAAAAAGGCGGAAGAGGAACCACCAGCCGGGGTCTGCCTCCCGCTTGCACGAGCGCTACGAGGCTCTCCGCCCTCGGGCCCAGGACCGAAGCTGGCCCCTCCACCGCTATCGGACCAATAATCGGCCTCCGTTTAGCGATGGCCTTCCGGACACGGGCAGACGTCTTCCCCGGCGTCGGCGTTACCTAACCATGTGGAGCAGAGTTAGCCACCCGCCACCGGCGACGAGTCATGCGGGATCAAAAGGCGGGGAAGAGTCATAAGGCCCGCGTACTTACCTTGGCCACCGGGATGATGCTGCCTTCGGGTGCGATCTCCCCCTTCTCCAAAGGCTCGCCCGCCGGCCCAGGAGCACTGGAAGTCTCTACGACCAACTCCTGCTGAAGGGCCTCGAACAAAAGGGCGAGCTTGCCCAGGCCCGCATCGGCTCCCGCCGGGCGGTCGACCGGCGCGGCTGGAGCAGCTCCCTCCACAGCATCCGGCTCGGTTGGTTCCTGCAAATCAAGGGATGACATGAGGAAAGTCGCTGGATGATCACGAGGGAGGTCCCGTGCGAACAAGCTCACACTTACAGCAGCCTCCTCCATTAGGCTCAGAGAGCTAGCGAGTGAGGGAGCCTTAAAAATCAACTTGGGCGGCCCAGACACCTCAGATACGCCCTCGCTAGAAGCCACTTCGTCGGAGGAATAATCATAGTCTACCTCTTCGCCTGACGAAGACTCGACCGCCATGGGTTCTGCCCTTGCTGGCAGGGGGGCCTCCGCTTCGAGGTCGATGGTCGGCGCATCCTCCCGCGGGCTAGGTGAGGCTAGTACGCCAGGTTTCAACCACTTCCTCACGTACATGTGCGTCGCGGGGAGATGTAGGCGGGGCCCTAATGGCCTGATAACTGCTGCATCAACGCCTGCCACATAGAAGAAAAGGGTGGATCATGCCAGAGCCGATGAGGCCTTAAGGATGAAAGAAGTCCATTAACTGCATGAAGAATAATACCCTCGCCGGCCGCTACAGGAAAAGGCGGCTCACGGGTCCCCTTAACAGGCGACGGTGCCCCGGTAGCCACAGTCTCCCCCTCGCCCGAGATCAGTGCAGGTACCGGCTCCTCCATATCGGTTGAGAAGAAGAAACACACATGTCAGGCGTGCATGAAAGCCTTACCCGCGGAAAGCAAATAAACCCCAAAGAATATCAGCGGTCAACAAGTCTCACAGGCAGGGTGGCTCGGTTCGGCCCAAGTGACTTCGAACTCCTCGAATGACAAAATGGGAGCCACCGGAGAGACAGCCGCCGAAGCCGGGGAGACCTCTGCCCTCCTTCACTTTGCCTCTGACCGCCCGGCCACTTTGGCGGCAGCCAACGCTTTCTTAAAGGGCGACCTCCCCCGGGATCTCTCCTTGACATGTAGAGGGGGAGTCGGAGTCGGCGCCGGCGCCTCCCCTGCTACAACCATGGCCTCTCCTACGCCGGGAGTGCGCGTGGGTGCTTGCCCTTCCACATCAGGGACGGGCGCAGGAGCCGGTTCCTCCACGTCAAGAAGGGGCGTGGGTGTAGGCTCTTCCACAGGAGCTGAGACAAAAAGGGGAGGAGACATTTAGGTGTCGAGGCCTTGCCTCAGAATGGAAATAGACCTTGAAAGGACACTGATGGCTGGAAGTTCTAACCGGCAGGCTGACTCGGTTCTGTCTGGGTGACTTCAAACTCCTCGAAAGATGGAATTCGGGGCGCCGGAGGAGCAGTCGCCGAAGCCTTAGCGGCCTCTATTTTTCGCCGCTTCGCGTCCCGCTGCTTGGCCACCTTGGCAGCATCTACCGTCTTCTTCACAGGCGATTTGGCCCGGGATCTCTTCGCTGCCTTGGGCAAGGGGGTCGTGGTCGGGGCCGATAATGCGGCATCAAAATAGGCTGGCTTCTGGACGAGCCGAAGAAAGTTTCAGTACGTCGCCATTTGCACGCTGTCGGGGTGGTCTATCAGAAACATATATATATGATTAACATCGATACCCTGCAAAGGTCATAACGATGGTGGAGGAGAACAAAAGAAAGAGGGAAGATCACATACCATGGGGGCCAGTATACAGCCGAAGTGTTATCGGCCAGTAGCTCAGGGACGGCTCCTTATCCCGACGCGCCGCCTCCCGAACCAGCTAGCACACGTCTTCAATCTTCTGGCAACGGTCGGTGAGGGCAGCCAGGTCCGCATGCTTCTTCGATGAGAGGTGACAGAAAAGATTGAAGTGGTCCATGCCCCACCCGTCGGAGTAATAATATGAGACCTGCAGGCGCTTGCCCAGGATGGCGGCCGTCTGGTCCTCGATCTTCAGCCCGTTCACCCGGAGAAGGACATATAGCCATGTGGTGTCCTTGTAATTTTCAGGCTTCCTCTCCTCCCGCCTCATGAATGTGCGGTATGGGCAGATCGGGTCCCTCTCCGGATGCTAGCTCTTTGCGGGAGTCCCCTCCTCCTCCATGGGCAGCGGATAATTAATAAGCTCTAGGCGGTCGCTCCCGATCCGGCAGAGGTCCCTCAAAGTTTTCTTGAAGTCGTCCTTGGCCACCGGGGGTAGCTCCACCTTTGGTGTCGGCCTCGCTTCCCGAGCCTCCCAGCGAGCGGCCAGATATGCCGCCACCTCCTTGTCCTGCCTATTCTTGAGCCGGAGGAGGTGCTCCGGGTCGATGTCGAGCACCGACACTGGCTGCTTGCTCAAAAATTTTCTCTCCGCCTCGTCCCAGCAGTCGGTCTTGTGCAACTGATAGAAGGCCGTCCGGGCATTCCACCACTTTATGTATTCTGGGGTCACCCGAGGAATACGGCCTGGGGCTGGCACCCTGAAAGCCGCGGAGTCCGCCTGGTGAAAGAAGTCCCACCAGCTTCGGGCATGCTCGGCGGTCGAACTTCCTCGGAGACTTCGTGAAGGCAGGCCGAACTGTGCATGATATACTGGGATATGATGATCATATCCGAAATTGCGGCCGAACCGGAAGGGGTAGTAGGGTTCCAGTAGCAAATTATCCCCCTTCCTGAACGCCAGCACGCTCGGGCGAATGGATAACGCCCAGTCCCTGAGCTCGGGTTCCAGCAGTGGGCGGACCACGTTCTCTTGGCTGATTGGATGGACGTACTTCTCCACCTGATCATCCCTGCATTCCCTCTTATTATTCACCAGAGGGCTAGAATGTGCGGCCAACGTCCAGAAGTGGATGGTGCCGGCCGCGTCCCGCGGAACCGTCGTCAGCCAGCCCCGAATATCATATAGCCGCTGGGAAGCGGAGCCTGGTTCTGCGCTGGCGAACTCCAACATCCTCGGCACTAGCCCCCAGTCCTGAAGGACGCATGGGGCGAATTCCGGAAACAACGAGCATACTCAGGCATTGAAGAAATGCAGCAGGCACACGTACCGAGCTTGCCTCGGGAATTGATGAGTGCTGAGGTCCCCCAGCGCCTTGTATATCAGGCAAAGAGTGGCCGGGCACAAGGATAGCTTGATTCCCCATGCCAGTTGATAGGCCGGGTAGATGGCGTCCGGTCGAATGACTGTCTCATCCCCGTATGGCATGGCAAATGAGCACAGCCAATATGTCAGGTACGTGGCGCAGTGTGTTAACGGGTCAACCCCCATCGGATTGGGTCCACTCCGGCGTCCTCTGGAAGGGATCTTCACATCAGTCTTGGGCTTGGCGCGCTTCTTGCGAGCAACGGCGGTGCCGACGCATGGAAACTCCTCATACTGCTTCAACCCATCATAAAAATATTGCAGCCACAGGGTCAGGCGTACCCTCTTCCGGTCCCCACGGGGAGGCTGCCTCCCGCCGTGCGCCAGCTGGTACAGTTCCCGGTATGCTTTCATGAGATACCGGTATGAATAGCCAAGGGAATAATAGCCATCCCCATTAGTTTCATCTTTGATCAGATCTGGGAGGCATACTTCTTCATAGGGCTCCCCGTCAATGGGCAAGCCGCTAAGCTGGCCGAGGCTCCACAAATCAAGTGAAGTCTCGCCCTCCGCCGTATAGAAAGTATTGGTCTCTGCACTGAATACTTCTATCATGCCGCAGTAAAGACCCTTGGAGATGGGATAGCCATAGCGAGAGGCGTAGACGCTGTGGTAGATGCCAGCCCGGACCAACAATGGGGCGTAGTTGAACATCACGTACTCGGTGAATTATATTGCCCCTTCCCTAAAGGTATGAGCATCCTAGAGCTTCAGCTCCCCGAACCAGCCTAGCGCCAACTCGTACTTGAATCGGACGGCCATGCAATCCAGTGTGAAGGGCTCCTCCCTATAGCCCCATTTCAAGGGAGCCAAGAACAAACCAAAGCGAGGCGGCTCACCTTGCACCCGCCCCGCGGACATGTCCCATTTTGTCGGAGTGAATTGGGGTGCTCGCACCAATCTGTCCTCGGCTGGTAGCACTCCTTCGATCCCCAGAACAGGCTTCCACTCCCGGGCCTCCCCCACCAAATACACCGGGATGCTCCTAGGGACACTGTACAATAAACTATCACGAGCCTGCAGGATCACTCGCTCGACCTCCCGCACAGCTCGTAGCTCCCGCCTCTCCTGGGAGCGGAAGTACTTCAAAAATCGGATGAGATGCTTATCCTTCGGAAAGTCCTTCAGATATTCGCCGGTCCAGTCGAAGGTGAAGCGATTCTCAACCCGAGAGAGCCTATTATAGTCCATTGTCTCGGCCTCGGAGCCCGAGGACTCGGTTAGTGCCGCCACTTCAACATGCTCCCTATCCAGCTCCTCCACATTGAGCCATGTGACGGCTGGCACCGGAGGTGGGGGAACAAGGCCGGCGGCGGCAGCAGGAGCAGAGGAACCGCTTGGGGCAGCCATTTATCTGCAAGGATACAACAAACAGAAGATCAGAACAAGCCACGGGTGAAGAGAGATGAAAACTGTAAAGGGGCTCTACTACAAGTAAAATGAATAAGACACTGTCAATTTCTGACGAAATTTCGGCAGAGTTTCCCCTAGGCCAGAGGCATAAGGGAAAACACGGGTGCGCGTCCACAAGGAGTGACGGCCCCAACAAAGTCACGGTGGGCCTCGAGGGACAACATCGGAAGTCCTCCGTTCAAGGAAGTCCTCCTTTCTCCCCTTCACCGGCTCCCCCGCCTGAAGCCCTCGCTGGCACGCCCCTAGAGCTGCCCTTCCCCGGCACGCTCTCTGCCTCCTTCGCCGGTACGCCCCTGGCGTCTTCCCCGGCACACCCTAAGCGGCCTTCGCCGGCACGCCCGGGCTGCTCTTCACCGGCACACCCTGCGTGGCCTTCGCCGGTGCGCCTGCAAGGGTCCCAACCCGGCACACCCCGAGTGTTTCCCGGCACACTTGATGCCCACTCCACGGCACAACCTTGGCAATCCCTACTAAGTGCCACAAACCCAAGGACAGAAGATGAGTGGAAATGAGAATGAAATGATGGATGAAAATGATGGGGGATAAAGACTACAGGGAGGACTCTGCTACAATTGAGACGAATAAGACACTGCCAATTTCTGACGAAATTTCGGCAGAGTTTCCCCTAGGCCAGAGGCGTAAGGGAAAACACAGGTGCGCGTCCACAAGGAGTGACGGCCCCAACAAAGTCACGGTGGGCCCCGAAAGGCAACACCAGAAGTCCTCAGCTACACAGGCGTATGCCTCTCCCTCTCGCCGGTACACCCTGTGGCTGGCCTTCCCCGGTACGCCCTCAGTGTCTTCCCCGGCACACCCTGAAGCTACCTTCGCCAGCACACCCCTTGGGTGTCTTCCCTGGCATGCCCCAGGCGGCCTTCCCCGGCACACCCAGGGCCACCCTTCGACGGCACACTACCCGCTATGGCGCTCCCCGGCACACCCGTGGTGAAGCCTCCCCGGCACACACGCCAGGGTCCTTCCCTGGCACACTTGGTGCCCCCCTCCGCCGGCACACCCTGCCTCTCCATCCACCGGCACACTCATGCTCTCCATCCCCCGGTACACTTGTGCCCTGTGCTGCCCGGCACGCCCGAAGGCCCCTTCATCGACACGCTCCGGCGCCCCCCTTTACACGGCGATGCCGGCGACGTCTGCCACCGTCCCCGCCACCCCAAGGGAAGAAGGAGGAGGAAGGATAGAGGAAGGAGAAGAGAAGAAGAAGGAAGGAGAGAGGGGAGCCTAGGGATCCCCCCCCGAGAACGAAGAGAGGAAGAAGAAGGAGAGGAGAAAAGGAGAAGAAGAGGGGGAGAAGAGAAGATAGGAAAAGGGGGAAGCCCCTCCACGGTGGTCTCCTCACCACGGTGATGGTAACGACGGTGACGACGACGGCCACGGCGGTGGCGCTCAGCGACGGAGAAGATGAAGAAGAGAAGAGGGGGGGCGGACGGTTCGTCTACCACCGAAGAGAGAGAAGAGGGAGGGAAAGTTTGAAAGGGGGGGGGTTCGAATGAACCGCCCCCGCCCCTTTTATATGGCGAGCAAAAAAAGAGAGAAGAAAGAAAATAGAGAAAAGAAAAGGAAGAAAAGAAAACAAAAGAAAAGAAAAGAGGGAGGGGAAAGAAGAGAAAAAGAAAGGGGAAAAAAAGAGAAAACAAAAAAAGAGTATATGTATCTGAGGTGAAGAAAAATGAACAAAATAAATAAATAGGCATAAATATATATATATATGTATATATACACATATATATGTATGTGTATATTCATATATATATATATACATAGGTGTATACACAAAATAATATCTGTGTATATATATATGGGTAAATAATCCGCGATGGCAGGTGTCTGCGCAAGATCGGTCCGTCAGCACGCTCTTCTGTACCGACGGGCGTCCGCACCAGTGAAGACGGCTCTACCACCGGCAACATCATTAGTCCCTTACCGGTGAACAAGTCTTCCTCTGGCGCAAGGCTTCGTGCCCTAGCCACCTACTCTCACACAATATTGCCATTACGGACCTTACGTCCGAATCGGCGGAAAATCCCCTGTTGCGTTGGCATTGTCTTCTTGCTGCGTTGGCATTGTCTTTTTGCCAACGAATGAACCTTATCTATCGGCGCAAGGCTTCGGGCCCTAGCCAACAAACACATATTATCCACTCCTCAAAAAAAAAGAAGAAAAAAAGAGAGAAAGAGGCTTAAAATAGAGGTGCCCCGCCAGACTTGTCCCTACACGGGGGCGAGGGCAAAAAATGGCAACAACCCAGCTGCGGTGAAGACCCGCAAAGGGCGCTGCAGGCAAAATCGAGTACCTCGCCATTTGAAAACCTAAGAGGGTGCGTGGGCAAAAGCAAGAGGGGGCTGGTGCTGGCGAAAACCCGAAAGGGCGCCTATGCCGGTAATGTGGTTTAAAGAAAAAAAGAGAAAAGAGAAAAAGAAAGAGACCAACATATTGCTTCAGTTCCCGGCACATCGCCGGCACTGATGAAGAGACAAAGAGACCAACATACTGCTTCAGTTCCCGGCACCCCGTCGGCACTGATGAAGAGACAAAAAGACCAACATACCGCTTTGATAAGTACAATATGAAGTGATCTAGAAGGGGAGGGGATGAATAGATCACTGTTTTTCGTAGAATTAAAAAAAATACTGCAGAGTATATTGCTAAGCGCAAATAACCTCGAGCTCTGACTATCGAAAATGATGCAGTGCAGTTAACAGCTCAAGCAAATAGAAAGCATACCACAATCGATCACACAAGGACTCAGAGGATTTTAAGGTGGTTCGGTCCTTCAGACCTACATCCACCCCACACTCAAACCGAGTGTGGCTTCACTAAAGGCTGGGCAACACAGCTTGCCAGACAACTGCTGACACACAGCTTCCCAGGAGAACAACCTCTCCTCTTCCTCCTACACGGAGGGAACCTCTAGCGACCAGCAGTCACTAGAACCCAGAGACTTACGTCTCTCTTCCTCTTTACCAAGAGGGAACCCCACTAGTAGCAGCCCTGCTACTAGTGAACCAGAGGTCGAAGACCCCTCTTCCTCCCAACCCGGAGGGAACCTACAAGCAGCTCACCTGCTGCTTGCAAACCGGAGAATGAATCTCCCTTCTCCTGATCTCACAGGAGGACCCCGACCTCAATCCAGAGGATCGGAAACACAAACAAGGACAGTAGAAGAAAGATAAGAACAATAAACGAAAAAATACGAACGAAGGAAATCAAATGCCAGAAAATGGAAACAATGTAGCTCAACACAGAGCAATAAACTTCGGATTTGATCCGCAAGTCAGAACAACTCTTCTGATCACTCTTCTGCTCTCTCTCTCTTTTTCCCTCTGCTATTCTTTCTTCTTTCTTTTCTTTTCCTGGATCGAAGGGCTCTCAATTTTCCTGTTTTTTTTCTTCTATGCCTCTCTTCTTCGATCACCTTCATCTGAGGATGAAGGATTCTATTTATAGCCGAACAGCAGATGGATAGGGCACAAAACGCGTGTGCCTCCCACGCTCGATCCAGAATCTTCCTGCCACGTGCCTTTATCAGATTGGTTCCTCTTGTCTCGGATCACGTGCAACCCTGGAGTGTGGAATGTTCTTCCTCGGACCTGTAATGAGATTAAGTCCATTAATACGCTGCATGGCCATTAAAACCAAAACTGCATGAGGTATAGTAACAACACGACGTGACTATTACTCGAGATGACACAAGAACGACACGAGATACTCTGTAACAGGTCAGATACACAGAAGAAAATGACATGAGGTGAGGTTATAAGCAAAAGAGACACGAGGTCACGAATGCAAAAACAACACGAGGACAACACGGGCTAACGACAGAAACCGAGATGAAGACTAAAGCGAGAAACCAACACGAGGACAGAATATAACGAAATGACTCGAGGTGAAAACAACACGAAGTGAAGTTTGACATGAAGTATAGTGGTGACAAACACACACTATAGAGAAAAACGACACGAAGCCAGTAAGAACAGCACGAGATGAAAACAGCACGGGCTGATAACGACACGAAGTCGAAACAGTAAATGACACGGGATCACACTGCACGAAGTAAAACTACACAAAGACTTAATAAGAAAAATGACACGAGGTGGCAATAAGGAGAACGACATGAAAACATCATGGACTAGCAACCGAAACCGACACGAAGTCAAACAGTACAACACGAGGTGTTGTAACCAAGAAGAAGTGCCAATCAACACGAAGACAGTATGCAAAGAAACGACTCGAAGTGAGATGAGAACAGAATGAAACAAAGAAGACGACACGAAGTGCATAAAACCAACACGAAGATGTGGACTATAGTAACCGTCACGAAGTGTGGTTACTAAGTAGGAACGACACGAGGTCTTCAGGAAAACTACTCGAAGTTCATCAGAACTTTTAGAGCAGCTACAGGAACACGACACGAAGTCATGAGAAGAGAAAACAATCACAAAGTGGAACGAACACTTGAACTTAGACTGACTTAGAGACTCAGCGAAAAGACTCGAAGACAGGAATACAAAGGATGACATGGAAACAACACAGTAAACAAATACTGCACGAGGTGAAAGACAACACTCAATCAGACGACAACATGGCTAACTCGACACGAGGTGAAAACGCGAAGCAAGAACTACATGATGTTTGAGGAAAACAGCACGAAGACAGAACATGAACGAACACACGAAGTGTTACCTCTTAGCAGCTATTTCATATAAGACCATGGATAACTCAAGTGCAAGATATCTGATTAAAAATAACAAGAACAATTAACATAGTGTTGCTCATCATCAAAACACTTAGGGAAGACACAACATCCAACAATCTCCCCCTTTTTGATGATGGCAACACTATATTAATTATAAGAGATAAGTTCAAAAGAGATCATTTCAAGAGATTTAATGCAGACAAATTAAAGCAGACTTTCAACGCACTAGCTTCCTTGCTTCCTCTGATGACACGAGAACACTCCCCCTGAACACAGCAACAGTTTACCTCAGGCTTGATAACTAACTCCCCCTCAACACAATGGCATGCAACAAAAACTCTGAAACGAAACCACACAATTCTCTCTCCCCCTTTGACATCATCAAAACTAGGGGCAAATATGAAGATACAGAGAAAGGAAAATTGCTGACTATAGAGAGAAAACAGGACAGAGTAAGGCAGATAAATGGAGGTTATTGAGATGTTTAGTCAATTTAAGAAAGCCATTAATTTTATGTGAGGTTTTTTGAAGATCAGTTAGTCAGACTGTGCAAAAACTGTGAATAAGGATTCGCTCCATACACAGAACCAGATTCTAAGCAAGTGAGTTACAAGATACCAGTTTGATCAAAGTAAGTCTTTACTGAGAGAGTATAAAGTAAGACAGTCAGAAAACAAAGACCTGTGGTATTGAGAACAAACAAATCAAGAGCTATACTTCAAGTGAGCAGGATCTTTAAAGATGGTCAAGATCAAAGGTAAGTCTGTCAAGTACACCTTTGACATTAGGGAGACACCTTGTTTAGAGGCATGAAACCCCAGTTACTCGGTGGCAGGACCACATTACCCCTTCTGACAAGAGGACAGAGATAGTATTCTAACTGGTGTTGACATTAAGGTGACACCTTTATCAGAGGTCAGACACCCCAGTTACTAACCAGATATGTACCATAGCTCTGTATGATCAAGACAATTAATAAGAAACCAGATAAGTACTGCCATCTCATGACATGGGATGTTTTTTTTTTTCACTTCATTGATGAAAATCCCAGTTTCTCAATGAGCAGTTAACAAGGTTGATAACAATTTTATGAAATTTGTTTTTATTAACCAGCTCTTAAAAACTTGTTAATTAAGCTTGAGTCCGTTTGAGAACAATACACCAGATCCAAGGTGATTCAGACTAAAGCACAAAATACCTCATTTCGGACTCAACATTGACTAAGTAGGTATGCAGTACTGGCTAGATCAGAAGACAGTTACCGTGTAGGAAGATAATCTTTGAATTCAGATTTTGATCTCAGTGGGACTAACAGCTGAAATTCCAACAAGAAATTAGATGAACAGTCTTAAAGGATAAAGCATCCAACTCTTTCTTTTATACACCTCATCAACCTGATTCTCTTTTGATGTCAGCAAGATGTCGTTCGGAGTATGTTCAAATTAGGCCAAAGACCAAAGCACCTATTATAAATCTAGCTCCCCCTGAGACCTTGACCCCAACACAGACTTAACCAAGACAACCCTCAAAACACTTCAAAGAGAACACCATGAAGTTTGAACAGACTATTCAATCAAAACGGAGTGAGTCACCAAACACTCATACTGAAGTTATTTCTTCAGCAACAGACGATGAATATGATAAGCATAATAACACATGACATGGTATTCAGAAATCAATTTTTTCAATCATGAAATTCTATAAATACCTAGTTCTCTGCGCAAAGTGCTAAATTTTTTAGTATCCAGTGGCTTAGTGAAGATATCTGCAATTTGTGAGTTAGTGCCAACATGGATCAACTCAAAAGTCCTCCTAGCTACTTCATTTCGAATAAAATGATGCCTGATTTCAATGTGTTTAGTTCGGGAATGAAGTACAGGATTCTTTGCAATATTTATTGCACTAGTATTGTCACAAAAGATAGAAGTACAACCTAGCTCAACCGAGTAGTCCAGAAGCTGGTGTTTTATCCATATAACCTGTGTGCCACAGCTCCCTGCTGCCACATACTCAGCTTCAGCAGTAGAGAGAGCCATAGAGTGTTGCTTCTTGGATCCCCAAGAGACTAAGCACCCTCCTAGAAATTCGCAGTGACCACTAGTGCTCTTCCTGTCCAATTTACATCCTGCATAATCTGCATCAGTGTATGCAATGAGATCTAAACTACATGATGCAGGATACCATAGACCTAGATCATGGGTGGCAGATAAGTATCTAAAAATTCTCTTTACCGCTGCCAGATGCAATTCAGTAGGCCTAGCCTGGTATCTGGCACACATTCCTACACTAAATTGAATGTCGGGCCTGGATGCAGTTAAGTAGAGGAGTGAACCGATCATACCTCTATATAGTTTAGCATCCACCTCTTTACCTTTTTCGTCTGAATCCAGTGAGGAGCTGGTACCCATGGGTGTTGAGATTGTCTTGAGGTTGGTCATTCCAAACCTTTTCAGCATCTCCAGAGTATACTTGGTTTGATTTATGAAACAACCATCCTCCATTTGTTTGACCTGCAGCCCAAGAAAATATTTTAGTTCGCCAACTAGACTCATTTCAAATTCTTGGGACATAGACTCAGAAAAATCTTTACATAATTTTGAATTGTTAGATCCGAAAATGATATCATCAACATATACCTGGACCACGATTAACTCCTTTCCGAGACTTTTGGTGAAGAGGGTTTGGTCAACCTTACCTCGAATGTAGCCCTTGCTCACAAGGAACTCAGAAAGTCTCTCATACCAGGCTCGGGGAACCTGCTTCAATCCATAGAGGGCTTTATTCAACCTAAAAACCATGTTAGGCTGAACAGAGAAATTAAACCCAGGAGGTTGTTCAACATATACCTCTTCCTTCAATAACCCATTTAAGAATGCGCTTTTGACATCCATTTGCTGTAGCCGAATGTTTCTAGAGCATGCAAATGCAAACAGAATTCTTATAGCTTCCATCCTAGCTACTGGTGCATAGGATTCATCAAAATCCACACCAAATTCCTGACTGTAGCCTTGAGCTACAAGTCTTGCTTTGTTTCTAGAGATAGCTCCATTTTCATCAATCTTATTTTTGAAAACCCATTTAGTGCCAATGACATGAGTGTTTTCAGGTCTAGGAACTAGTTTCCATACATTATTTTTCTCAAATTGATTTAATTCCTCACCCATGGAGGATACCCAAGAATCATGCTTTAAAGCCTCTTCCACAGTCTTGGGTTCTACCTGAGATGTCAAAGCAGCTAAGTCCTGTTCTTGGACAGTTCTAAAGTGAGACCTTGTCCTAGTGGGATCATGCAAATTACCTATGACATTTTCACTAGGATGATCTTTGTGAAATACTACCTCACCTGAGGGTTCACCTACCTCAGTTGCTCCTTCTTGATGTAAGTTTTCTGGTTGAGCAGTTTGCTGCATCTCTTCTTCTTCAATTTTCTCCAAGAAATCTCCCTCATCAGGTGACTCCCTGTCATCATTTATCCTTTTGTCAGATAGAACATTCTCATCAAACACCACATGAGGTGTTTCTTCAACAGTTTGCTCATCTTTATTGAAGACTCTGTAAGCCCTAGAGGTTTCTGAATATCCGAGAAAAATTCCAGGAGAGCTTCTTGCTTCAAACTTATCCAAACCATTCTTACCATTATTGTGGATGAAACATTTGGAACCAAATATTTTAAAGTAAGAAATGTTTGGCAGCTTACCCTTGAGGAGTTCATAAGGAGTTTTCTTATGAGTAGGTCTTACCAAGGCTCGATTTAAAATGTAGCATGCTGTATTTGCAGCTTCTGCCCAAAATCTCCTTGGAAGTCCACTCTCAATCAGCATAGTCCTGGCCATTTCAATTATTGACCTGTTTCTTCTCTCAACAATTCCATTCTGCTCCGGTGTCCTGGGAGAAGAAAATCTGTGAGTCACTCCCTCTCTTGAGCAAAATTCAGAGAATGAAGAGTTTTCAAACTCTCCTCCATGGTCAGACTGAATTGTAATGATATTATGTTCACCTTGCAGTTTGATTTTATTAAAACGTTCTTCAAAGTGAACAAAAGCATCATTTTTATTTGCTAAACAGAACAACCAAGAAAATCTAGTGAAGTCATCAACTATGACTAGACCATATCTCTTACCTGACAGGCTTTGTATTCGAGTAGGACCAAAGAGATCCATGTGCAAGTGCTGTAGTGGTTTAGATGAGAGACCCTCAGTTCTCAACTTAAAAACTGCACGAGTCTGTTTACCTTGAGCACAAGCATCACAGAGCTTGGACCCTAACTGGAATTTTATTTTGGGCAAACCTCTGACTAGGTTATAATTAGACAGTTTATTCAAAGTAGACACACTAGCGTGGCCTAGACGCCTATGCCAGTCAAAAGTAACCTGTTCAGAATTAGCAGACAGACACAAGTTTGTTTCAGAATTATCATCTAGATCAACGATGTACACATTATTTACTCTATGACCTTTGAACATGATGTTATCAGAATTCAGCTCAAAAACAGTGCACGAGTTGTGGTCAAAGAGTACCTTGTGTCCTTTGTCACAAAGTTGACTTATACTTACCAGGTTGTGCTGAAGTCCTTCTACAAGATACACATATTCAATGGAGTTAGTGGAGGACTTACCAACCGTACCAATTCCAATTATTCTTCCTCTGTTATTTCCTCCAAATTTGACCAAGCCCCCAGACTTCATTTTTAGTTTGCTGAATTTGGACCGGTCTCCTGTCATGTGCCTGCTACAGCCGCTGTCAAGATACCACTTGTTATGCTCAGCTGCCAGGCTGACCTGCAAAAATTCAGATAGAGTAATGTGGGACCCAATTCAAATTGGGTCCAAAACCAGTTTTCAGATTATGCAAAAAGCACTTGGGAACCCACATTTGTTTTATAGTTCTCTTCAGTGGTTTTATGTGGGTTGATTCTTCCCTTTTGTCATTTCTTGGTGGGTGTTGAATAAGCTTATTCCTATTTGAACTATGTTGTTTCTAAATAAAGATATTGTTGGTTGGCCTCTTAGAGGATACGCGTGTGTGTTGAGCATAATTCATGTAAGCATTTTTACTCCAATAAAATTTGTGCTGAAACTGGTGAACATTGCCATGCTCTACTTGATAATTAGCATGATGAGCTTTCTTAACAAAACTTTTCACTCTTTTTGTGACATCAATAGGACTGGTTCTGTGAGAACCTTTGTTCCCCACCTGTTGCACATGAGCAGTTCTTGTTTCAGGATTTCCCGACTTAGGTTGCTGACCAATGGATTGAATGAATTTGCCGGTCGAAAACTTCATTGTAGAGACAGATTTGGAACTGGATGGTGTTTCCAGTTTCTCTTTGCCTTTGGCGGGGTAGAACGTGGTAGTCTTAAATTCAAAGGGTTTTTTACTAGTAGGATTGTATCCTAATCCCTCCCTATTGAAGTTTACCCTCGACCCCAGAAGGGCATTCAGGTTGTTTCTCCCCTCTGTAAACTTCTCAAGCACTTTTTCTTTGTCCTCAATCTCCTTCTGAAATTCATTGCATTGGTCCTGGAGTTCCTGATTAACTTTTCTAACTGCCTCATATTTTTCAGCCATCAGTCTAATCTCTCCTTTACACTCTTCAGCTTTACACTTCAGCTCATCCATTCTAGCTAGACTCTCCTCTCTTTCCATTCTCAACCTCTCAATCTCACCTTTAACCTGGTCTAGCTCAATGACCATCTCCTTGGTTTTCATGCTATCAGTGACAATAGAAGAGTGTTCTTCAGACAAAGAATGAAACTTACGTCTAAGCATTCTGTGCTCCTTGTTTAAACAATTATATTTACTTAACAGGTCGCCATAGGCGTCCTCCCAATCATCCAAGGTAAAATTCTCAAATAAGTTTGTTACCTCTTTCTCATGGTCGGCCATGAGGCAGGTCTTTTCTTCATTTTCACTGGACGAAGTGGCTTCTGGGTCCTCCTCCTCATCGCTCCATGTGCACAGCATGGCCTTCTTCTTCTTGTGCACCATCTTCTTCTGGTGTCCTGGAGCCTTAGCTTGTAGCTCTGGACATTCACTTTTCATGTGACCGGGTTTCTGACAATGATAGCAAGTGATCTTCTTAGCAGACCGGTTCTTCTCAAATCCTCGCTCAGGAGACTTCATTGCAGCATTAAATTTCTTCCTCCTGTAGAATTTTCCTTTAGTTCTCAGGAACTTTCTGAATTGCCTGGTGAGCATAGCTCGCTCGTCCTTGTCCAGGTCTGAGAATCCATCAGAGCCTTCGCTGCTATCATCACTGCTGCTGCTGCTGCTGTTGTTCTTCTTAGCATGTCGTGAGACCTTCAGAGCAACATTCTTTCCCTTTCTGTCATGCCCATCGTTTCCATGTTTGAAATTCATTTCATGGGTCATGAGGGATCCAATCAGCTGGGTCACTGTCATGATGGATAAATTTCTTGATTCCTCTATTACAGTCACCTTGGTTTCCCAGACGGGAGTTAGAGACCTAAGGATCTTCCTGACTATGTCTTCTTGTTGAATATCCTTTCCAAGGCCCTTCAGACTGTTGATGATCACAGATAATCTGGCATACATTTCTGTGATCGGCTCCTCTGGCTTCATCTTAAATAACTCATATTGAGTTGTAAGTATGTTGATCTTGGTAGCCTTCACCTGAGATGTCCCCTCATGAATTAACTGCAAATCATCCCACATGTTCTTTGCAGTCTTGCACGCTGAGATCCTTGAATACTCTTCCGGGTGGACGGCGCACTGTATGATGTTAAGAGCTGTCCAATTCAGTGCGGAGAGTTTGACCTGATCTTCTGTCCACATATCTTCATTCGGTGGAAGGGTGTATGGACCATCTGTAATCACTTTCCATAGCTTGTGGCTTTGGGCCCTGATAAAGACTTCCATCCTGTTCTTCCAGAAGAAGTAATTATTACCATCAAAGAAAGGGGGACGGGTGATAGACTGCCCATCAGCTATGAAACTGCGAGGACCAGTGGATCCGTTTCCCTGGCCGTTGGACCACATTCTGGGAAAAACCTGCTCTGACACCAACTGATAAGTACAATATGAAGTGATCTAGAAGGGGAGGGGATGAATAGATCACTGTTTTTCGTAGAATTAAAAAAAATACTGCAGAGTATATTGCTAAACGCAAATAACCTCGAGCTCTGACTATCGAAAATGATGCAGTGCAGTTAACAGCTCAAGCAAATAGAAAGCATACCACAATCGATCACACAAGGACTCAGAGGATTTTAGGGTGGTTCGGTCCTTCAGACCTACATCCACCCCACACTCAAACCGAGTGTGGCTTCACTAAAGGCTGGGCAACACAGCTTGCCAGACAACTGCTGATACACAGCTTCCCAGGAGAACAACCTCTCCTCTTCCTCCTACCCGGAGGGAACCTCTAGCGACCAACAGTCACTAGAACCCAGAGACTTACGTCTCTCTTCCTCTTTACCAAGAGGGAACCCCACTAGTAGCAGCCCTGCTACTAGTGAACCAGAGGTCGAAGACCCCTCTTCCTCCCAACCCGGAGGGAACCTACAAGCAGCTCACCTGCTGCTTGCAAACTGGAGAATGAATCTCCCTTCTCCTGATCTCACAGGAGGACCCCGACCTCAATCCAGAGGATCGGAAACACAAACAAGGACAGTAGAAGAAAGATAAGAACAATAAACGAAAAAATACGAACGAAGGAAATCAAATGCCAGAAAATGGAAACAATGTAGCTCAACACAGAGCAATAGACTTCGGATTTGATCCGCAAGTCAGAACAACTCTTCTGATCACTCTTCTGCTCTCTCTCTCTTTTTCCCTCTGCTATTCTTTCTACTTTCTTTTCTTTTCCTGGATCGAAGGGCTCTCAATTTTCCTATTTTTTTTTCTTCTATGCCTCTCTTCTTCGATCACCTTCATCTGAGGACGAAGGATTCTATTTATAGCCGAACAGCAGGTGGATAGGGCACAAATCGCGTGTGCCTCCCACGCTCGATCCAGAATCTTCCTGCCACGTGCCTTTATCAGATTGGTTCCTCTTGTCTCGGATCACGTGCAGCCCTGGAGTGTGGAATGTTCTTCCTCGGACCTGTAATGAGATTAAGTCCATTAATACGCTGCATGGCCATTAAAACCAAAACTGCATGAGGTATAGTAACAACACGACGTGACTATTACTCGAGATGACACAAGAACGACACGAGATACTCTGTAACAGGTCAGATACACAGAAGAAAATGACACGAGGTGAGGTTATAAGCAAAAGAGACACGAGGTCACGAATGCAAAAACAACACGAGGACAACACGGGCTAACGACAGAAACCGAGATGAAGACTAAAGCGAGAAACCAACACGAGGACAGAATATAACGAAACGACTCGAGGTGAAAACAACACGAAGTGAAGTTTGACACGAAGTATAGTGGTGACAAACACACACTATAGAGAAAAACGACACGAAGCCAGTAAGAACAGCACGAGATGAAAACAGCACGGGCTGATAACGACACGAAGTCGAAACAGTAAATGACACGGGATCACACTGCACGAAGTAAAACTACACGAAGACTTAATAAGAAAAATGACACGAGGTGGCAATAAGGAGAACGACATGAAAACATCATGGACTAGCAACCGAAACCGACACGAAGTCAAACAGTACAACACGAGGTGTTGTAACCAAGAAGAAGTGCCAATCAACACGAAGACAGTATGCAAAGAAACGACTCGAAGTGAGATGAGAACAGAATGAAACAAAGAAGACGACACGGAGTGCATAAAACCAACACGAAGATGTGGACTATAGTAACCGTCACGAAGTGTGGTTACTAAGTAGGAACGACACGAGGTCTTCAGGAAAACTACTCGAAGTTCATCAGAACTTTTAGAGCAGCTACAGGAACACGACACGAAGTCATGAGAAGAGAAAACAATCACAAAGTGAAACGAACACTTGAACTTAGACTGACTTAGAGACTCAGCGAAAAGACTCGAAGACAGGAATACAAAGGATGACATGGAAACAACACAGTAAACAAATACTGCACGAGGTGAAAGACAACACTCAATCAGACGACAACATGGCTAACTCGACACGAGGTGAAAACGCGAAGCAAGAACTACATGATGTTTGAGGAAAATAGCACGAAGACAGAACATGAACGAACACACGAAGTGTTACCTCTTAGCAGCTATTTCATATAAGACCATGGATAACTCAAGTGCAAGATATCTGATTAAAAATAACAAGAACAATTAACATAGTGTTGCTCATCATCAAAACACTTAGGGAAGACACAACATCCAACACGCTTCAGTTCCCGGCACCCCGCCGGCACTGATGAAGAGACAGAGACCAACATACTGCTTCAGTTCCCGGCACCCCGTCGGCACTGATGAAGAGACGAAGAGGCCAACAGACTACTTCAGTTCCCGGCACCCCGTCGGCATTGATGAAGAGACAAAAAGACCAACATACTACTTCAGTTCTCGCAACCCCGCCGGCACTGATGAAGAGACGAAGAGACCAACATACTGCTTCAGTTCCCGGCACCCCGTCGGCACTGATGAAGAGACAAAAGGACCAACATACCGCTTCAGTTCCCGGCACCCCGCCGACACTGATGAAGAGACAAAGAGACTAACATACTACTTCAGTTCCTGGCACCTCATCGGCACTGATGAAGAGACGAAGAGACCAACATACTACTTCAGTTCCCGACACCCCGTCGGCACTGATGAAGAGACAGAAAGACCAACATACTGCTTCAGTTCCCGGCACCCCGTCAGCACTGATGAAGAAACGAAGAGACAAACATACTGCTTCAGTTCCCGACACCCCGTCGGCACTGATGAAGAGATGAAGAGACCAACATACTGATTCAGTTCCCGGCACCCCGTCGGCACTGATGAAGAGACAAAGAGACCAACATACCACTTCAGTTCCTGGCACCCCGTCGGCACGGATGAAGAGAAGAAGAGACCGGCATACCACGACGGCGTCCGACACCCTGTCGGCACTGATAAAGAGAAGAAGAGACCAACAAACTACGTCAGTTCCCGACACCCCGTCAGCACCGACGAAGAGAAGAGGAGACCAGCACACCCACGGGCACCGCCCGGCTCATCCTTCGCCTGCGCTACCCATGGGTGGGGGGCATTTGTGGACATGCAAAATTGCACGCACGTATGTCCCGACTAGTCCGACATTAGCGATAGCTTCAACTGAAGAAACTACGTGGAAGAGGGCCATCCGGACTCCCCGAACACATATACACTACCGTGAAGCTATCTCCGGAGTCATGACAGTGAAGAGGAATCAACCCCCCAGGAGCCCCACAATTCGTGGGCCTCGAACAAAATCAAACGAGCCACAACTCAGTGCTCACAACAGGCTCAGAACTGCCCATTTAGCTCTTCAGCGGCACACCCTTGAGCTCTTCAGCGGCACACCCCCCTGGCCTTCAGCGGCACACCCTCTGCCTTGTTCAGTGGCACGCCCTTGAGCTCTACAGAGGCACACCCTGGCAGCCGTTCAACTGCACGCCCTCCTAGCCTTCAGCGGCACGCCCCCAGCAGCCCTTCAGCGGCACGCCCTCCTGGCCCCTCAGCGGCACGCCCTCCTGGCCGTTCAACGGCATGCCCCCTACAGCCCTTCAGCGGCACGCCCTCCTGGCCGTTCAGTGGCACACCCCCTACAGTCTTCAGCGGCACGCCCTTGGTGGCCCTTCAGCGGCACACCCTCAGTGGCCTTCAGCGGCACACCCAGGGCAGCCCTTCAGCGGCACGCACTCTGTGCCCCTTCAGCGGCACGCCCTTTGGGCTCTTCAGCGGTACGCTTGCCGTGCCTTCCAGCGGCACGCCCTTTTGGCCCTCCCGCGGCACGCTTGTTGAACCCGCCAGCGGCACAGCGTTAAGGCATTTCGACGGCACGCCCGGCAAACGAGATCTTACGCCCATGCCCTACAGATCTTCGGCGCGCAGTAGGCTGTTCGAGGTGTCAGCCGGAGGTTGGGCCACGCATGCTACTCCCCTGACATCGAGGATGAGGGGAAGTCAAACCCCATCATGACCCATCACTTCCCGCCTCTGACTACCAGGCTCGAAGACTTCCGCCACTGGGTATAAGAAGCCTTCCCTTCCCGACGAAGAAAAAGAAGAAGAAGAAGAGGAGGAGGGGGGAAGACAAAAAAAAGCGGACAGACAGCCAGATAGAGAGGAAAGAACCCGCTGCTGGAGAGAGCCACCGCCTCCGGAAGAAGAGGAAGAAGAGAAGAAGAAAAAGGGAGCTCCGCCGTAGGGTCCCCCCTCCGACGATCACCCAGAAGGGAGAGTAAGCGAGGGAGTGAGAGAGGGAAAGTGAGCTGTGATGTAGAGGAGGGAGTGGGGGAAGGGCAGGGAGTAGTCACCCCTGTTCGGCCCCAATGCTCCTCCCGTTTCCTTCTTCTTCTTTCATTTGCATGATCTTTTCCCCTTCCCTATCGCAGTTTCAGCACGTATGTGCTTCGCAAGGTATGTGGCCCGTTGTGGTCACTACTCTTCGTGAATAAAAATCACCCTTCCTGGATTTCTTGTTGCTTCCGTTGGTTTATGCCGATGTGCATGGTGTATTGTTCATTTTCTCCCCTCCTCCGGTGCTTTGGAGTCTCCATGCCGATGTTGTTCCCCCTGTGCGATCCCTGGCCTTACGAGCTCAATGCCCTCCTCTCTGGTCCCCAACTTCACCCGTTTGCTTGAAGGGAGAGGCCCTCCTCTGTCTCTTGGACACTCAGCTACCAATATCCCTCTTGGCCTTCCTCCCTGCCTCAACTCCAGCCCACCGAGCTAACCCTCAGCCTTCACCCTTTGCTCAGCCCTCCACTGGTCCACTCCTACCCCAATGCAGCCCCCAGCTCCCAGCGGCACCCCCATTGAACCCTTCGCCGGCATGCCTAATTTCCCTGTCGTCGGTACACCCCCCTGTTAGCCCTTCGCTGGCACGGCCTTGACTGCCCTCCCCGGCACGCCTTAGACAGCCTTCGTCAGCACGCTCCAAGGTGGCCTTCCCCGGCACGGCCCTAGCGGCCTTCACCGGCACACCCTTGATCTCCCTAGCCCGACACACCCCCGACCAGTCCCAGGGAGGTTTCCTATCCCTCGTTGCTTTCGGATTTTTTGAGGTTTTATCAAAGGTGTTGCCACCTTCGGGTGCCCACCTCCAATTGTCGGGTTCCGCCACTCCATGTGGGCGCGTTCCCTTTATCTCCCTTACGCTCCGGTCAAGGGGAGATGCTGCCGAATTTTTGTTAGAGAATAATAACACATTAAAGAGACAAAAGGATGCAACAAACAAATGGGACAACAGCATATTAAAGGGCAAAGGAAAATAACGAACGAATGGAATGATCGGCGATAGAATACTCCAACTGGAACAAGGCACTACGAATAACATAAGAAGAATTGTATCTAATTGATTGCTTGGTAGATTAAACGCCCAATCCATAAAGAACACGTTGAGAGGAGAGGGAGGGAAGACTTGTGTAAAACTGCATAAAAATCAAAGAGAAGAAGAAAAGAAAAGCCTTAAAGGAAGTGGAGGAGGAGTGGGCCCTTCAACGGTACACCCATGGCCAGCCCTTCGCCGACAGATTTTCCTTGCTGCCTTCCCCGACACGCTCTCTTCCTCCCTTCAACGGTACGCCCCCGGCCAGCCCTTTATCGGCACACCCTTCCTGGCTGCCTTCTCCAACACGCTCCACACCGCCTTCGCCGACACGCTACCAGCTGCCCTCGCCGGCACACTCCTAGCCCCCTTTCACACCTCCCAGCCTGTGTCGGTGCATATTGCACCGACCTTGGGTCTGCCTCGGTGCACATTGCACCGACCCTACCCCTTTATGGCCCAAGCATTGCACTTACCTTGGCCTCCGTACAGACTTTGCCCTTCTACAGCCCAGCTGCACCGACTTCAGCCCATAGGCCGTACAGACTTTGCCCCTCTACAGCCCAAGGCTGCACCGACTTCAGCCCGCAGGCCGTACAGACTTTGCCCCTCTACAGCCCAAGGCTGCACCGACTTCAGCCCGCAGACCGTACAGACTTTGCCCCTCTACAGTCCAAGGCTGCACCAACTTCAGCCCGTAGGCCGTACAAACTTTGCCCCTCTACAGTCCAAGGCTGCACCGACTTCAGCCCAAGGTTGCACCGACTTCAGCCCGCAGGCCATACAGACTTTGCCCCTCTACAGCCCAAGGCTGCACCGACTTCAGCCCATAGGCTGCACCAACTTTGCCCCTCCATAGTCCAGCTGCACCGACTTTAGCCCACAGGCCGTACATACTTTTCCCCTCTACAGCCCAAGGCTGCACCTGTTGATATTTTTTTGTCTATCTTCTATCTTTCTTTTGAAGTTTGAAAAGTGATATGGTAAGATGACAAACAAGCAATCAAAGATATACTCAAACCTATGAACATGTGATCATGAACCTAGGCAATCATAGCCAGCTCTAGCATGGGCATGCTATCTCAATCAAACTACGCTAAAGAAAAAAGGAAAACACACGTCGGGGCGTGGAGCAAGGAGTAAACAAAACACACCGTGAAGGTGGAACAAGCAAGGAAAATAGAAAGATATGAGGAAGAAGACAGTTAATGCCCAATACCAAGGAAAGATGTGATCGCCACCAAAGTAAAAACAAGTCAAAGACCTGAATATACCTTGGAAATAGGTGGATGAAACACCCGCCCACGGGAGAGAAAACCAGAGAAAGCCTGCAGATCAACTTAGAAGTGACGGTCAGAACCCTGTGCGCTACTTGGAAGTGACGGCCACACGATAGACCGCCGGAATAGAGTGACGCGCCTGCACAAGACCGTCAGATAACCGGCAGTAACAAAGCTTGAATTCTTTTAACTCCAACTCTTCCAGCCGACTAGAAGACCTGGGCCTCGCGTTAATGAACCTGTAAACCTGCCAAAGACATAGAAAGACAAGACAAAACAACCTCAATTAGCCCTTTTCACAAGCATAGCATCAATTCTCAAAGAGCTTAACATCATCAAAAGGAGAGTGGATTACCGGGGAGTTTTTGGTTTTTTAACCCCTCTGGGTGTTTTAAAAGCTTGGGAAGATGTTTGTATGCCTAGAGAACAGCGAAAAATGTGGAGAAAGAGGAGGGACAATGCTTTGATTTAGGAAAAACCAGGGAATAACTCAAGCATGCAATGATGAACTTGAAAGACCAAAACCAAAGTACTCCCTTGATTATGAGGTGGATGGACGTGGGAAGCAGTTCCTCCTGGATGAAGATGGCTCTTGAGTTCGGCAGCACTTCGTCGTGAATTCAAATCTTCCTCCCCTCGGGCCATGAAGTCAAGGGTTCTATTTATAGACCCTCAAACTCTCAGGTCCGAGCAGAGGATAATCAAGCAAGATAAAGAGATAACTCTTAGCAAATCCTCGAAGATAATATCACCAAGAGTCCATAGAATCGAACGGAAGGTCCTGAGGATCAGATTTGCAAGAGATATCGTCAATCCAAACCCTTATCTCGACCACGGAGTAGCAGAGAAAAGGCCTGAACTGCCAGGACTCTCGGAAGGAAGTAACGGCTACACGACAGACCGCCACTTGGAAGCAACGCATCAAGGATCGTCCGTTACTATCAACCTTATCCCTAAAAGATAAGATCAACGGGAAGAAGACCCAACAAGTTGGACTCTTCAAGGAAGCAACGGCCAAGACATAGGGCGTCAAAATGAAACAACGGCTGCACGACAGACCGTTATTATCAACGTGGAATCAAAAGATAAGCTTTACAACGAGGCCTTAAGCCTTAGGACTCTTCAAAGAGTAACGGTCCAGGCCCCATGCGTTATAATGAAACAACGCGCCTGGTTCGGACCATTATTACCATTGAGTTTCAAGAATAGCAATGAAGGGTTGCTAAGCTGTTGCCAACGAAACGCCACCAGGAGCCAATTCTTAATTCAGGAATTAAAGACCCAAGAAACAGGCCTCAACTGATCAGAGATTCAATGAAGAGTAAACAACTCGGAGCATCATATAGAATGAAACAAGGAGATGACCCGACTTATTGGGTATAAAACGGGTGTCAACAGATGCTCCTCCTTAATTTCCTCTTTGCAGGGGAGCGAGCGGAGGTGAAGCGAAAGTGAAATGGAACATGAAGATGAAGCGGAAATGAAGCGGAGTGTATCAAAAAGAGGGCGTTAAGGTAAACGACACCCGTTCTTTACCAACAAGTGATAGGAATTTTTTGGAAAACTTCAAACTGATCACAAGGAAATAGCCAACCAAAGGGATGCAAGTCTGGAGGAACTAACAATTTAAGGAAAGGAAACACGGCTAGCCGTCGGAGGCAACGGAAAGGAAAGAGAACTGATTAAACTCCAGACAGGAATCTTCAGCCAACCAAATCGAGCGACGAGATCAAAGGAAACCTTCTAATTCAGAGTGGAATGATTCTCCTCATCCAGAATCAAGAACACAGCTGTTCACCATCATTGAGACACCTTGAATAAATGAAGCCTCATGAATGCTCAAAGAATGTGTATGATGCATGCTGGGCTAAAGGAAAACAAAATCTTTAAAAAAAATGTGAAGAAAGATAAGATAGAAAATACTCGAGAATAATATTGCTAGATCGAAGAAATCAGAGTCAGGACACCATCTGCAACCACGGCGTGCAAGATAGAACCATCGTCCCCAAATTTTCCAATCTAACGGCCTATCCAACGATTAAACATGTGAACTTAGATCATCATCATTTTTGTTTTAGGGGAACATCAGATCCCAGGACACATGAATGACCAGCCGGTTCTTGAGATAACATATCATAAGTAACATATAGTAATGCATTAAGGGAGTGAGGGAACGAAATACAATACCTGACTTACCTGCCTGATGGACGATAAAGCATGACTTCACTCATAAATTCCTTCATGAAAGATAGGTTAGCCAACAATAAACATGATAAGGAATCAAGGCATAACCATTGTACGTGCAAGGGACATCAATAAGGAACATTAATGCATAACATGGGATCATTTGACATCAATCAGACCTTTCAGTTCATCAAGAAATCTGCAAGAATATAACGGTCTTATGAAAGGGCGTCACACTAAGCAACGGATCACCCCTGGTCCGTCATAAGTCAGGCGGTTCACATTCTTCAATAAAACAGTCCAACACATGTAACGGTCATCTCAAGGCGCGTCAGAAGGATGTAACGGTCCGTTGATAGACCGTCGCATTTCCTGAGTTTTCAAAAAAAACAACCGAACGGTCACGGCCCATTCATTCCACACTCAACGCCCCAAAAAACCAAAACCGAGAGAGCTCCGGCGACTCCAACCCCCACCACCGCAATGGCCGGCGACGAGGCACCCCAGCCGCCACCACAGAAGAGGGGGAGAGGGAAGAAGATGGCCATACGGCGGTTCCACCGCCGGCTCGAACGGGAAGTGATCCCGCCGGTGGAAGAGGAACAACCGACGAGGAGAAGCCCAATCGAAGAAGAAGAAGTCCCCACGGCTGTGGAGGATCAAGGAGAAGCCTCATTGGGTGCAGAGGAGCCCAAAGAACCAGAGAAGAAGAAGAGGAGAGGCATGGACCGTGAGGTAGGCCCCCCTTGCCCTAACTCCAAATTTTGATTTTTTATGTTTTATTTATGAATGCATGTGGGGAATAGGGGTAGAAATGGGTCTACGAACCCACTAGGAGCAATTGTAGGCCATTTGGCCATAGTGGGAGACCACAGGGATGCAAGGGAAAAATTTCCCAAACGCAGTCAATGTGACGGTCCTGCCAGCGACCGTCACTTGTCTGACGCACTATGCTGAGTCCGTCAGAGGCAAACGACGCCCTACCCCAGGGCCGTCACTCATGCCAGGGACTTAAGCTATTTTTTAGGGTTTTCAATTTTCAAATTTTTGTTTTGTTTTCAATTATGAATGTTTATGTAATGATTATATGATGCAAATTGGGCTAATTAATGATCTAATGTGCAATGCAGGGAAAGAGATGATCACGGATATCCTGGCTACAGATCCGGGCAGTGTACCAGGCATTGCCCGACTACCAGAGAGAGAGATTAGCCGGCATGGGATTCGCCGAGGTGCTCAGCATCGAGGTGATCCGGATGGACACGCCACTACTGTACGCTTTGCACGAGAGATGGGACCCGATCAGCAGAGCCTTCATCTTCCCGTGGGGCCACATGATCCCCATGCTGGAAGATATAGTGAGGATGACAGGACTGAGAGTCCACGGAGCCGCAGTGACCGGGTGGACATACGACGACTACTGAGAGATGGCGCAGCAGCTGCTCGGGCTAGATTTGATCAGACCGGGACAGTCCTCCTCTCAGCTTTCGAGATCGGTGCTGCAGGAGAGCCTGGGACTGAGAGGAGCGGCGATAGCCGTGGGAGAGCTACCTGAGGAGCATCTGGGCAGAGTGATAGACCAGGTGCGCCCTCGCGTGGCGGCAGAGGCAGGACCAGAGGGAGATAGAGTGCTCAGACGCTTCCTAATGCTGTTATTAGGGAAGCTCCTCTTCGCGACTCGGGTAGACGTCATCAGCTGCAGACTGCTACCGATGATAGAGGATTTGGGCAGAGTCAGGAGGTACGCCTGGGGAGTGGCAGTGCTCGCGTTCTTGTTCGAGTCCCTCAGCACCACGGACCGGCAGATGATACTGGGCGATTTCTCACCTTTCCTACAGGTAAACGCAATTTAAATGCTTTCTATATGATTATGATTATGCTGTGATTATGCCATGCGACTGACTTGATTTCTAAATGGAGATCTGGAGCTACATGCATCTCCCCGGCATCGGGAGAGGTGCACTACTCCATCCCGGCCGCATACCGATCGCGAGGCGTTGGTCGGTGGTGAGGGACACATGGTCGATCATCAGACTGACCCAGACGATCCAAGATGACCTAGACTCCTTCCCACATACGTCGGTGAGTCCAGAACTCAAAATGATTTCTATATGCTTCTATATGCTAATAAATGCTTTTTAAATGCTCATGCTTTTAATGCTTCTATATGCTAATGTGGATGATTGAACTAAATGCTCTCAGGTGAGATGGACCCCATACCGCGACGAGGGCTATACGGGACAGCCATGGGTGGAGGCGGCTTTATCGTACCGGGGATGAGACATATGGCTGCATTGCATCCATATCATCGAACCTCTGCACTACAGGCTGATCCTGCGGACCCGGGGACTACATCAGCCCGAGGTGACCTTCCCACGCCACAGTGATGACCACCCCGGCAAGTCAGCAAGGGGCATCAGCGGCAATGTGGATTGGTGCGCCCGGAAGGCGAAGTACGTCCACGACTGGAATAGGCGGGGCCGAGCGGTGAAGGAATGAGACGAGAGCGACGAGGCATATCTGAAGGCCTTTGCTCGACTCTACGGCGACCGGGTGTACCGAGGTACCCGACGACCGGTATGCAATTCTAAACCCAAAACTCTTTCTATATGCAAAAATGCCATGTGATGGATGTATTGACTCATGCTTTCGACATGCAGCTAGACCCTGAGGGACGGATCGCTGAGCTGGAGGGATTACTCCATTCCACCATCCAGCAGCGGGACGGGTACCGGACCGCTCTAGAGCTTCTGGTGAGACCTAAAATGCTTTATGATTATGACACTTGATGTTTATGATGCACATGCTGATTAACCATGGTTCCTAAAAATGCAGCGGGCCGAGAGAGCCCAACGAGCCGGACCGGATGCCCCATCGTCTTCCTCACAGCCTGCGGGAGGCAGGGCTGAGCAGGAGGCCGATTTTGCTCGGGCGGTTGCCCGGGCCGAGGAGGCGGAGGCCACCCTCGCGGAGCGGGTAAGATGCTAAAAATGCTCATTTTTATGATCATGCCTAAAAATGCCTTATGATTAATGATATGATGTAAAATGCAATCTACAGGTGAGGGAGCTAGCAGCAGCAGTGGTCGAGGCCAGTCAGGCGAGGGCAGAGGTAGAGAGAAGCCTGGCTGAGACTGATCGAGCCCGAGCGGAGACAGAGCTTGTACGGGCAGAGATGGCTCGGCTGAGAGCGGAGGCCCCGCGACGCTCAGATGATGCAGAGATGGAGCAACTACGGACAGAGTTAGCGCGAGCACAGGCTGAGGTGGAGCAGCTCCGTATCGGGACGGCGGACCTAGATCGCTACCGGACCGAGGCGCGGGAGACGCGGCGTCAGATCTTCAGGCTGAAGATCGAGCTGCGGACGCTGGAGCGGACGGTCCGGATGATGGGCCGGGGACCGGAGCGGAGTGCTTCTCAAAGTGGGGCACGGCGGAGTGCTGCCCCGAGCAGCTCGGTAGGGAATTTCCTTGTCAGCTCCTCCGGCCAACGGAGGAATGAGAGGGCGGAGCGGGGACTGCAGGAGGAGAGTGCCTCCATTGCGCCACCACCCGCGAGGAGACCCGAGGATAGAGAGGATGATGGCGGTCCGGCGGATAAGCCGGCCGAATGATTTTTATGTTTTCTTATCACTTGTATGTAACTTTAAAAAAGGAATGAGATCATTTTTTGGGTTTTCTGTTTGTTTAGTGAATGAAAGGATGTGTGTTTGATTGTGCAGGGACGGATGAAATGAATGAATGGATGAATGAGTCATAGGCAGGAATGTGTGCGTGAGTTATTTGCGGGAATGTATGTGTGTGAAAATGCAGAGAGAATGAGGTGTACAATGCGAGAGACCGTCAGGTCTAGGCAAGGGCAGAAGGAATAACCAGAATTCAGCAGCAAAGAAAGTAACGGTCTAGGCTCAGACCGTCATAATCAAACGACGCGCCGGTGAAAGGCCGTTACTCATAACAGGGGCCCATCCTGGTAGTAGGGCTTCAGAAGAAACGACGGCCAACGGCAGGTGCGTCAAAGACAAATAACGGCCAAAGACTAGACCGTTGATCATGGCAGAACGATGGTTGTCAGGACAACTAGCAGAAAATGCAACGGCCTGAGGGAGACGCGTCAGAGTGAAGCAACAGCCAAAACCAGGGCCGTCAGGAAGTGCTTAGCCTAGAAGAGAAAGGACTGAGTGGATGAGAATATAACGGCTCAAGATTCGTGCGTTACAAGAAACGACGGTCAGGCCTTAGACCGTTAATCTTCACAGAACATGATCGGGGAATTAAACCCACAGGAAAAATGCGACGGCCTAAGGTTGGCGCGTCGGAGTGAAATAACGGCCGTACGATAGACCGTTAGATCCTGGGTTGTATTCCGAGACAGATTGAGCCGTGAGAACTTAAACCCAAGGTTTAGCCACCTAATCCCTTACTAGAACTTATCTAGATTGAAGATAAAGCCTTCCAACTCAAGTCTTATCCTTTTAAAGCTAAAATTAAACCTTTAAAACTTGGATACTCAACCAAAATCGTATCTTTGCTGAAAACCTCTGCTTTAGGGTTGAAGAACCTCTCCTAAGGGCAGAAATCAAGATGAAGAGAAGCTTTGAGGTGATGGCCACGGAGGAGAAGGTCTACAACGGACCTAAAGCTGCTAGAAAAGAACATGGAGAGCTCCAACGGTTGACATCAATTCTCAAGCACTTAAGCTCCAATGTTCAAAGGGTGGTAAGTCCCTCAACAACACATCCAAGTTCAGAAAATTCTGCACTTCAATCTGTTTTATGACTTCTTCTTCTCCTTCTTTCTTCAAGCCTCTTCCTGGCCCAAGATGCTACTCTAATCTGAAGTGGGTGGCTCCCATGGTAAAGGCCCTCCCTATAGAAGTCACATCAATCCTTAAAGCTTGGCACCTTCAACCACTGTTGGTTTTAGGCAAAAATTTCTAGAAATTATCCTTAGATTGGCCAAGTATTTCAGCACTTGTGGAACTATGGCATCCACAAACTCATACTTTCATCTTCCCTTCCTTTGAAGCGACCGTCCTATTAGAGGAGGTAGAAGCCTACCTAACCCTTCCTAAGACTACAGTGGGGGATGAAGACCGGGTTTGCTATACAATAGAGCCCATTGACCCGTCCTTGATCTTGAGCGACTTCATTCATAATCCAAAGGACGTGAGGACCATAATCAGCCCGCATCATGCTCACTTGATACCCCTGGCACAATGGATAGTGTCTCATTGTAAAAATAAGTGGGAGAGACATGAAGCAATAGCCAAGGCGGTGGCGGTTTGCTTGTGCGGGGTCTTCCTTTTTACTATGACCGACCACCTCTTAGACATCCAAAATCTTAGCATTATTAGCGGGCTGTGGCGGGGAATGTCTATCTCTCAAGCGGTCCTCTCATACCTCTATGAAGGACTAAGCTCGGCTTGCCTAGGAGGTCCTTTGTTCGGCTCCATGATACTCCTTGAGTGCTGGATGGGAGTGAGAATCAAATTCCTTCCTAAGGAAGACACAACTTCAGCTAGCCGAATCTTCGGGAGCCACCCTCTCTTCTTCATTGGAGGGGCACTTGGATATTCTTCTCAGGTTGAATGCAGGACGGCGGATAAGAAAGCTCGGGATGAATGGCGCCTCTTTTTCAACACTTTGCCAATGGATAAGTTCATTATGCGACCAAGAATCCTTCGAAGCACTCTTCTCAAAATACCACGACGTCAAGGCCTGGACCTCCAGCTAGTGGGGAATACTACCATGGCGATCTACAACCCGCACCGGTGCCATCTTCAGATCGGACTACCTCGAACTGGCGTTTCTGCACTATCACACTACCCTCCCCTTTTACCTAGGAAGATGGGGACCGAGGAAGATGAACGAGCAGTCCGGAACGCGCTGATCATGTGGGAGATCAGCAAGGTGCGCCCGTGGCAAGCAGAAGTCGAAGAGAACGATGAAACACGCCGAGATTACGTGAAAGAGTTGAGAAGAATCCGCCCTCTTGCGGATAAGAAATTGAATGTATCTTGATTTTCTTTTTGTTCATGAGAGATGTTATGTGTATTTGATCATCAGAGCTTTGTTTATCAAGAATTATCTTTCATTAAGCTTGCTTGAGTGAGATGAAATTGCCACAGTTGAATGGACTTGAGTTTCTTGGTTTGAATGGCTGGAATGATGTAGACAGGCAGAGCCTCTGGAGATAGCAACGGATATGCAATGGGCCGCTACAAGGAAATAACGGTCTTACTACAGGCCGTCAGAATGAGAGTAACAATAGAACCCTGTCTCTGAAGGATATGACGGATAGGCGTTGGGCCGTTATAAGCAAGTAACGGTATTCTCCAGACCGTTATAGTGATGGCTAGTGAAAGAAAGAAGGCCCATGCCTGAAGGAAAATAACGGTCGAAGAGGGGGCCGTTATGCGACTGTAACGGTCTGATGTTGGCGCGTTACATACCTTGAACCTGCATAGTCGTGAACCTTTTTGCTTTGAATCTTGTCCCTGCATTCTGCACACACTTTAAACATGAATCAAGTTAGATCTGTTCTTAGACTGAACCCCTTGCCTTGAAGCAAGTTAGATAATGACCGTTTCTTGATATTCGGTCAAGGGGTGGAGCCTTTATTAAATAGGCGGAAACATAATGAAAATGCAAATGCATGCTATGCACATGATGGTATTTTTGGGAGTTTTGGAAAATATTTAATGTTTTTGGATTTTTTAAAAAAAATATTTGTTTTGTTTTGGATTTTTTTTTAAAATATCTGATGTTTCTGGATTGAGAATATTTGATGTTTTTGGATTTTGAACATATTTGATGTTTTTGGATTTTGAAAATATTTGATGTTTTTGGATTTTGAGAATATTTATTTTTTTGGATTATGAGAATATTTGAATTTTTTGGATTTTGAGAATATTTGTTGTTTTTTTGGATTTTGAAAAACCAGTGCCTCTCTAGCAACGCGAACCCTTCCTTGTTTTAGATTGAGTCCCGAGATTGGCGTGTAATAGTGGGACAACCCCTGGCCAAGACCTAATCATCCTGACGGTGTTTCTACCAATGCCATACCCAGGGTACTAATCTTAGTCCTAAAAGAAAAAAAGATCATGGGGGTAAGCTTAGGCCAGATATGGGAGTTTTTAGGACTTGATTTTCTCACCGCACAACCCTATTGGAGATTTGGTCTGTTGCGCCGGGGCTTTTTGCGTCCGTCATCGAACCTTTGTCCACCCTAGGCATGCATGCGACCGGGCTCATAACGTCCCGCGGGGAACTGTACTGCCACTCTTGTCATGCCTAGCTTCCTTTTCTCCTTGGAGTTTTTGGAAATTCGGAATTTGTAGACCTTTGAGATAACGCTTTTGATTATGTCGTAAAAAGCAGTCCTTTTCTTTTCTTTTTCTTTCTTGCTTGTGGCGTCAGGTCATAACGGACTTGCCTCTGTTTGAGACCTCCTCTCATTAGGGTGTTTGGATTGGTTGTCGCCTCCTTATTCACTCCTTGCCCCTGGATTCAGCCGAAGAATGAAGCGGACAGGGACTTCGAATTTTCCCCTAAGGCATGGCCAAGGAGAAACGGTGTCTTTTAAACAAGGAGCCTGACCAGGGATGTCGTGTGGTGTGTGATTGCCTTACCCGGGACCTCTTCTTTTGAAAATAGGAAGGAAGATCTTGCTACCGGGGAAGCACGTGGTTTATACTCTAAGGAAAGAAACGCTTAAGATACAACCCATTCCATGGGTGAGAGAGCTCCTCACCTTCCGCATTCATTAAACGATAAGCATTCCCTGGATAAGCCTCTTTTATTACAAACGACCCTTCCCAGTTAGGTTGCAATTTAGACCTAGGACCTGCAGATCGAATGAATTTACGTTTCAAAACAATATCACCCGTCATAAACTTATGTTCAATTACCTTCTTTTGAAAATAACGTGAAACCCTCTTTTGACAAACAGAAACATGATCCGCCGCATTCATCCTCTTTTCATCTAAGAGTTCCAACTGAACCAGCAACGCCTCTCGACGTTCATCGAGATTAAGTTCCTTATCGAGCTGCACTCTAAGGGAAGGGATTAAGATCTCATATGGGAGCACCGCCTCCATCCCATAGGTCAGGGAATAGGGAGTTTGTCCGTAGGAGTACGGACGGAGGTGCGGTAAGCCCACAGAGCTTCCACCAATCTTTCTGGCCAATCGAAAAATTTATGAGATTCGCACGTTTTTTTGATGATTTTAAGAAGGGTGTTATTAGTGGCCTCGGCTTGACCGTTGCCTTGAGGATAATATGGAGATGAATGATGCAATGCAATTTTGAACTTCTTACAGAGGTCCTTAAGCTCTTGGGAGACGAACTGGGGTCCGTTGTCGGTGATGATGCTGCTTGGCACTCCGAACCGCGAGATGATATTCTTCATGATAAAGCGGCACACCGTTGTAGCTTTGATCTCTGTGTACGCCTCGGCTTCGGCCCATTTGGTGAAGTACTCAGTAGCGGTGAGGATAAAGGATTTCTGCTTGATCTCAGAATTAGGATCACCGAGCGGGCCGACGACGTCGAAAGCCCACATAGAGAAAGGCCAAGGAGCAGTCATAGGATGGAGAGACGAAGCTGGAGAGTGAATTTTATCAGTATGGAGTTGGCATTTAAGACACCTCCGGACATAGAGGGAGCAATCTTCCTCTAGAGTGGGTCAATAGTAGCCCTGCCTAAGGATCTTCTTTGCTAGAGCCTGGCCATTGACATGACCTCCACACTCACTAGAATGGGCCGCTTCAGCCACTTTCCAAGCTTCTACATCATCCAAGCATCTCATGAGCATTCCATTAGTAGCGCGCCTATACAGCTCTCCTGCAATGATGGTGTACCTTGCGGCGGCTCTTCTTATTGCTTTACGCTGCTCGGCTTTTGCCCCTTCTGGGAATGACCCTTCCTTGCAAAACAATTCAATTTCATGATACCAAGGCAACTCTTCTTCGTCTAGAATCTCCTCTAGTTCTGTTAATGAAACTTCCTTGAGATCTTCCTTCTCAGCTCTCGCCTCTACAGCTTTCCTAAGGTTGATGAACCCAGGGTCTTGAAGAGAGGGTGCATCCAATCTCTGGACGACGATGGTCTCAGTGCTACGACTGAGAGGGAAAGCTAAGGAGGAAGCAAGAGATGCCAAAGCATCAGCTAGAATGTTCAGAGAACGGGGAGTATGGATATAGATCAGCTTACAGAATCGCTTAGCAATGAGTGTGACCAAATCTTGATAAGACTTGAGCTTGGGGTCACGAGTACGGTAAGTGGACAGAACTTGCCGTAGGACGAGCTGAGAGTCTCCTATGATGTTCAAATAACGCGCGCCTAGAAGATAGGCGTGCTTCAAGCCGGCCAGGAGAGCCTCATACTCAGCGATGTTGTTGGTAGCAGGAAATCGAAGTTGATAAGCGAAGGGGATGGTTACTCCCTCTGGAGTAAGCAAGACAGCACCGATCCCTTGGCCTTGGGAGTTGAGTGCACCGTCGAAGTGCAAAGACCAAAAGGGATGATGAGAAAGGACAGAGAGATGCTCATCAGGGAAATCATCCTGAATAGAATGGGTGTGAGGAATAGGGAGATGTGCAAGATGCTCAGCAATGGCATATCCTTTGACTGCCTTCTGAACAACAAAGGTGATGTCGAACTGAGAGAGGAAGCTCTGCCAGCGAGCTAACCTACTAGAAAGGATGGGTTTTTCTAAGAGATAACGGATCGGGTCCATTCTAGAGATCAACCTAACTGGGTGGACGAGAAAGTAATGTTTAAGCTTCTGAGCTACCCACACTAAGGCGGCACAAGTCTTCTCCATAGCGGTGTACTTGGATTCAACTGGATTAAACAGTCGAGAGAGGTAGTACGCAGCCCGCTCCTTCCCTTCATCATCTACTTGTGCTAAGATCGCCCCTAGGGAGTCCTCAATAACCGAGATGTATAGGATTAGGGGTTTCCCAGGGACAGGAGGTTGCAAAACCGGGAGATTGGATATATACTCTTTGAGGTCCTTATAGGCCTTCTGACAATCTTGATTCCATTCGAACTTGACCCCCGCCTTAAGCAATTCATAAAACGGACGGCACCTCTGAGAATGCTGAGATATAAATCTTCTAAAGAATTGCAGTCTACCAATCAATCCTCGAAGTTCCGAAATATTCTTTGGCGGAGGCATGTCCATGACGGCCTGTGCTTTATTAGGATCAATCTGGATCCCCCGTTTGCTCACTATGAACCCTAACAACTTCCCTGAGGAGACTCCGAATACACACTTCTTCGGATTCATCTTAAGCTTGTACTCCCTGGCTCTCTGCAGCACCTTAGCCAGGGTAGAGGGGTGTTCTTCCTTAGTTCTTGACTTCACCAGGATGTCATCCACGTAAGCTTCCATATAGATATGCATCATGTTGTGGAAGATGGCCATCATCGCCCTTTGATAGGTGGCACCGGCGTTCTTTAGACCGAATGGCACAACCACATAACAATACGTGCCCCAGGGCGTGGTGAAGGAAGTTTTCTCTTGATCTTCCGGAGCGAGACGGATCTGATTATAGCCCGAGTACCCATCCATAAATGACAGCGCCTCATACCCGGCAGTGTTATCCACTAGGACGTCTATATGGGGTAGCGGGAAATCATCTTTGGGACATGCTTTGTTTAGATCCCTGAAATCAATGCATATGCGCACTTTTCCATCCTTCTTGAGAACAGGGACTATGTTTGCCACCCACTGAGGATACAAAACTACTCTGATGAATCTGGCTTTGTATAGTTTGTCGACCTCTTCTTTGATCCGTAAGGCCATGTGGGGGTGAAATCTTCTTGACCGTTGTTTCACAGGTGTTGCCCCTGGTTTAAGCACGAGTCGATGTTCCACTAAAGAGGGGTCAAGACCTGGCATGTCCTCGTAAGACCAGGCGAAGGAATCGCTATACTCCCTTAGGACCTTAATCAATTCCTCTTCCACTTGTGAAGGGAGATTAGCAGCAATCATGATGGGCCTTGGGTCTTCTTCGGTTCCTAGATTGATTTCCTTTGTAGGTTCGTCCACCGACGACGACGGCTCGTCGAATCTTTTCAATCCTTGTGCGTATAAGTCAGCGGTGTCATCTACATCGCTGTCTTCATTAATTGGATTATTCTCATCCACAATCTCATAGACGCCTAATCCGTCATCGCTCCACACCCCTTCTATTTCCTCTTCATCCCCAATCACGATTGCTGTAGCGACGAATTCCGGGCACTTCAAAAGTGCATGGCAGCGCTGAGCTAAATCTTGCAAGAATCTATCAGGAACCGACCGGGAAGGATGCGCCAGCGAGCGCGGCTCAGCAGAGGAAGGGTTAGACGACCTGGAACAAGACCCTACTTCTCTAGACCTGACTGACTCTACTTCCCTAGACTCGACGGACCCTAATCCTAACCTAGGGGACAGAAAACCTAGTGGAAGGGAAGGTGCAGGGGACTCGTGCCCCTGGGGGGAAGATGGCGACATGATAGCGTAATCTTCCACTGAAATCTCCGTTTTAAATTTGACGTTTTTTTTTGGAGATCAGCGGAGACTACACAGCAAGATGGAGGAGGTGGGAGCTGCATAG
Source organism: Amorphophallus konjac (assembly GCA_022559845.1). Classification (NCBI taxonomy): domain Eukaryota; kingdom Viridiplantae; phylum Streptophyta; class Magnoliopsida; order Alismatales; family Araceae; genus Amorphophallus; species Amorphophallus konjac. Next base: position 184,367,341 of record CM040120.1, read on the forward strand.
GGAATAGCTTGGGGAAAATGCAGTCGAAGAAAGGATCGGAAGAAGAGAACCACATCTTGTGGAGTTGGGCGTTGGGAGGAGGAGTGAAGAGAGTGGATAGATCAATGGGTGGGCACTTCCCGCAAGCACAAGGAACAAATAGAATCTCGGGTGGATCAATGAAAGATGGATTTATTATGATGGGAGGAAGGCGGGGTATGAAGTCCCCTTGCTGGAAAATAGATTGGAGGCGTGAGGGAGACCAAGAAAAGGCAATTGGGGGGCTCCCCTTCTTCTGTAAATCAACAATAGGCTGCTTCTTCGGCCTCCATTGCACCAGTCGAACCTCTTGCCTCTTCTGACATTCTTCCTCATGAAAGAGCTCCTGCAAGGCCTGACTATAGTCGAGCATGTCATCATCTGACCCTCCTGGCAAGGGCGGCAGACTGGCAATTGGACAAACTGTATTCCTTTCTTGCTGAACCGGCTTTGGAGCTAATGTGCCAGGCTGGAGAGGCCCTTTGACAAAATGCTGACGATACTCCCAGGTGAGCGGCCCAGAATCACCCATCATAGATAATGCTGTCTCTTTGTAGCCGAGACCTCTCCTACCCATTTTTCTTCCCTTCGGTATAGGCTTAGTCATCCCTTGCAGTTGCGCACCGAGGCCTCTCCCCGGTTGATAGCCCAGTTTCAATATAATGTTCCACCCCTTTGAATCTCGAATCTGCGGCTTCACCTTGACATTAACTGGAATAGCGACGGGCTTAGGGGATGTGTAGGCCCAAGGAAAGTTCAAATCCAACACTGACAGAACGGGCCGACTGCTTGGCCAGAGTGTGGGAAGAACCTGCTCTGAAATAGCCTTTACTGACTGTACTGTGGATAAGCTCTTAACTTTGACGACCCTCCCTTGGAAGGGGAATTTAATGCACTGAGTGTGTCAATCCAGGGACGACCCAAGATAGCCTTGAACATAGGGTCGATATCAAGAACATAGAATTCCACGGCCATAGTAAGGGGCCCGAGCTCTGCCTGAATGGTGACTACCCCGTGACATGCTCGCCTTGAGTTGTCATATGTTGCTACAGTGGTGGGGGTAGGCCGTAGTAACTCTTCAGATATGTTGCATGCTCGGAGGGTGTTGAGCGGGCAAACATTAATTGAGGCCCCTGTGTCAACCAGCACTGCTTCAATGTCAACTTTATTCAGGGTAATTGGTATGCAGAGCGGCATTTGCCGAGCCTTCGGAGGTGCAAGCTCGGTTTCAGAGAATGTGATTGCCGGCCCTTTGGAGATAGTTGCCAGTGCTATTGGTAGGCTATCAACTGCCATGTCTTCGCTAACCATCACCTTCTGTAAGAAGTCCCTCAGCACATCCTGATGAAGGGTGGACCTTTTGATCAGCTCCAGTACATATATTTTGGCGGGTACTCGATCCAGATGATGCAGCAAGTCATATTGAGTACCCGGTAAAGGTTCAGTTTCTTCTTGCTCGGCCACCGGCTGAGAGGACTGGGGATTAGAAGTAGTAGCGTAATTCCGATGGAACATCTTCCCGCTCCTTAATGCACAATTTTCCGCGGCATCTGAAGATAGTATGATGGACCCTGCTGGATGGATGAATGGAATAGGTGGTGCGGGGGAGGCGGTTTGGTGAAGCGTAGGGTTGGTGAGGTTAATGGGCGGTGCGCGGATAATGGATGAAGGATTGGTGGAAGGCAGGGTGGTGAGGAATGTTGATGCGGGTGGAGGGAAGGTTAGCGGCTGGGTAAGAATGGGTGAAGGATTGGGTGGTGGTGTGGTGACGGTGATGGTAGCAGGCGATGGAGGGTATGACGGAATGGAGAGTGGTAGAGGATTTGCTGGAGTGGGTGTGAATGGGAGGACGAGTTGAGAGGGCGTCGGCTGCGCAGGGACGATGAAGGGAGGATTGCGGTGATTATGGTGGAGGGCCATGACCCGCGGTGTGGCGCCATCATCATCGAAAGACCATCCGGCGTTGGGGGCCGGTGGCTGGACCATGTTTACTTGCGCTGGTGCTGGCGGCTGCTGCTGAGGAGCGGGTGGATGATTTGGCATCGGGTTCTGATGGATGCCCAGGTCTTGTACTTGCTGTGGTTGCTGCTGTTGTGGCGGCTGCTGCGGCTGCGGTGCTTGATGTTGCTGCACTTGCTGCCCCTGCGGCTGCCTTCTCTTTTCTTTAATCTCAACAATGGCCCTATGCATTTCGGCCCAGTCGATTCTCTGCCCTTCATGTAGGTCATACACAAGATCTCGGAACTGAAAACATCCTTCTATGGTATGGCCCGGCTGCCGGTGGAACATACAATACTTAGTCTGATCGACTGTCGGGTTCCAAACGGGCCGTTCCGGGGGAAGTTGGATTGCATTTACTGACATGAGAGCCGAGAAGATATCTGTAAGTCTCTCCGACAATGGAGGATACTGGGCTCTCCTGGGAGCCGGGCGCTTGCTATTTGGATTATTGTTGTTGTAGCCGTTGGGTGGAGGGACGTTATGGTATTGTGGTGGTGGTGATGGTTGTTGTGGTGTGGCGAAGGTGTTTTGGAGAATGGTGAAGGCGAGGGGAGGGTTTTGTGGAGTGGCTTGGAAGTTTTGCGGAGCGGAGTTTTGTGGATTGCGGGGGTTTTGGTTGTAGCGGAAAGGTGCGGCCTGATATGGAAAAGCAACGGCTTGTACTTGCTCATTTGTTTGGACTCCCTCAGTAACCGGCCCTTGTGGTTTCTTGTGGTACTTGGGCTTTTGGTTTTCAAAGAGGGAATGGATAGGGGAGTCCTTGAATTGAGTCTGGATGAAGCGCGCCCGGCTATAGAGTTGATGCATGTTGGCTAGGTCATTCATGGCCATGATGTTGCGGAAGGTCGGGGTGGCATTGGAAATCAGCAGTTTGACCTTTTCTTCCTCCGGAATGTGGCCCGGTACTCTAGCGGCCATTTGTCTCCACCTGTCTGCATAGGTGGCGAACTCTTCATCCGGCTTCATCTTCTCGGCCACTAGATCTGTAAATGAATATTCAGGGCCGACCCTATCTTGGAACCGCTGGATGAATTTGTCCTTTACTACCTTGAAACTCTCGGCCTCCTCCAGTGGTAGAGAATAGAACCATTCCAGAGCAACACTGTCCAAAGATCGGCGGAATAAGTACGCCATGAGGCGATCATCATATTGGAACTGCGCCGATTCATAAAGACAATCCCTCACATGGATGAAGGGATTGCTATTCCCGTCGTACTTGCGATAGTTAGGGAGCTCTGATTGCGGAGGGAACCGGATGTTCTGGAAGCTCGGAACATGAATATCGGCCAAGGATTGTGAGCCAACCCTTTTCTGGAGAAAGTCGAGTTGTTGCTGCATGGTGGCCCACTTGTCAAGCAAGTCCTGCTCCCGGGAGGGAGCAGGGGTAGTGAAGGATGCCGATTGTATTTGAGGGGCAGATGGAACGACTGTAGCAACAGGCGGGAGCCCGTAAGAAGGAGTGGAAGGATAGACAGTGGAAATAGGAGGCCCGTAAGAAGGATATTGGGCCTGAGATAGGCCCGGATTAGAATGGTTTTGGGCCACTCCCTGCTGAGGGCATAAGAAATCGGACGGGTTCATAAGGAGCTGCGGAGCTACTGAACCAGAGTTGTGATGATCCACCTGAACAAAGGAAGGGATGGGTGACTTTCCTTTATCGAAAGATTGATGGGCTGAATTAGAAGACTGGCCCATCTCCACGCCAGCGAAAGTGATGGTCCGGGGTTGGACCGGAGTGAGATCAATCGGAGTGGGCTGAACGGACGGCCCAATAATGGAAGGATTAGATTGACCTTGGATAGTGGCAGAGGGAGAAGCATTGGACCCTTGCATAGCTTGATATAGAACTTGGAGTTGGGTTGGATCCAATTGGGCCATCATATGAAGGACGGAGCCCGTGGAAGGAGTAGAGAGAGAAGGGGTAGCTTGACCACCTTCCATAGGAGCGGAGGATGGGAGAGGGGCAGTCCCCTCTCCAGAGGAAAATGTAGTAACCCTAGGGGGGTTTTCAAGGAGCCCCTGAGGAAGAGAGTCCTCTTGGGAGCGAGGAGGATTGAAGGATGCCATGGTGGACTCGAAGAGGGGATTAGAATAGAATGTGAAGAAGGAACTGACTCGAGGAGATGATTCAGACGGACGAAAACAACTCCACATGCAACGGACAACCTTGACAAATGCAAAAAACAACCAACACAAAAACACTCAATAAGCAACCAACTTAGGTGACTCTAACAAGATGTAAATGAAAAAAGATGAAGACACCCAAAATCAACCAAGTTGTTTAAGATGATGCAACAAGGTTCTTATGATTTATCCTTTGGAACTTTAGTGGATTGATTGATATGTGCTCTCAACAATGGGTTCCTAGTAGGAGATGGATATGGGACTTGGTTTGACTCTCAGTGGGATCACTCCTTCACTTATGCAACCCTAGACACGTGGTAGGAAAGGTACAACCGGCCCGGCGTCCGTGTGGGAATCCACGGCTCGCGGGGACTTATGGAGGTCCCTGTTATGATTTCCTAGTCGGCCCCAAGGAATATGGAGACGAGAGGTCCTCACAATAAGGTAGGAAAATGCAATCTAACGTATGAAAAGGTGAATGACCCTATGCGCACCGGAGTGCATGCAAAGTCTAGCCTAGAATCTAACAATCAATGGTGCACACAATGATATGGAGATGTGAGCAAAGCAAGAAGGAGGTCAAGTATCACCCAAGCAATAAATCACAGCAAAAATTGCGGAAATAAATGCACCTCGGATGCGTACCTGCCAGGAGAATAACGGTCGAAGGACCCTGCGTCAGAGCACAATAACGGTCGAAGGCCAGACCGCCAGATAATATATAACGCAGGGGGATGAGACCGTCAGATGAGCCAGGGAACCAAAACCAGACAGAAGTAACCAGAAAGCCCGTGGAAGCTCACACAGCAGAACCAAAGTGGCGGTCTAATACCCCTGCGTCAGAGGACTGTGATGCGGGGACACCGGGCCGTCAGAGAACTCAGAAAACCAGAATGAGCAGTAAACAAAGGGGAAACAAAAGGCAACTCAACAAGCAGATGATGGCAGGTTTAATCAAGAATCAAAAGCACGATTGGCACAAGTTGTCCCACCGTGATCGCCAAAAAATTATCTGTTGATATTTTTTTGTCTATCTTCTATCTTTCTTTTGAAGTTTGAAAAGTGATATGGTAAGATGACAAACAAGCAATCAAAGATCTACTCAAACCTATGAACATGTGATCATGAACCTAGGCAATCATAGCCAGCTCTAGCATGGGCATGCTATCTCAATCAAACTACGCTAAAGAAAAAAGGAAAACACACGCCGGGGCGTGAGCAAGGAGTAAACAAAACACACCGTGAAGGTGGAACAAGCAAGGAAAATAGAAAGATATGAGGAAGAAGACAGTTAATGCCTAATACCAAGAAAAGATGTGATCGCCACCAAAGTAAAAATAAGTCAAAGACCTGAATATACCTTGGATGGTGGATGAAACACCCGCCCACGGGAGAGAAAACCAGAGAAAGCCTGCAGATCAACTTAGAAGTGACGGTCAGAACCCTGTGCGCTACTTGGAAGTGACGGCCACACGATAGACCGCCGGAATAGAGTGACGCGCCTGCACAAGACCGTCAGATAACCTGTAGTAACAAAGCTTGAATTCTTTTAACTCCAACTCTTCCCGCCGGCTAGAAGACCTGGGCCTCGCGTTAATGAACCTGTAAACCTGCCAAAGACATAGAAAGACAAGACAAAACAACATCAATTAGCCCTTTTCACAAGCATAGCATCAATTCTCAAAGAGCTTAACATCATCAAAAGGAGAGTGGATTACCGGGGAGTTTTTGGTTTTTTAACCCCTCTGGGTGTTTTAAAAGCTTGGGAAGATGTTTGTATGCCTAGAGGACAGCGAAAAACGTGGAGAAAGAGGAGGGACAATGCTTTGATTTAGGAAAAACCAGGGAATAACTCAAGCATGCAATGATGAACTTGAAAGACCAAAATCAAAGTACTCCCTTGATTATGAGGTGGATGGACGTGGGAAGCAGTTCCTCCTGGATGAAGATGGCTCCTGAGTTCGGCAACACTTCGTCGTGAATTCAAATCTTCCTCCCCTCGGGCCATGAAGTCAAGGGTTCTATTTATAGACCCTCAAACTCTCAGGTCCGAGCAGAGGATAATCAAGCAAGATAAAGAGATAACTCTTAGCAAATCCTCGAAGATAATATCACCAAGAGTCCATAGAATCGAACGGAAGGTCCTGAGGATCAGATTTGCAAGAGATATCATCAATCCAAACCCTTATCTCGACCACGGAGTAGCAGAGAAAAGGCCTGAACTGCCAGGACTCTCAAAAGGAAGTAACGGCTGCACGATAAACCACCACTTGGAAGCAACGCATCAAGGATCGTCCGTTACTATCAACCTTATCCCTAAAAGATAAGATCAACGGGAAGAAGACCCAACAAGTTGGACTCTTCAAGGAAGCAACGGCCAAGGCATAGGGCGTCAGAATGAAACAACGGCTGCACGATAGACCGTTATTATCAACGTGGAATCAAAAGGATAAGCTTTACAACGAGGCCTTAAGCCTTAGGACTCTTCAAAGAGTAACGGTCCAGGCCCCATGCGTTATAATGAAACAACGCGCCTGGTTCGGACCGTTATTACCATTGAGTTTCAAGAATAGCAATGAAGGGTTGCTAAGCTGTTGCCAACGAAACGCCACCAGGAGCCAATTCTTAATTCAGGAATTAAAGACCCAAGAAACAGGCCTCAACTGATCATAGATTCAATGAAGAGTAAACAACTCGGAGCATCATATAGAATGAAACAAGGAGATGACCCGACTTATTGGGTATAAAACGGGTGTCAACAGCACCGACTTCAGCCCGTAGGCCGTACAGACTTTGCCCCTCTACTGCCCAAGGCTGCACCGACTTCAGCCCGTAGGCCGTACAGGCTGCACCGACTTCAGCCCACAGGCCGTACAGACTTTGCCCCTCTACAGCCCAAGGCTGCACCGACTTCAGCCCGCAGGCCGTACAGACTTTGCCCCTCTAGAGCCCAAGGCTGCACCGACTTCATCCCGTACGCTGCACCTACTTTGCCCCTCCACAGCCCAAGGCTGCACCGACTTTTCCCCTCTACAGCCCAAGGCTGCACCGACTTCAGCCCGTAGGCTGCACCGACTTTGCCCCTCCACAGCTCAAAGCTGCACCGACTCCAGCCCGCAGGCTGCTCCGACCTCTCTTCAACCAGTGCAATAGTTGTGTCGACCCCAGTTACAGTTGCATCGACCCCAAGGTGGACTCGCACCGACCTGCTGCCGGCCCAGGTCTGCACCGACCTAGCCCAATCTCTACCCAGCGCACCCTATGACATCCTCGCCGGCACGCCTTCAGCCACCCTTGCCCGGTGCACTCCCCAGCCGCTCTAACACGGCGCACCCCAACCCCTCCACTCAGTATACTATCAACTCTCCTACCCGGTACACTCCTGCCCTCCTTCAGCGGCACACCCGCTCGCGTTCTTCACTGGCACGCCCAGCTTAGCCTCCCTTTGCCGACACGTCCCTTCAGCCCCCCCTTTTTTTGGCCCTCCAGTGGCCCACTCTCTCTCCAGAAATATATATATATAATATCTATATAATGGTAATAATAATAATAATAATAAATTACTAAAAATTACGATAAATAAATAAATCTGAATATATATATATAAAAGGAATAAACAAAAATGTGAGATAATAATGATGATAATAATAATAATAATAAATAATAAAAAAATCATTCACAAAAATACATAAAAGGGAAATAAGCAAAAGAAAATACATATGTATATCTATAATCAGAAGCCCAGATAAAAAGACGATAAAATCTATCATTGCAGCCGAGTCTCTCCCGTGACCCAGTGCGGAAGGGAATAACAATGCCGCCCCTGCAGGTCGGGCCGAAGTCGCGAGGATTACCTCAATACGGCCACGACCCGACCTCGCATCGGGTCGACATTCTGATCAGACCGGACCCATTCCTCAGGACCGGGCCCCTTTCGAGCCACTATTAAAATTGCCGCGCGTTTGGTAGACATTTGAACGGATTCATCCCGGCTTCCACCGCGTTTCTATTACGGACCTTTGTCCGAACATGAAAAAGGTCCACGAGTGACCAACATAACCCGCGGCTCGTAGCCTGATGCGGACCTTAGTGTGATTTACGCTTGCCTCTTTCTCGCACAGTTAGTATTAGTTCTTTCGGCCGCAGGGCCCCTAATTTCGATAATTAATCAAGGGTGTTCCCTCGTACGGGGGATGTAAATGACGTCGTGGCCTTCATGGCACGACGGGATCTGGTCCCGACACAAACCACACAATCGTCTGACGAAGTCAGATCGAGTGCACCATGGGCTCTTCGGAGCCCGAATAAATTGTCACTTTGTGACTGGCACGCCCACGCACTTAATAAACGAATAAACAAAGCCAAATAAACGAACAACACTATGAGCGAATTTTAGTGCGTCCACACCGACATAAAGAGACAAGACAAATCGACTATGAACCTAGACACAACCAAGATCCGGTTCTTGGCGGAGTTGCGGGATCCGAAGATCCTCTCGACGCGAGTGTGCGGCCTTCCCGATTGGCATGTCCTACCGTTCGGACAACACCTTTTTATATACCGAATAAAGGTTATTCAATGCAACCTTGACTTAGACACTTTTTTTGTTTGTTTTGTTTTCAATCAAGGACTACCCTAGACTCAACCTTCGGCTCTGATACCAATTTGATGCGGGACGGACAGTGGACTCGACGCCAAGTTGATATGCAATCCTTGGACTCTAAACAAGCTCGCGGACGTCCCTAAGAGAGGGAACGTGGGACCGTGTGCGGTTGAGGAACCGACAGTGAGGTAGGATGGTCGGCTCTCTCTCGTGCCCGGATCGGGTCACGGGACGGGTCTCGCCCTCTCTCGCAGCAGTGATGAAAGTAAAGCGAGCTAATATCCTATCACATGCAGCGGCATACAAACATATACGAGATAAGCAAAGTGCCTACGAGGAGGGTGGCGAGTGTACCTCCACGCTCCGGGCGTGGGGAAGACTATCCCAGCCAAGTACGGTAACTCCCGGTAAAAACAGTTATTCACTAATTACAACAGTGATTTCTTGCCCACTCCACGCAGGGAGGTAAAGGACTATAAGTGGGGCCCGGGAGGACCGATCCTGGATTGACGGGCAGCAAGTCGGAAGGGCTCTCGGGGTGGAACCGGGTTGCTGGTCCGACTCGGTACTGCGCCGACTCGGTGCTGCGCCGACTCGGTTCTGAGTTGCAGGACAGCAAGTAATGGCTTCCAAAGGAATGTCATCCTCCTTGAGTCTTCTGAAGGCGACGCTTGGCTGGGATGATGGCGGGACGTCCCTGGTCAACTCCCTAAAGTGGCGGTTCTTGAAATTGAGCTTTGATATTTTTGCAAGATTTATTTTGCTGCTGCCTTTGCTGGTCTGTTCACGGAATAGATTTACGCGCCTCCACGACTGGGATTGTTGTGCTCAGATCCGGAGGTGGATCGAGACGTGGTTGGTGCCGTTAGAAATAGGACTCACATATTTACAACATATATATTTTTACCGTCGATCCATAGAAGGGATTGGAAATGGGAAGCTCTGCAAACTATGGGTTTTTTTGTGGATCTGGTTACAGACGGTCAGGACGGAAAGGGAGCTACCTGAAAATAATTTTTGAACGAAGGGAAAATGAAATATCTAGACTCCATAAAAATTATGGTGGAAGGGGGGATACGTGAGGAACACTTGGTAATTTTTGGAGATTTTCTGGAGAGGTCTAACGGGGTGGGAAAAATACGACAAGGAGACACTATCTCACAGATCTGTAAACTGGCAGAGTACTGAGGGGAAGAACAAAAATACGGGAAAAATACCAAACGGTAGCGGAATGACACAAAAATTAAACGGGATGCTGGGGATAACAAGATGAACACACCCTCAAAATTTGGGGTCGATCAGACAGTAGGAGAAAAAGATAAAATTATGGCTTTGAGATTCTGTCCTGATTTAGACAGAACTCCAGCGATGGCGGTGGCAGCGTGATGGCGGCTCGATGGTGGCAACGGCGGCGGTGCTGAGCTTCACACTCAGGAAGGGGGTTGGAAGGGAGGCCTCACATCTCAGAAGAAGGGCAGAAATCCATCTGCAAGGGGGAGAGGGGAGAGAGACAAGGGGCGCCCTTGGGCATTGCTTGGCAATTTCACAAATTTTTCATCATTAATTCTTCTAAAATGAGAAATACAAGCTATTTATATGAAATACAAAATGACCCTAACTATCCTCAGATCTAGGTTAGGGGAGGGGTATACAAGGGACATCACATTTAATCTCATGTGGTCAAAAAATAAAAATTAAAATACATTAAGTGGAGGGGGGCGCCCGCTTGACGTTAAGGGAGGGAATATTAGACTTTTTAACCCATTTGTCCCCTTGAATGGTCAAGTCTTCTAGAAGCCCACCTTGGACATTTGACCAGCCCCACATGGGCCCTATGGCTTAGGTGGACCAATGGGAGAGAGGCTGAGAGGCCTCCACTGGACCTACTGAACTTTTACAAAAAAACCCAAAGATCCTTAAAGAATAACAAATCGGCTTATAAAGCCTTACAATTGCAAACTCATTTTCCCAAGGATATAACTGTAAATAAAAAGGACACAAATGCAAACTAAAAGGTTAGTGCTCGGTGTAGATTCCCATCACGGGCCCATGGCAGTGCTGCCCTCCTCTCTCCGTCGTCGTCTCTCTACCTCGTCGTTCCTCCGATGGTCGGAGGAGCCAGTAAGGAAGTCCGAGAACCCACTACTCCACGTGCCGCTCTGCGACGCACTCCGCTCAGGCCCTCGGCCCATCATCCGGACCGTCCGCTCCATGGCCCGCAGCTCGATCTTCAAATCGTAAGCCTGGCGCCAAGCCTCCCTCACCTCCGTACAGTGGCGCTCCACATCCGCTGCTCCCGCCCTTTGTCGCTCCACCTCCACACGGAGATGGGCCACCTCTGCTGCCTCTAACCGGCATCGCTCTGCCTCACTCAGCGCGGCTGCTAACTCCCTCGTCTGCATGAGCATTCATCATGATCAATCGTTTGCATAGCATAAGTATTAAGGCAAAAGGGGAAGTTCGGTTAGTTTGCTTACCCTCTCTGCGAGAGTGGCCTCAGCCTCCTCGGCCCGAGCAACTACCCGTGCGAAGTCAGCATCCCGCTCAACCCTGTCCGCCGGTGGCTGGGAGGATGAAGATGGAGCATCTGGTCCCTGCCTCTGCGTTCCCTTAGTCCGCTGCATTTAGAACTCAGTCAATCAAGTTCATAAGCGTTGCATATTAAGTCTGAAGTTAAGAAAAGCTCACCAGAAGCTCCAGTGCGCGCTGGAAATCGTCCCGCTGCTGAATGGTAGAGTGGAGGAGTCCCTAGAGCTCCGCTATCCATCCTTGGGGGTCTAGCTGCATATAGAGAGTCAAGTCGTTAGTACATTTTGAGTCATTAGGAAGCATAAGTTTAAGAGTCGTACCGGTCGTCGGGTGCCACGGAAGACCTGGTCTCCATAGCATCTGGCATAGGCCTTCAGTAGGCCTCGTCGCTAGTGGCTCAGGCCTGCACTACCCGACCTCGTCTGGTCCAGTCCCGTACCTGGTCCACCGCCCGGGTGATCCAGTCGATCTCCCCAGTCAGTCCTCTCAAAGAACGCCCTATGCGCTCCTCATCTCTCGCTGGGAACTCCACCTCTGGCTGGTGGGCGCCCGTGGTCCTCATGATCAGGCGGTGATGCAATGGTTCAATGATGTTCATGCAATGAAGCCACACATCTCGTCCCGCGTACGCCTAAGCTACCTCCACCCAGGGCTGCCCCTCGTGACCCTCGTCACAATACGGTGTCCAACGCACCTGAAAGGGAAGGCAATGGAGTCAAGAGTTAGCATCACAAGAATTTAGGTGCATTTTGAAGTTTAGAGTTTAGAGTCTTATCGATGCATAAGGGAGTGTGTCCATGTCATCCTAGATTGCCCGCACTAAGCATCGTAGCGACCCGGTGTCCCGTACCGCCATCCACCGCCTCGCAATGGGTACTCGGTCGGGCTGCACCTCCTTACCTCGCCATAGGCCTGGGAGGTACATGTAGCTCCATACCTGCATTTGTCAAGTGTCAGCATAAAACGAGTCATAGGATCATAATCATAATTACATAAGCATTTAAAAACAAGAGAGAGAGATATAGTTTTTTTTTACCTGAAGCAGAGGTGAGAACCCACCCAACATCGTCTGCCGGTCGGTAGTGCTGAGAGAGTCGAAGAGGAAGGCTAGTGCCGCCGCACCCTAGGCGTAGTCCCCAACTCCGTCCAAGTCTCTCAGTAAAGGGAGGAGCTTGCAGCGCACTCTGTCCACCCTCGTCGTGAAGATCAGCTTCTCGAACATCAGCATCAGGAAGCGGCGTAGGACGATGTCCTCCTCAGCTCTTGGTCCCGCATCCAGTCTCTCCCTGGCTCGATCTGTTAGCCTCCCCAGGTGCTCCTCTGGTAGCTCTCCCAGGGCTATCGCCGCTCCTCTCAATCCCAGGCTCTCCTGGAGGGTCGCTCGCGCCAGCATGGACGAGTGGTGTCTCGGTCTTGTCAGCTCTAATCCCAAAAGCTCTCACGCCAACTCTCGGTAGTCGACGTATGTCCTCCTACTCATTGGCGCCCCATGAACTCTCAATCCAGTAATCCTCGCCACATCCTCTAGCGTGGGGATCATATGACCCCACATGAACAAGAATGCCCTGCTGACTGGGTCCCACCGGTCGTGAAGAGCGCAGAGGTGGGCTGTGTCTAGCCTCATCACCTCTATCCCGAGGAACTCCACGAATCCCATCCTAGCCAACCTCTCTCTCTGAAAGTCCGGCAGTGCCAGATACACTACTCGGACCTACAGCCAGGATAACCTTGTCCGTCGCTTTCCCTGCATGCATTTAACAATTAAGGTCAGTCATCCATATAGTTTAATTCAAGCATTGCATTAATAAAAAAAATAAAAAAAATAAAAAAACTATCCTCGGAACCCTAACGGTCCTCTCGTGACTATTTTTTCGTCCTTAGCGGTCTGGGTTAGACCGTCTGGCTCCCTAGCGGTCACTGGTACGACCGCTAGGCACTCGCCGTGGTGGCAGTGTTCTCACCGTTTCCTTAGCCCTGGAAAATGGCCCTAAAGGCCTGTACATGATCTCCATGGGTCCCCTGACCCATTCCCTTCCTAGCCTACTCACATGCATGATCTAGAAAAATTAAAAAAAATCAATTTTTTGGGTTTCGGCCTACCTCAGACGGGGGGGGGGGGGGGGGGGGGGGTTCCGGCTGCCGTCCCGGGTGTGTCCTCGACCGTGTGTCCACCTTCCTCATCTCCGGTGCCTCCCTCAGGCACCGTGGCCTCTGTAGATGGTTCCCCAACTTCGGTTTGAGCCGGCGCCGCCGCTTCCTCCATATGATCCGCCGGAGCCGCGGGTACGTTCTCCCTAGCTAGATGGCGTTGAAACTGCCGTATTGCCCTCTTCTTCATCATCCCAGAGTGTAGGTGAGTATGCGTTTTTTGGAATATATTGGAGCTCGTTGCCGGTGGTAGTGGGTCGCCGGTGAGGTTTCTTTGAATGGGTTTGAATGAGATGGGGGAGGGAGTGAACGGTCGTTCACTGTTTTTGAAACCACCCAGAGCCTTGCGATCATGCGATGGACCGTTAGGCTGTCTTTGGCGGTCCTCTCTGGACCGTTTTTCCTCAGGGTTTCACCCATTGGAGAATGTGAACCGCCTCAAGGGTAGCGGTCATCTAATGGACCGTTAGGCTGCCCGTTGCGGTCTTTACATGACCGTTTCTGTGCTGCTGTGCTGAATGATGATATATTTGCCCTTATATGCCCTTTGCCTTATTTTACGCATCATGCTTATTTCTTTGGCTTTATTATTATTGATGGCTAACCTCTTAATTGTCAAATTCATGAGAGCTATCAAGATGCATCATTTCTCATCAGATAGGTAAGTCAGGTAAGTATCTCGATTCTTGAGTCCATTAATGCATTACTATATGGTATCTATGATATATTATCTCAAGAACCGGCTGGTCATTCGTGTGTTCTGGGATCTGATGTTCCCCTTTAACAAAAATAATGATGATCTAAGAGCATACGTTTAATCGTTGGATAGGCCGTTAAGTTGGAAGAATTGGGGGACGATGGTTCGGTCTTGCACGCCGTGGTTGCAGATTGTGTCCTGACCCTGATTTGTCCGATCTAGCAATACTATTCTCGAGTATCTTTCTATTTTATCTTTCTTTTCATTCATTTTAATGATTTCCTTTACTTTAGCCCAGCATGCATCATGCGCATCTTTGAGAATTTATGAGCCTTGATCTCTCTAAGGTGTCTCAGTAATGGTGGATAGCTGTGTCCATGGTCATGGATAAGAAGAGTCATTCCACTCTGAGTTGGAAGGTTTCCTTCAGTCTATTTGCTCGGTTTGGTTAGCTGAGGATTCTTGTTTGGAGTTTTGTTACTCGTGCTGTCACTTTTCGCTACTCCGATCGCCTATCAACTATGTGTTTCAGTGAGGAGATTGGTCGTGTTTTATTTTCTCCCTTAGTTTAGTTGATGCGGGACGCTATGCGAACTAAGACTCCATGCAATGACGGGCCTAAATGACAACTACGACCACCAACGGCAATAGTGCGAATAGCATCGAATCGACACCGAAGATTCCCAAGAGGGGAGCTATGCCAAAGAAACAAGTAACTCAAGCTCGCAAGCGCCCCAAAGAGGGAAGCGCGTCGATCTGCACGGTTGAGAAACCGGCAGGGTCTTGGGTGGTCGACTCCACACTCGCGACTCCGATGAGTCGCGGGACGGTCACACTCACTCACCGTGGCAGTGATATAAAAAATATAAGAGCTAGACGCCTATGATCTCACAAGCAGAGGCGTCAAGAAATTATACTAAATAAGCAAGCTAACCAAGCAAGAAAATAGACGCATACCTCCACGCTCGGGGCGTGGGGAAGAAGCCCGGCCAAGTCACACGACCACCTGGTACAAGAGCCAAACAGAGATACAACCCAAAACAAAGTCCACTCCTCACAGGGAGGTAAAAGGCACACAACGATATCCAGGGGTCGTGCGAAGTGGGGTGACGGGTACCGGGTCGGTGCAGCCCGTCGCCCACGTGTGCCGCTGCGAACCGGTCGGACGACGCGGTGACCACGGGCCGACCTGGAACCAGCAGCAAGGAAGGCAAGTCCCGGGCACCGTGGATGGTGCAAAATCCCCTGACGGAGTGTGGAAATGAACGCCGAACCTCCTGGAAGAAGATGGACGCCAACGGCACGGACGACGGCCTCCGGCGTGGTCACGGACGGCGTGCAGACTACAGCTCAGTCTGCGCAGGCACCGGTGGATAGCAGGAAGACGGGGCCGGGACGTGACCCTCTGCTCGTCCTATGTTCATGAACTTCGGTGTAGATGCTTTTGGGGATGTCCCAGGCACGCAGATAGAGTGGCGGCTGCAACGGAGCGCCGAGGACGTCGTGGCGAATTTTTTTCGCAGACCCTGTGCAATCTGGTCTGTATGCTGGCAGCAGGACAGTGGGTTGAAGAGAGGGCGGTACCGGGGCTTCCGAGCAGATTTTGAGGCGGAGTTTTCTCTGGGAGTTAGGGGAGGGACATGGGAAGCAGAGCGGGGGCTTTCGGGGTGGGGTGTAGGGAAAGTTTTGGGCGTGGGAGGTGCAAACAGAAGGGACTCAGTTCTGCAGTTTAGTGCAGTTAGAACTGAGGGCTGGAAGAATGGACGTGGTAAGCAAGAAAAATAAGGCTTTTAAAATTTCAGGAAAATTATTTGGGAAGGTTTGGGGTGTGTATAAGCAATGCTGAAAATCTTGGAGCCTTCAGAGGTGATTTTGTGGTCGTCCGTTTGGAGGGGTTTTAACACTATCGCGGCAGGCCTGCACAGGGGCAGTCTGCGCATAAAAATGGGATATGAAGGGATTTTCTGCTACCGGTCGAATTAGGGCACGAAATGTTAACTGGGTAAGGGAGACTTGTGGATGAACAAATGTCTAGAAGACATAAAGGTCAGCAGAGGACGGGAAGGGGGCGTAAAAATTCGGCCTTTGAGGCTCTGTCCTGCAGGCAGGCACCCAGGTGCAATCTGCCTAGGGTTTAAGGGATACAAAGCAAAGTTTTTGCACAGAACGAATTTGGATGCGGGATTTTCAGGGTAGGTGGGGGACAGGTAGAGGAAGAAAAGTTTAGAAGAGGTCAAGGTGAGAAGTGGGCGTACCAACCAGATCTCCACGACCTAGTTCTGCAGGCAGACAACCAGAGAGGGGTGCGCAGGGCAGCAAGGCTTTCTTCCTCCAAGGTTGCAGCAAGACCTTGATCTGAGCGCTCCTAGCTTGAGGTAGAAGAAGGGGAGGTCGCCTCCCACCTGTTGGAGCTGCCAAGAACACCTGCAATAGCCTAGGGAGTCGCACCCTAGAGAGGAAGAGGGGAGAGAGATGGGGGGGAAGGGTGTCGCACCCTAGAGCAAGGAGGGAGGCCGCGGCCACAATCTTTCTCCAAATTCTTCATTCATTGATTCCCAAAATGAATACAACATGTTTATACGTGGGGGAGGGAAAGAAATTCTAATTTCCCTAAAGGAATTCCTAAAAAAAAGGAATTAATTTGAACTACCTACAAAATAGGAAAGGATGCTATTTCTTCTGCTAAAAGATAGGAGAGAGGGGCGGCTGCCACTCCAAGTGGGAGAAGGAAAGGGTGGGGTGCACCCAACCCTAACCCTAGGGAGGGGGCATGCTTCCCAAGGTGGGCCCACAAGTGGTGGGGGCGGCCAACCCAAATGGGCCTAGAGAGTGAACCACAAGGTGGCCCACTAACCCCTATAGCAGCCTCCTAAACACAAATGTGACCCAAATAAAGTCTAGTTGGCCCCAAATTGGCCTACAATGGTCAAAATAAAAAGGAATAAAAGACTATGAGCTCCAAACTAGCTCTCCATAGCAATCTCCAAGCCATAGCGAAGACCACGAGTCCCGTACAGTGCTACGCGATTTGTAGTGTCGCTCTGCCGCTTCGCGCCGATCACTAGCTCGGGTGTCCTCACCAATTCTCCCCGGGCGGGAAGAACTTGACCCCATCTAGTAAGGGTCTCGGTCGCTCCGGTATCGCTCGAGCAAGTCTGGATCTATCCTTTAAAGCCCTGTCCCAGTGATCCATGTGTCCTCAGGCGCATTATGTCCTCTCCAACGAACCAAGTAGCGGTGATACGCGCCACTCCTAGTGGTAGTCACCTGCTCATCGAGTATAGACTCTATCCGCCCACGCTGCTGAGGTGACAGGGCTGGAAGTGGACTCTCAGGGGATGGCTCGCTCACAAGGGGTGGAGAAGGCCCAAATAACTCACTGGGGATCACTGCCGGGTCCCTGTATGCAACTAGATCCGAGATGTTGAATGTGAAGCTAATACCATAATCCTCCGGCAAGTCTACAACATATGCATTGGATCCAACTCGCCTCAAAACTCTAAAGGGGCCAGCACCACGAGCCAGTAGTTTCTTCACGGCTCCAGATGGAAAACGTTCCGGTCTGACCCAGATCATGACATGATCTCCCTCCTGGAACTCGCGAGGGTGTCTATTGTTGGATACGGACTGAATAGATCTAGAGGGGGGGTGAATAGATCTTTCCCCCTTTTTGATAATTTACTGACTATCGACCAGATGAGCTACTGGTAATTAATGAATCATAGAACTAATGCGGATAGTAAAGATGCAAGCATACGTATAGGAAATCAAACACACACAAGCACACCACAAGAAAGGATTTTTAAGGTGGTTCAGTCTCTTCCTGAGACTTACATCCACCCCTTGCTTAACTCAAGCAAGGCTTCACTATGAGAATCTCTGATCTCAACCAAAACACAGCTGACACACTGCTTGTACCTGCTGACACACAGCTTGATTCTGCTGCCTCACAGCTTGACAATAATTGTAATCAGAAATGAAAAGATGATAAGAACAGGTGATGAAAGACAGGACTGAATATTGGCGTGTGTAGAAGAATAGGTGTTCAGCCTGGGACTTGATCACGCTTATGAAGAAGCCTAGACTCCCTGTTGATCTTCCAGTCAGTTGCCTTCGATTGTTCTGCTGCTGGAGATCACACAGTCTTGAGCTAAGTCTTCCTTCTGCAGCAACGAGATTGCCTTTAACCTTTCTGCAGATTTTTGATTGGTGGAGAGCTCCTTCTTCCTCTTCTGTGTGTATCTTCCTTGGCTTCTATTCCGTGCTCTCTCACCGCTTCCTCCTTCGTGATTAGTTGCCTTATATTCTTCATATAGCTCTTTTTATTTTCAAGAATAAAGTTCTTCCCGCTCAATTTTCAGATCGAGCGCCAATCTGCTAGAAAACAGGGATCGGTTTTTAAATCCAATCGTTAGAACGAGTTTGACCACTTCTAAGCAAGATTGTTTCCTTGATTCCCGTGCGGAAGCTTATCTCCTGAGCAGCCCAACAACCTGCAACAACCATCTGCAGGTTTTAAGGAACCAAAACAGAATTCGGTTAGAGTTCGGTTTTGGACGATATATAAACCCGTGGTCGACCATGACCCTGTCGCTGGTCGACAATGGGCAGTCCCCAGACGGCCGGTTCTTCTGGCTGAAACTCACGTCGCCCGTTGGTCGACCACAGCCTGGTCGCTGGTCGACAGGGGGCAGTTTCCAGATGGCCAGCAGTTCTGTCTGTTGCTTCTGTCTTTTCTGTGGTCGACCAGAGGCGGGGCTTTGGTCGACAGCCAAGATGCTTCCAGAAGACAGATGATCTGATGCTTTTCTGGTTGAGTTCGTTGGTCGACCATAACCACTTCCCTGGTCGACAAGCGGCCTTTGACACTTCTTCTGATTTGTTGATTCCACTTGGATTTCAGTGGACCTGAAATTACTTAACTTATCAGAGGTAAATTGAATGAGTCCAATACTTTGAAGGAACAATCAAACCACTTGTATTTGTTATGAAACAAGATAGAACTTGATTAATCAAACATATCCTATTGTCATCATCAAAACCAAGGGATGCACAACATTCTCCCCCTTTTTGATGATGACAACCATGAGTCATTGTGACAAACAACAGATTATAAAATTCATTTGATATTGCATGCAAGGCTATCATAGCACAGATTTCATTCAGTCAATTCGTTTGATGTGTCTTTCAAAAACAATAGCACTAATTACATGAGAGACTCAAAAAAGGATAAAGACACTGAGGACACGTAGACAAAGTAAATTTGACAATGTAGACTCACATCTAGACACACAACTAGACACACAATGACACATAAAGTCCTATCTCCCCCTTTGTCAACAGCAAAAAGAAGATCATTTGAACAATCCTTATGCAGATAGAGGAATCTGGAGAAAATGAAGTTGGGAGAGGGCTAGGGCTGTGGATGGGAAAATTTCAGGGACCCAGCCGAGACAATTTATAGGGTAGGGCATTAAGGCTGGCCCTTAATTATTAGGGCAGTGAACCATCGCGATGCAAAGAACGAGCGGTCACGATTAATCAGCATAACTCATATTTTGGGAAATTATTGAAGTGTACCCCCTTTCTTTAATAAGACAATTAAGTAACCTTTCCTCCCTTTCTCAAAGACCACCTTGTGACAAATTCGAGTGGGTCTTGTGGTTCAAAGAATTTGAAAGTATTGCCCCAATAAATTGACTCCCCATATCCACTTTCTTACTCACGGCTCCTTAAACTTATAATATTGTTCATGAGATAATTTTACTAGCTGAACAAGCTGAACAGTGTTTTATGCCTCTATTTGCATATAGTGCATTAGGTCAACCATTTTTGTTGCCTTTTCGTTTTGAAATATTTAAGAGCTGTGGTCAGGTTTATCACATGCTTTTCCACACGAGGAGACACGCTTTTTACACGCCAGAAACCCCGGCTACTTAGCATGCCTAACCATTCCATTTTTAACTGGGACACACTTTTTATCCGTGAGGATATACGTTTATCAGACGCCAATATCCCCAGTTACTCAGGATGCCCAATTAATAATTTTGAGAGTGGCAGAGGTAGATTGAGTCTTCATGACATACATGTCTCCCACTTAATTTTTCAGCCAATTTTGCTTTGTGATAGAGAACAGTAGTTTCTCAGAACTCAGTCCATTGCTCTACCAAGAAGGCAGAATTATGGCGTATTCCATATACATTCATGCTATAGCAGCGTTTATTTTCACTGTCCAACACAGACACAGGTAGAGAAACAGTCTCATTACTAAAAACATAAGTTCTCAATAGTCTTGAGTCAGAGTCATAGTTATGGTTTGAATTTATTGCAGTAGTACAGGTCAAATTCTCATTACTACACTTAACCTTTACTCTCATTGATGACTTTGGTGATTTTCTTGTAAGATATGGTTAGGTTGTTCAATGATTTATTAAGGAATGAGTTTACACTTTTTACTCCCCCTCAATTTGTGAGTCCTTGCTGAAGATAGAAAACAATAAGTTGGCCACAAAGAGATATAGAGACACAAGGAATAGGAAGTGTGAACAAGGATGAGTGAGTAAAGCAAAACTGAGCTCAGAGTCCAAAAAGTTCAGAAGATTTCCCACCAAAGCCAGCAGCTTGATTAGATCCAATTTCCCTTTTTCAGGTCCTTTGTCGACCATGGAGTGGCCTGTGGTCGACCTTTGTGCTGACACAGAACCTGCCTGTTGAGAAGACTGCGTTCTGACAAACCTGTTGTCGACCATTGGATCGCCTGTGGTCGACAGCTGCGAATTCCCAGAGCTAACTATTTCCTGTCCTGATGCCTTGGTCGACCAGCGCCTTGTCTGTGGTCGACCACAAGAGATGAGCCGTAGAGAACCAGTATTCTGTAGAACTTGCTGAAGTAGCACCCGACACAAGACTTTCCAAACTCAAAAGCTTGACCAGTACTAGAGACCTAGTTGACATAACTTAGACAGAAATGACAGAATCTATGCAGTGAACACATGAATATGATTATTTCAAGAATTTTCAGGAGAAATTCTACAAATTCCTAACTCCCTTCTTAGAGTTGAAAATCTGTCATTGTTAAGGGGTTTTGTGAAAATGTCTGCCAGTTGTTTTTCAGTTTCTACAAAATGAAGCATGAAATTTCCTTTGGAGACCTCATCTCTTAGAAAGTGATGACGGATCTCAATGTGTTTTGTCCTAGAGTGTTGAATGGGGTTTTTAGACAAATTAATAGCACTAGTGTTGTCACAGAAAATAGGTGCACATCCAAGATCTACATTGTAGTCTTGGAGTTGATGTTTTATCCACAAAACCTGTGTACCACAGCTCCCTACTGCGACATACTCAGCCTCAGCAGTGGAGAGTGCCACAGAATGCTGTTTTTTAGAAGCCCATGATATTAAACATCCACCTAATATTTGACAATAACCACTAGTACTCTTCCTATCAATTTTGCAACCAGCATAATCAGCATCTGAATATGAAATTAAATCTAGTTTGCAATAAGTAGGATACCATAAACCCAATTCTTGGGTACCGGCAAGGTAACGAAGGATACGCTTGACAGCCCCTAAATGTGAATCTCTAGGGCTAGATTGATATCTAGCACACATGCATACACTGAACTGAATGTCTGGCCTAGAGGCAGTTAAATATAGTAGGGATCCGATCATACCTCTGTATTTCTTGGCATCTACCATGTTACCTTTTACATCAGCCTCCAATGTTGCATTTGTCCCCATGGGTGACTCTATTGGTTTGCAGCTCTCCATGCCAAACTTTTTCAGCATCTCCTTTATGTACTTGGATTGATTTATGAAGTAGCCTTCTCTACATTGTAGAACCTGCAATCCAAGAAAGAACTGTAAATCACCCATTAAACTCATTTCAAACTCATTGGTCATTAGATTTGCAAATTCAGTACATAATGAAGCTTCAGTGGATCCAAACACAATATCATCCACATAGATTTGCACAATTAGTATATTCTTACCTTGGGTCTTGGAGAATAATGTTTGATCAATTTTACCTCTTGTGTAACCCTTTTTGGTGAGGAATGAACTCAGTCTGTCGTACCATGCCCTAGGAGCCTGCTTTAAACCATACAAAGCCTTATGCAGTTTAAAGACATGATTAGGAAGATCATCATTTTCAAAACCAGGGGGTTGTTCCACAAAGACTTCTTCCTTTACAAAGCCATTTAGAAAGGCACTTTTTACATCCATTTGCTGCAATTTAATTCCATGGGACGCCGCAAATGCTAACAATATTCTAATGGCTTCTAACCTTGCAACTGGAGCATATGATTCTTCAAAATCAACTCCAAATTCTTGGTTATACCCCTTAGCCACCAACCGAGCCTTGTTCCTCATAACAACTCCTTCTTCATTAAGCTTATTTTTATAAACCCATTTGGTTCCAATAACAGGATGAGATGAGGGTCTGGGAACAAGTTTCCAAACCTGATTTCTTTCAAATTGATTTAATTCTTCATGCATGGCATTTATCCAAGATTCATCTCTTAAAGCTTCCTCTACATTTTTAGGCTCAACTTGAGATACAAGGGCTAGCTGATCTAATTCATCAACTGTTTTAAGCTGAGATCTAGTTTTCCTCGGTTCATTAATTCCTCCAATGATGTTATCTAGAGGATGATCTCTGAGAAATCTCAGATTTTCAGAATTGTTACCTGGGATGATTTCTCCTTCGGGTTGATCATTGGAATCACCTTGCTTTGGTTCTGCTTCAGTCTCCATTGGTTCCTCTTTGCCTTCCAGAAATTCCCCATCTTCATCTTTGCCTACCTGTCCAGTTTTGTCAAAGTCATTATTTTCATCAAATGTGATATGTGGGGATTCTTCAACTAGCTGATCTTTGGTGTTGTAGACTCTATAGGCTCTTGATCGGTCAGAGTATCCCAAGAAGATTCCTGGGTCACTCTTTGGTTCAAATTTGTCCAATGATCTCTTGTCATTGTTATGAATAAAACACCTTACACCGAAGATCCTAAAATGAGCTAGAGATGGCTTCTTACCTTTGAACACCTCATATGGAGTTTTCGCACTAGATGGTCTTACCATTGCCCTGTTTACAATATAACATGCTGTATTGACCGCCTCAGCCCAAAATCTTCTTGGAAGATTGGCTTCAACTAACAAGGTTCTGGCCATTTCAACAAGTGTGCGATTCCTTCTTTCCACCACTCCATTTTGCTCTGGCGTCCTTGGTGAGGAGAACCTGTGATTTATTCCTTTGTTCCTGCAGAATTCATCAAACTCTGAATTTTCAAATTCTCCCCCATGATCAGATATTATTGAACACACTTTGGACTTACCATCCTGCTTCATTCTTCTGTAAAAATCCTGAAATTCATGAAAGGCATCGTTTTTATGTGATAAAAACATTACCCATGTGAATCTAGAGAAATCATCAACTAGTACATAACCGTACCTCTTACCACTAAGACTAGCAGTTCTTGTTGGGCCAAAAAGGTCCATGTGCACAAGTTCTAGTGGTCTAGAAGATTGACTTTCAGTTCTACCTTTGAATGATTTTCTTGTTTGCTTACCTTGGGTACATGATTCACATACTTTGACATTTTGAGCAAACGAAATTTCAGGTAAACCAGAAACCATTTTATTCTTAACCAATTTGTGCAGCACCCTGTAGCTAACATGCCCTAGCCTTCGGTGCCACAACCAAGTCAGGTCCTCCTTCTTGGCGGTGAGGCACAAGTTGGAGTGGGCTGGATCATCCAAGTCTATCATGTAGACATTATTTACTCTCTTGCCCATAAACTTAACTTTAGCCGAATTTGGTTCAAGAATTTTACAGATCTTAGAATCAAAGACTACTTGATGGCCTTTGTCGCATAGCTGACTGATGCTTAGAAGATTATATTCCAGGCCATCCACTAGCAGTACATCTTCAATGCAATTTGTAGATGTCTTACCTACCTTACCTTTCCCAATGATCTTGCCTTTGTTATTTCCTCCAAATGTCACATGTCCTCCATCTTTTGAGTTTAGCTTGGAGAATTTTGCCTTGTCCCCTGTCATATGTCTTGAGCAGCCACTATCTAAGTACCACTTGTTGTGTATAGCTGCCAAACACACCTGCATCACAAGTTACACAGAAACTTTTGGACCCCAATGGTACCCGGGTCCAAGATAGCTTGTGAAATTATGAAATTGCTGCAGTAATCCTTTGGGAACCCAGATTCTGTTAGAGCAGTGTAAATTTTTATTTCTGAACTTGTTCAGGTTGGGTTGCTTTTGTTCTAAAGCTTCTTTAATCTGAGTCCACCTTTGTGTATTCAAGTTTTCATTTTGTTTTACCCGAGAAAACCTGTGATTTCTGTTTGCTTGTCTGGCCATGGTCGACTTTTGGTATGTCTGTGGTCGACCATCGCGTCTCCAGAACTCAGCGTCTGTTCTGGCAGCACCTCTGGTCGACATCTGGTGTACCTGTGGTCGACCACTGCTTCTCCAGTAACCAGCGCCTGTTCTGGCAGATCCTCTGGTCGACAGATGAAGGGTCTGTTGTCGACCAGCCTGTCTCCAGACATCTTGTTTTCCAGATTTATGTCTTTTAACTTGGTTTAGTCCTTGGTTTGTTTGGTGATTTCTGTGAATTTGGGTTTCTTGTTTATTATTTTGAATCTTATATTGATTGACTGTTTTCTCTTTAAAATTTCTCTCTTCCTTGGTGACATTGTTCCTTTTGGAGGAGCATTCAGCTACATCCTCTTGTTTATCTTGGTATAGATTAATCAGGGGCCTTTTTCCTTTTGAGTCAGCAATCCCAGTTACGGTTTTTATTTGGAATTCCTTTTTATCCGTAGGATTGTATCCTAACCCTTCTTTTTGAAAGTTTACTTTTATTCCCAAGACAGCATTTAAGTTTTCTTGACCTTGAGTCATTTTTTCCAAGGTCTCCTGTTTGTTTTTCAGGTCACTCTTAATTCTTTCTATTTCTCTTAGGAGTTGGTTGTTTTCTTCCTTGAGTGAATTGTTTCTTTCTTGACTTAACTTAGTTTCCTGTTCATATTCTTGAGTCTTTAGTTTTAACTCATCAATGTCGTTTTTTAGCATTTCATTCTCTTCGGACATTCTCTTGTGGTTTTCTTCATCTAAGTCCATTTGATTCAGCTTGTTTTTCAGTGACTTGATTTCCATTTCTAGTTCAGTTTTGTTTTCCATTGAATTGCTGTCTTTATTCAGTTGACTGATCTTCTTCTTCAAATGTTTATTTTCCTTTCTTATTCTTTCATAAGTATCAAGCAATTCTGAATATACTTCTTCCCAATCCGAACTAGAGAAGTCTTGAAATGGGGAACTTACCTCAAGATCACTGTTGTCTCCCTTGGCCATCAGACAGAGCTTTCCTTCTTCTTCCTCGGAAGTTGTTTCCTCTTCACTGCTCTCTTCCTCCTCACTCCAAGTGCTAATCATCGCCTTGGGTTTCTTGCCTTTCCACTTGAAGCTTGATTTCTTAGGAGCTTCTGGACATTCAGCCTTCATATGTCCAGGCTGCCTGCAATTGTAGCAAATGAGTTTGTTAGAAGGAGCCTTATGTTTATCAGATTTAAACTGGGATGACTTCCTTACCATGCCCTTTGGATTTCTGAATCCTTTACCTTCCTTCCGCAGGAATTTTTTAAATTTTCTTGTAAGCATGGCTAGCTCACCAGATTCTTCACCTGAGCTAGATGAGTCATCATTGTCAGACACCTCAGAGGTGCTTGTCTTAGTCTTTAGGGCAAGTTGCTTCTTTTTCTTGCCCTCATCTTCCTTTCTCTTCAGATTGACCTCATAGGCCATCAGGGATCCTACTAACTCATCCACTGTCATTGTTGTGAGATCCTTTGAGTCCTCAATGACTGTGGCCTTGGTATGCCACATCGATGTGAGAGACCTTAAAATCTTCCTCACTAATTCCTGCTCTTTGTATGTCTTCCCTAAGCTCTTCAAGCCATTAGTCAATTGTACTAATCTGGCATACATCTCAGAAATACTTTCATCATTTTTCATCCTAAACATCTCATATTCTGAGACTAGCATATTTGCTTTTGTCTCTCTTACCTCGGAAGTACCTTCGTAGATTACCTTTAGACGATCCCACATTTCTTTGGCTGTTGCGCATTGGGAAACTCTTGAGAATTCTGTGGGGTGTAGTGAGCACTGCATCACGTTCATGGCTCCCCAGTTGACAGTTGATTTCCTGACCTGTTCTCTGGTCCAGGTTTCTTCATCTTCCGGTAGCTCAAAAGGTCCGCGGCTCACTACCCTCCACATCTCGTGGTCTTGCGCACGTAAGAACACCTGCATACGATTTTTCCAATAAGAATAATCAGTTCCATCAAAATATGGAGGTCTAGTTACAGAGTGCCCCTCAGCTATGAGGCTTTTAGAGTTCAGTCCGCCCGGTCTCTCCTGGTTGTTAGACCACATTTTTGGAGAACCTGGCTCTGATACCACGTGTTGGATACGGACTGAATAGATCTAGAGGGGGGGTGAATAGATCTTTCCCCCTTTTTGATAATTTACTGACTATCGACCAGATGAGCTACTGGTAATTAATGAATCATAGAACTAATGCGGATAGTAAAGATGCAAGCATACGTATAGGAAATCAAACACACACAAGCACACCACAAGAAAGGATTTTTAAGGTGGTTCAGTCTCTTCCTGAGACTTACATCCACCCCTTGCTTAACTCAAGCAAGGCTTCACTATGAGAATCTCTGATCTCAACCAAAACACAGCTGACACACTGCTTGTACCTGCTGACACACAGCTTGATTCTGCTGCCTCACAGCTTGACAATAATTGTAATCAGAAATGAAAAGATGATAAGAACAGGTGATGAAAGACAGGACTGAATATTGGCGTGTGTAGAAGAATAGGTGTTCAGCCTGGGACTTGATCACGCTTATGAAGAAGCCTAGACTCCCTGTTGATCTTCCAGTCAGTTGCCTTCGATTGTTCTGCTGCTGGAGATCACACAGTCTTGAGCTAAGTCTTCCTTCTGCAGCAACGAGATTGCCTTTAACCTTTCTGCAGATTTTTGATTGGTGGAGAGCTCCTTCTTCCTCTTCTGTGTGTATCTTCCTTGGCTTCTATTCCGTGCTCTCTCACCGCTTCCTCCTTCGTGATTAGTTGCCTTATATTCTTCATATAGCTCTTTTTATTTTCAAGAATAAAGTTCTTCCCGCTCAATTTTCAGATCGAGCGCCAATCTGCTAGAAAACAGGGATCGGTTTTAAATCCAATCGTTAGAACGAGTTTGACCACTTCTAAGCAAGATTGTTTCCTTGATTCCCGTGCGGAAGCTTATCTCCTGAGCAGCCCAACAACCTGCAACAACCATCTGCAGGTTTTAAGGAACCAAAACAGAATTCGGTTAGAGTTCGGTTTTGGACGATATATAAACCCGTGGTCGACCATGACCCTGTCGCTGGTCGACAATGGGCAGTCCCCAGACGGCCGGTTCTTCTGGCTGAAACTCACGTCGCCCGTTGGTCGACCACAGCCTGGTCGCTGGTCGACAGGGGGCAGTTTCCAGATGGCCAGCAGTTCTGTCTGTTGCTTCTGTCTTTTCTGTGGTCGACCAGAGGCGGGGCTTTGGTCGACAGCCAAGATGCTTCCAGAAGACAGATGATCTGATGCTTTTCTGGTTGAGTTCGTTGGTCGACCATAACCACTTCCCTGGTCGACAAGCGGCCTTTGACACTTCTTCTGATTTGTTGATTCCACTTGGATTTCAGTGGACCTGAAATTACTTAACTTATCAGAGGTAAATTGAATGAGTCCAATACTTTGAAGGAACAATCAAACCACTTGTATTTGTTATGAAACAAGATAGAACTTGATTAATCAAACATATCCTATTGTCATCATCAAAACCAAGGGATGCACAACATCTATGAGCGTCAGCCAATTCTCTATATCGTGCGTTGCTGGACTCAAAAGGTGGTGGTGATGATGTAGACTCCGAACTAGCGGTGTGGACTCATATCTATGCGAATGCAGGTGTGGTCCTGGACATCCAAACATGGACCTAGCATGTCTATGATACCTACCTGACTGGACAACACGGGGAGGACCTGGACAACCAAAGTTGTATCTATCATACACAGGTGTTCTACTAGATGTGGTAGACTCTGAGGGACCAGTATGTCCAAACTCACTCACTATGTAACCCCTATATGACTATGGACATGATGATGCATGAGAGAGAGACTGGGGCTTCCTTCTTACCAAGCTCTGGAGTGTGGATGCATGCGTGGAAGGGGTGTGATAATAGACCTCCTCAACAAGGTGGGGGAAAGAATACGAGTCGAGAGGCTTACTAGGGAGGGGATCAAAAGGGTCAAAGAAATGATGACCCCTCCCGACAGGTCCCTTCACTATACTTGCCCATGTTCGACATTCACCCAGGTGCATATGTTCACCTTCAGGCACTCTGATGGATGGGGCAAGGGCCTCATGAGGAAGGTAGGGAAGGCAAGGTTTCCTCCATCGAGATAGTAATGCTAAACGAGGGGACACAGTCAAGCTCATCGAGTAAGGGAAAGAACAAAAGGACCTCGGAGGTGATATGACCTATGGTGTACATCGAGGTAATGGACCCCAAAGTAGGGAGCATGAAGCTATGACTATAGGGTTAGTCAGACCCTAAGGCCAACATATATGTCAACTCCCATTGACAATCTAAACTCCTAAGAAAGTCCTTTACATTTTCTACAAAATAGAAGGAACAAAAAGTGGTGTGAAAGGAGTTAAGGGGCATAATTGGGAGAGCTGGCTCCATGGATGGGTAGCAAGGGATCGGAGCATCTAGAAGTAGGCCCTTCCTTAACCAGCTAACTGGAGGCTCTCCAATGACAAGTTCACCCTCGGGAGGCAAGGATGGCTCAAGATGAGGGTCAAGGGGTGAAGCACCTCTCTCGAGAGGGGAAAGGCAGTCCTCCATGATGTGGAGGGGTCCCTGGCTCTCAGTCAAGGCCTCGACCTCCATATGTGTAGGCATAACTCCATCCTGACTCAGAGGTGGGCAAGGGGAAGTCGACGGTCCAATCGGAGTGTGCATCCTTTCTAGCTTCTCCCTAAAAATTTGTAGGAGTTCGGCGAGGGAAAGATCCCTCAGGATAGGGGCGTTCGGGGAGACTTGCTGGTAATCATGAGACTTAGTCTCGGACCTAGACTCATACACAGGTGGAACCTTTCTCCTTCGACTTTGATCTACTCGGTGGGAGGTGACAGGGTGGGGTAGGTAGGTCCTTCTAAACTCATGTTTCATGTTGTACCAGGTCTCAATGGGACTTTGCCGCCTAACGTCTCTCAAGCTCTCAATGTGTCTCCACTTATCCTTGGCTTTGTGCCGAAGTCTCTCCTTGGCAAAAGAGACTTGCATGGCATCAGACATGGGGTAACACCCAAAATATCTATCCATGGCAGCTTCCCAATCGAGGTAGTCACTCGGGACCTTGGAGCCATCAAGGGTAGGGGCTTCGTGCGTAAGGAACAGGAGGGGGTGGTTTCCACGCCCATGGGTGCTATGCCACCATTCATATTGCTTGGGCAATTGGGAATCCATGAGAAACTCGGAGGGGAAACCTATGGAATGGACATGCAGACAACTAAGGGACGGGACTAGACACGACTCAAAATGGTGATGGAAAAGGGGAAGAATGCGGACTCAAATGCACCTAAAACAAACCTAATGACTAAAATGCAACTTAGACAAACCTAATGCCTCAATTGCACCCTAGACATCCTAAGGACTCAAATTACCTAGGACCCCAATTTGATAGAACAAATTAGTTCCCAAAGCTCTGATACCAAAATTGATGCGGGACACTATGCGAACTAAGACTCCATGCAATGACGGGCCTAAATGACAACTACGACCAACAACGACAATAGCGCGAATGGCATCGAATCGACACCTAAGATTCCCAAGAGGGGATCTATGCTAAAGGAACAAGTAACTCAAGCTCGCAAGCACCCCAAAGAGGGAAGCGCGTCGATCCGCACGGTTGAGAAACCGGCAAGGTCTAGGGTGGTCGACTCCACACTCGCGACTCGGATGAGTCGCGGGACGGTCACACTCACTCACCGTGGCAGTGATATAACAAATATAAGAGCTAGGCGCCTATGATCTCGCAAGCAGCGGCGTCAAGAAACTATACTAAATAAGTAAGCTAACCAAGTAAGGAAATGGACGCATACCTCCACGCTCGGGGCGTGGGGAAGAAGCCCGGCCAAGTCACACAACCACCTGGTACGAGAGCCAAACAGAGATACAACCCAAAACAAATCCCACTCCTCGCAGGGAGGTGAAAGGCACACAACGATATCTAGGGGTCGTGCGAAGTGGGGTGACGGGTACCGGGTCGGAGCAGCTCGTCGCCCACGTGTGCCGCTGCGAACCGGTCGGACGACGCGATGACCACTGGTCGGCCTGGAACCAGCAGCAAGGAAGGCGAGTCCCGGGCACCGTGGATGGTGCAAACTCCCCTGACAGAGTGTGGAAATGGACGCCGAACCTCCTGTAAGAAGATGGACGCCAACGGCACGGACGACGGCCTCCGGCGTGGTCACGGACGGCGTGCAGACTACAGCTTGGTCTGCGCAGGCACCGGTGGACAGCAGGAAGATGGGGCCGTGACACGACCCTCTGCTCATCATCTATTCACTAACTTCGATGTAGACGCTGTTGGGGATGTCCCAGGGATGCAGATAGAGTGGCGGCTGCAACGGAGCACCGAGGACGTCGTGGCGAAGTAATTTCATAGACCCTGCGCAATCTGGTCTGTATGCTGGCAGCAGGACAGTGGGTTGAAGAGAGGGGCGGTACCGGGGCTTCCAGGCAGATTTTGAGGCGGAGTTTTCTCTGGGAGTTAGGGGAGGGACATGGGAAGCAGATCAGGGGCTTTCGGGGTGGGGTGTAGAGGAAGTTTTGGGCGTGGGAGGTGCAAATAGAAGGGACTCAGTTCTGCAGTTTAGTGCAGTTAGAACTGAGGGCAGGAAGGATGGACGTGGTAGGCAGGGAAAATAAGGCTTTTAAAATTTCAGAAAAATTATTTGGGAAGGTTTGGGGTGTGTATAAGCAATGCTGAAAATCTCGGAGCCTTCAGAGGTGATTTGGTGGTCATCCGTTTGGAGGGGTTTTAACACTATCGCGGCAGGCTTGCACAGGGGCAGTCTGCGCACAAAAATGGGATATGAAGGGATTTTCTGCTACTGGTCGACTTAGGGCACGAAATGTTAACTGGGTAAGGGAGACTTGTGGATGAACAAATTTCTAGAAGACATGGAGGTGATCAGAGGACGGGAAGGGGGCGTAAAAATTCGGCCTTTGAGGCTCTGTCCCGCAGGCAGGCACCCAGGTGCAGTCTGCCTAGGGTTTAAGGGATACAAAGCAAAGTTTTTGCACAGAACGAATTTGGATGCAGGATTCTCAGGGTAGGTGGGGGACAAGTAGAGGAAGAAAAGTTTAGAAGAGGTCGAGGTTATCTGAAGAGGGGAAGTGGGCGTACCAACCAGATCTCCACGACCCAGTTCTGCAGGCAGACAACCAGAGTGGGGTGCGCAGGGCAGCAAGGCTTTCTTCCTCCAAGCTTGCAGCAAGACCTTGATCTGAGCGCTCCTAGCTTGAGGTAGAAGAAGGGGAGGTCGCCTCCCACCTGTTGGAGCTGCCAAGAACACCTGCAATAGCCTAGGGAGTCGCACCCTAGAGAGGAAGAGGGGAGAGAGATGGGGAGGAAGGGTGTCGCACCCTAGAGCAAGGAGGGAGGCCGCGGCCACAATCTTTCTCCAAATTCTTCATTCATTGATTCCCAAAATGAATACAACATGTTTATTGATAACGCGAAAGTTCGTCGTTTAAAACACGCGTATCAATCTTAAAAATTCCAACTCGCACTAGATAAAAGAGAGACGTAATATGGTGGCGAGAAGGGTCGAATCCACAGGGAAGAAGAGATTTTTAGAGTTAAAAACCTTAGAGTCCTTTGAAAAACACTTGTGATTTGGATTTACTTAAAGAAAATAGTGAAATGATGAACAAATCAAACACTTAATTGAAAACACCATGACTATGCGCTTATGCTATAGAAAATAATTGTATGAAGTGGAAAGAAGATATAGAAGAAAGAGATAGAGAGGGAAGAAGAGCAAGAACTAGATCAAGAGAGCAACTCCTTTCATTAACTTAAAAGAAAGAGTACATGAGATGTGAAACACGTTTATACTAATGACACAATGAGATTACAATGAAGTGAAATATCACAAAAATAATAACACAAGAAAAGCCTGGAGTTTGGAGATGGTAGCAGCAATGGTGATGATAGCGCCGTCCTCTCTTGGCCTTGGATCACGAACAACCTTGTGGAAGATGTCGTCTACGCCGGGAGGAAGTCGCCTTCGTCGTTGAAGCAATCTTTGGAGGGTGAATAACTTTGAACCCAAGAGGAATTAGGGGATGCCCAAGAAGAAGAAGTTGAAGAGGTGGAAGAGAGGAAAAACTTTAATGAAGAACTCAGAGAGAAAAGAAGAAAAGAAGGGCTTCAAAATGGAGACATAACCGAAGCTAGCACCTCGGATGAACAGTAAAATTACAGGGCAGCAAGTTAAAAAATGAGAGATAGCTTAAAAACAGAAGGAATTAGAAGTTGAGCAAGAAGAAGAAATTGTAGAGGACTTAAAAATGAAGAACTTTTATGAAGAACACAAAAGGAGAAAATAAACTTACATGGGAGAGATCGGAGGCCTAAGGTTAGGAGAGAAAGAGGGAGAGTGAAAGATTGCTCAAAGAAAAGACTCCCCTTCTCCTCCTTACCATGGGCTATTTATAGGGAAAGTTTGGTAGATAGAGGGTGGAGATTATATCAAAAGGAGATGGATGGCTAAGATTCAAATGGAATATGATGCATGGGGAAGAGTAAAAGTAGATGGGCACCCCCTTTCTTGGACTTTAGGCACCCCATTTCCCAAGGCTCATCATGTCTCTCCTTTAATTCAAATTTTGGATGTCCTTTTCCTCCTTTCCAAACTTAAAGTTTGGATTCCTCCTTTTCAAACTTTGAATTCGAACTTTTGAACTTTCCTTTCCCTCCAATCAAAATAATTTGAATTCTTTATTTGACTTGGTCAAAATGGTGATGACCCTTTTGCCCCCAACTTCTTTTGTAATTGCCTTCGGTGTCCTACACACACATAATTGCACTTTAGTCCATACAAATTATCACAATGTGCACATAAATCTCAAATGCTCATGATTATGCAATGGAGAATTAATGATCATGGCCCTCAACTTTAATTTATTATTAAATAAGATAATTGAATTAATCAATTTACGTGAAAGCTCCAATTTAAATGTGGAGTTGAGGTTAACTACGAAATATGCATAATTACCTAATTATATGCACATAAAATGGTGTTTATGCGATGTATTGTCATAAGAAATGGAGACTTATCATTTATACGTGGGGGAGGGAAAGAAATTCTAATTTCCCTGAAGGAATTCCTAAAAAAAGGAATTAATTTGAACTACCTACAAAATAGGAAAGGATGCTATTTCTTCTCCTAAAAGATAGGAGAGAGGGGCGGCTGCCACTCCAAGTGGGAGAAGGAAAGGGTGGGGGGCGCCCAACCCTAACCCTAGGGAGGGGGCACACTTCCCAAGGTGGGCCCACAAGTGGTGGGGGCGGCCAACCCAAATGGGCCTAGAGAGTGAACCACAAGGTGGCCCACTAACCCCTATAGCAGCCTCCTAAACACAAATGTGACCCAAATAAAGTCTAGTTGGCCCCAAATTGGCCTACAATGGTCCAAAATAAAAAGGAATAAAAGACTATGAGCTCCAAACTAGCTCTCCATAGCAATCTCCAAGCCATAGCGAAGACCACGAGTCCCGTACAGTGCTACGCGACTTGTAGTGTCGCTCAGCCGCTTCGCGCCTATCACTAGCTCGGGTGTCCTCACCAATTCTCCCCGGGTGGGAAGAACTCGACCCCATCGAGTAAGGGTCTCGGTCGCTCCGGTATCGCTCGAACAAGTCTGGATCTATCCTTTAAAGCTCTGTCCCAGTGATCCATGTGTCCTCAGGCGTAGACCGTCCTCTCCAACGAACCAAGTAGCAGTGATACGCGCCACTCCTAGTGGTAGTCACCTGCTCATCGAGTATAGACTCTATCCGCTCACGCTGCTGAGGTGACAGGGCTGGAAGTGGACTCTCAGGGGATGGCTCGCTCACAATGGGTGGAGAAGGCCCAAATAACTCACTGGGGATCACTGCCGGGTCCCTGTATGCAACTAGATCCGAGATGTTGAATGTGGAGGTAATACCATAGTCCTCCGGCAAGTCTACAACATATGCATTGGATCAAACTCGCCTTAAAACTCTAAAGGGGCCAGCACCACGAGCCAGTAATTTCTTCACGGCTCCAGCTGGAAACCGTTCCGGTCTGACCCAGATCATGACATGATCTCCCTCTTGGAACTCGCGAGGGTGTCTATGAGCGTCAGCCAATTCTCTATATCGTGCATTGCTGGACTCAAGGTGGTGATGATGATGCAGACTCAGAACTAGTGGTGTGGACTCATATCTATGCGAATGCAGGGGTGGTCCTGGACATCCAAACATGGACCTAGCATGTCTATGATACCTACCTGACTGGACAACACGGGGAGGACCTGGACAACCAAAGTTGTACCTATCATACACATGTGTTCTACTAGATGTGGTAGACTCTGAGGGACCAGTATGTCCAAACTCACTCACTATGTAACCCCTATATGACTGTGGACATGATGATGCATGAGAGAGAGATTGGGGCTTCCTTCTTGCCAAGCTCTGGAGTGTGAATGCATGCGTGGAAGGGGTGTGATAATAGACCTCCTCAACAAGGTGGGGGAAAGAATGCGAGTCGAGAGGCTCACTAGGGAGGGGATCAAAAGGGTCAAAGAAATGATGACCCCTCCCGACAGGTCCCTTCACTATACTTGCCCATGTTCGACATTCACCCAGGTGCAGATGGTCACCTTCAGGCACTCTGATGGATGGGGCAAGGGCCTCATGAGGAAGGCAGGGAAGGCAAGGTTTCCTCCATCGAGATAGTAATGCTAAACGAGGGGACACAGTCAAGCTCATCGAGTAAGGGAAAGAACAAAAGGACCTCGGAGGTGATATGACCTATGGTGTACGTCGAGGTAATGGTCCCCAAAGCAGGGAGCATGAAGCTATGACTATAGGGTTGGTCAGACCCTAAGGCCAACATATATGTCAACTCCCATTGACAATCTAAACTCCTAAGAAAGTCCTTTACATTGTCTACAAAATAGAAGGAACGAAATGTGGTGTGAAAGGAGTTAAGTGGCACAGTTAAGGGGCACAAAATAGTCCTTTACATTTATCCTTGTAGTAGATAGTCAAAAAAAAAAATAAAAACAAAATGCGTAGGAGAAATACAAGATATATTTTTAATTTTTTTGACGTTGTTGGCTCGCGAGATGTTTTTCCTTGCGGCGGTGACACACACTCACCTTTTACAGAAGGCCGAGATAGGTCGACTTGACACACAGGGATTCCGGGGATATTGACAAT
Organism: Amorphophallus konjac; assembly: GCA_022559845.1. Taxonomy (NCBI): domain Eukaryota; kingdom Viridiplantae; phylum Streptophyta; class Magnoliopsida; order Alismatales; family Araceae; genus Amorphophallus; species Amorphophallus konjac. The sequence continues at coordinate 184,403,070 of CM040120.1, forward strand.
AAGGTGAAAAGAACGATAGGAACGCACAAGAAATAATCACGTATGGTTAATTATTCTGAAAAACTTGGACATGGATGGCTGGATGGAATGCGGGCGTGCCAGTCGATTTCCCGACGATCACCTGCAGAACCAAGTGTTTGATTGGCATCGGGGAAGTTGGGGCGCCGTGGGTACCATTATGCTGGAGCAGTTGGGTGTTGTTAAGATCAAGGCGACCGAATGGCGCGTGCACCACTGTGGCTGGAGCGGTCGGGTGCTGTTGAGACAGGGGCGGCCGTGCGCTGTTGAGACTGGAGCGGTCGGACGGCGTGAGTACAACCATGATTAGAGCAACAAGGTGTTGTTGAGCTTGGAATAACCGAGGGCCGTGGGCACCATTGTTACTAGGGCAGTCGAGGCCGTGGGCGTCACTATGACTGGAGTAACTAGGTGCTGTTGGCACGATTATGATTAGAGCGGTCGGTGTCCTAAGCGCGGCTGTGATTGGGGCGACCAAGCACCATTGAAACTGGGAGAGTTGGGTACCATGGACATCGTTGCTGGAACGATCAGGTGCCATGAACGCTGTAGAGACTAGAGTGGCTGATGTAGACACGCCATTCCTGACGTCTCCTGAGAAAGTCTCATATTACTATACAACGCCCCGCAACGGCTTACGCGTTTTGAATCACTTGAGTGCTTCCTTTTCTTGAGTCTTCTTCCGCCCTTTTCGGCATCCGGAATCGTCTCGTCACGGCATTCGGACGGCATCAACACCAATCGGACGCATCAGAGGTTCCGAAACCAGGAAGGGTGTCTGCCGGGCGGCCGCCAACGCCTGAACTGAGGACCCGGGTGGGTCTTTATGGGGGCGTCCAGGCCCCTGGACTCCCCCATTCTTTTAATTTATTTTTCAAAGCCCAAAACAAAATAGCAAATAATATATTAATGGAGGCGTCCAGTCCCCTAGACGCCTCCATAAAAACAAATATAAAAAATATATATGCCAGTTGGCATAAAAAGATAAAACAAAATAAAAAATAATATATTAATGGAGGCGTCCAGGCCCCTGGACGCCTCCATAAAAACAAGTATAAAAAATATAAAATGCCAGCTTTGGCATAAAAACAAAACAAAAAATAAAAATAATATATTTATGGAGGCGTCCAGGCCCGTGGACGCCTCCATCAACTCCCTCACGGGCGCCGGCCACCGAACAACGGTTTGTCGTGCGTGAAAAAATCCAAATTATGGAGACGTCCAGCCAGCTGGACGCGCCCATTTCTGCATCACGAGGCGCCGCTCACAAAACCACGCGTTGTGCCAAACCGCGTGCGGCCGTCGGGGGTGTTCGGTGGACCTATTGGAGGCGTCCGGGTCCCTGGACGCCTCCATAAAAATATTCCGAACAAATGAATAAAAATAGAATAAAATATCTTTTTTGCCCTGATGGAGGTGTCCAGGGTCCTGGACGCCTCCACCCTCCGGAGCCCTATAAATAGAGGCCCACCCCCTCAGTTCTGGGAGAGCTTCTAAGAGATCCGATAGGCTGCCGGAGCCCAGAGGCTACCGGAGTCATTTTCTAACCCGTGGGGTCTTTTGTAGGTGGAGGTTCTGTCGGCTTCTCGGGTGCCCACGCTCGCGAGAGGAAGGTCGTCTTCATCCACCGCGCTTCCACGTCATCCCTACGCTGCCGGAGCTCCGCCGGATTTCACCCTCGGCTCATCCAATAAGCCCTTTCTTCCCCTTTTTCTCCATAGTTCTTTACATTCATCATACTGCATCCTCTATCTCCCTATATAAGGGCGCCGTCTCTTGCATACTTCTTGCATTCATCATCACATTTTCCTCCTACTCGAGTCCGAGAGGGGTTTAAAACCACACCAACCAGGTGTGTGTCAGGTCACGATCTCGTTACTTTTATTGCAAGGAATTGTTACTACACTGCCATTTTCTAATTCCGTTCGTTTATTATCTACTGTTTTGCAAGGGTAACCAAGGAAAGCCCTCTCCGTCGGCCGGCCGAAGGGGGAGGAAGAAGCAACCCGCCATCGCCCGCTCTTGAGGTAGGCGCGATCATTTTCTTTATTTGGGGTCTTTTGGCCCCTGGCGATCACATCTTGTTCTCGAGGCCGCGGCGAGTCACTTCCCCAATGGCCGTTTAAATTCCTGTTCTTATATTCTCTTTATATTCTGTTGTATTCTGCTCATATTCTCGAGACCGCGGCGAGTCACTTCCCCAATGGCCGTTTAAATTCCCGTTCTTATATGTTATATTCTTATCTATTCATATTCTCGAGGCCGCGGCGAGTCACTTCCCCAATGGCCGTTTAAATTCCCGTTCTTATATATTATATTCTTATCTATTCATGTTCTCGAGGCCGCGACGAGTCACTTCCCCAATGGCTGTTTAAATTCCCGCTCTTTATATTCTCCTTATATTCTGTTATATTCTTATCTGCTCATATTCTCGAGGCCGCAGCGAGTCACTTCCCCAATGGCCGTTTCAATTCTTGCTATTTAATTTCTGCACCATTCCCGTCCCCCCCGAGGTCGCGGCGAGTCACTTCCCGCTATGGCCGTTTAACCCCCATATCTTGCTATATTACATTTGTCCCGCTCGCCCCGCCGGAGCAATCTCCCGTGGTGGCCCCTTCTCTCTTCTCTTATTTCTGTGTTGCAGCAAACAAAAAGAGGAGCCCGCGCGCTCCGTGTCCTCTCCGCTTCCCCGAACCGCGTGACGTCGCTCACAGATTGGCGATCACGGTGGGACTTCTACTGCTTCCTTTCGGCTACCCTTGCAAGTTCGGCACCATCCGTGCCTCTCCACCTTGGCGCCCGCGCGCGCCCCCGTTGTGCTCACGGCAGCACTGTCAGTTTTGATTGGTTGTTTGTTTATTATATGTCTGTTATTTCTGTTATTTTCTCACTCCATATCTCTGTTAGCATTTCATTGCATGCATCCATCCCTCTTTTCTATCCTTTTTTCATTTTTTTTGAGGATCACCCTTTCCCGGTGAAGGAAGGACTCTCCGTTTGGGAATTCCTCTGAACGGACTAGAATCTCCTACACTGGGACCTCCATAAGTCCCCGACATCGAAGAATCTCCTCTTCGTTCACTGGGCTGGTTGTACCATTGAAGTTCCCCGGAGTTAGTCATTTCATTCGTGGTGAGACGAGAGACCCTAGCTGACACGGCGGTGAAACAAAAATAAACTAGGGTCCCTATTTTGTGTGAACTTCGGATCTCGCTAAAAACACAAAAAAAAATCATCAAAATCAAAACACAAAAAAAGGCGTAAAGGCATCCACTTGTTTGATAATCTCTACTACCTACTTGCTAGTGTATGTTTTTACGTTCTGGGAAAACTGTGAGCATGGCTCACGAGTCTTTTGAGGAGAACCACCCTAGTTGTGGTTTGTCAGCCGACCCGCGAGTCTATGCTATGGACTCGGGTCCTTCTCATGAGCCCTCGCATGAGGTGCAGGTTATTGCCGGGGACACGTCCCCACCACAAGATATCTCTTCCTTACTGGGCGTCCTCGCCAACATGGAGCTTACCTCTGAACAGCTCCGGGCCTTCCAAGCCATTCTGAAGGGGAAATCTGTTTCCCCCACGCCCCAGGAATCAACTCCGGCCATTGCACCTCTCCAAGAGTCCGTGCAGGCCATTCCATCTCCTTCATTGGCGCAAGCCATCCAGTCTCCCTCGCTTTAAGGACAAGCGAGCCAACAACCACCCTCATTCCAGTTCCCGTCACAATCTCAAACTCCCGTTGTTCCCCACATACCGCTTCAGCCGGGGCCAACTGTCGGCGGTTCGACAGCTCCCTCTCATTCGGGGTTCCCCCCTCAAGTCTACGGGAGACAATTTCTCCCCCAGTGGCAAGTGCCACCTTCACCCCCAGAGGAGCTTGCTCAATCGCTCCTCAATAGGTTCAATCGTATGGACGAGCAGTTTCAAAATCTGAGAAGAATGGTGGACGTGAAAGCCACCCCGGAGGTTGCTTTGCCAATCCTTCCCGTCATTCATCTTCCTCCCTCCGAAATGCCCACGTACCGCAGATACAATGGTACCGGCAACCCCTTCATTCACCTCAAGGATTTCAAGTATGAATCCTCCTATTGGCAAAACGATCAGAGGTCCCTGGCATACCTCTTTCAGAGATCATTGGATGGTCCCGCGCTTGAGTGGTTCTATTCCTTGGAGCCCCGCGAGGCCAAGAATTTTGAAATAGTCCAGAGAAGGTTCTTGCAGAAATATAGGGATAGGGTCGGTCCCTCACTCTCCATTACCGACCTAGTGGCCGAAAAGATGAAACCCGACGAGGATTTTATCCGCTATGCTGATAGATGGAGGTCTCTGGCGGAAAGAATAAGGGACACCCTCTCCGAGCCCGAACAAGTGAAGATGATTGTGTCTAATGCAACCCCACAGTTCAGACACGTCCTGGCCATGAATAAACTTACTACAATGGAGGAACTCTATGAAAGGGCCCGGTACATCCAAACTCAGTTAAAAGACTCCCCCATTATGAACATGTTTGAGTCACCGAAGCCCAAAGTGGTCAGAAAGATAGGCGCTGGTGTCCCGGGCGGAGCCACAGAAGGGGTCGTGACAAATGAGCAAGTGGGTGCGGTGAACAATGCCAATTATGCAGTCAACCCAAGGCCTCCACAAATGCCCCGACTCCCCCTCCAACCAGGTCCTTTCCCTCTTCGTCCTCCACCCCAAAATAATCCACCCCAGGATAATATGCCTCCATTACGTCAACCCCAGCAACAACAACCACAACCTCAGCAACAACAACCACCGCTTCAGTACAACCAAGTTCCACCCCCGGGGAACTATGGTCCCCAACAGCAACAAAGGAGGTCGCTCGGTCCCAAGAGAGCCTACTATCCACCAATGCCAGAAACCTTAGCAGACATTTTTAATGCCCTCATGGCATCAAACCAACTCGCCCTACCCAGAGAAAGGCCCGTGTGGCCCCCAAATGTTGATACCTCCAAATACTGCGTCTACCATAGGCAGCCAGGACACACAGTAGATTACTGCTTCCATTTCAAAGATTACATCCACGATATGAATGATGAACATCAAATAGATTGGGATGAAATGAGACGATACGTCGCCGCTCTTAAGGCTAGGAGACCTCCTCATAGGCCACAGCAGCAGTTACAACAGCAGCAGCAGCAGCAACCACAACAACAACAACAGCCTCAGTAGGCCCCACAACAACATCCCGACATGGGCATAATCCAGAATCCATTACCGGAGCACCAACAGCCCAATCATCAGGTTAACCCCATCTCCTCCTTCCCGGAAGTCGGGAGAGAGCAGGTGTGGCACCAGGAAAGTACCTCCACTCTTTCTACCGCCAATCCTATCATCACGCAACACCCTTGCCTTGCCCGGGTAGCACCTCTCTCTCATCAACCCGCGTCAGTATCGCCTTCACCATTTCCACTACCATTACGCCCTCTCATCTTCTCCCACTCCCCCACTTTACCATCCACCTCTACCACATTTACCCCTACGCCTTCTAAACCCCTTATCATCCGTCAACCATACGTAACCCCATCTTTCTCCACCATATTACCACTAATGCCTTCAAAACCACTCATTACCCATCACCCACCTCAAAATCATTACCCGCTTCAAGCCCTACCCACTTCTACTTCGTCTCCACCTCCACCTTCCAGACCCCTTATCCTTCATAATCCACGCGATATCCCCTCTACCTCCACCATGCCTCCACCTAACAAACCCCTCATCAGAATCCCTGCTCCCGTCATCACCCCTGCTTCATCAACCATTCCTCCACCACTACCCCTCAAACCTCTGTTAAAACTCACTGCTACCCCCACAGAGGTACAAAAGCCGCAGGCAATGGTGCTCCGGAGTGGAAGGATTTTTCACAGGGTTTTCCCCCACAACAGTCAGAATCCTGAGCAATCTCAGCCAGAGAAGGATGATGGAGAACAACCAGAAAGAGCTATCCCTGGAACACAGTATGATTTATTGAAACACTTGGACAAGACACCTGCTCGGATCTCCATCTTGGAGCTACTTCAAAGATCCACATCCCACCAGGCGGCCTTGATGGAATACCTTCAAAAAGTCATGGTTAATGAAGACCTCCCCGTGGAGAAGATTTCGACCGTCCTGACCCCAACGGACACACAACCGGTCATCATGTTCCACAACTACGAGCTCGCTCCCAAGGAGGCTCGAAAATATGCACTGTGCATTTCAATAAAAATTAATGGGGTATCCATAAACCCGTGTCTTGTGGACACGGGTGCGTCCATAAATGTGATCTCCATGAGCACTCTTCAGTTGTGTGGGGTCGATGAGGAACAAATAAGACCTTCCTCGATCACGGTCACGGCATATGACAATAGCAAAAGGCCGCCGCAGGGGATGATTATTCGGAAGGCAGAACTAGGCCCCATGTCAATTCCCACAGAATTCCATGTCCTCGACATGGACCCCACATTCAAGGCTATACTGGGTCGCCCTTACATTGAAGCCATGGACGCTGTGCCTTCCACCAACCATCAGTGCCCGAAGTTTCCTTACAATGGGAGAATTATTAAAGTGGTCAGTACACCTGTCCTTCACACAGTGGATGCTATCAACACCTCTCTGCCCTCTGTTTGGCCGTCTCATCGACCCATATTGTCACTACTGGACGTACGTGATTCATCTCACGTTCCACTAGCACCAAAGGAGCCGGTCAGGACAACCGCAACATCATGTCTCCCTTTTCACTCCAAAGGTTGGGAGATTCTGAGGAACATCGACTATCAACATGGTAAAGGTCTGGGCGCACAATTACAGGGTATGCTCAAACCGCCAAAGGAAATTAGGACGAACCGTAGGTTTGGCCTAGGCTTCAAAGGACCATTCAAGGCGGATTGGAAGCCCCTCACATGGACTCTATCAAACCACTTCAACAGAGGGCCCGTTGTTCAGATGGGAGATTACCCACGAGAAGCATATGGGGGATCACATGCTGTATATTTGGCTGAAAAATGTCCGAGGATCACCAAAAGAGGCAAGATCAAAGATCCGGAATGCGGGTGGAACAAATGGTTTGACATACGGGACATTTCCGTTGCACTGGAAAGGATGTTCTCGTCTCCGCAGCTTGAAGGACCACCATTGATCTCCCAAACACCAGAGAATATTACCACTCTTGCCAAGGTTCCAAACTATCCTCGTCCTCGCCAGAAGGACCCTGTCATCAACAGATCTTCATTCGTCCTCAACATTACCGTCAACGGCTCATTAGCCGCCATCTTCTCCATCCACTCGTCTCAGCCTTTGCTGATATCGTCTTCCTGGGCCAGACAGTTGTCTGATGATCTTCCCAGGTCCCCTTCTTTGCTTACATACCTACGCGGGCTTTTCAACCCGCGCCAGGTCTTCAACCATGATCTGCTCTATGAGCCTCACAATCCTCTAGCCATAACCACTTTTCTCTCTCCTCCAATCTCTTTTCACTGCTTTGTCATTCAAAATGAAAACGAAAAAAAAACGTCAATTTTCAAACTCCCCAACAACACATCTTCGTTGAGGAAACCTCCTACATCTCCCACGGGTGCGTACCGCCCTGCGGACCACCCGTCCAAGGTCCGATGAGCGACCTTTTCTACCCCTCTTCTGAGGGGTCTTCTCCTGTACATCCTACACCATCCTCTTCGTCTTCCTCTTCTTCTGTAAATATTGTCAGTCAATCTAGGAATGATAGGCCAAGGGTAGTACCTAGGAAGAAATCCAAGGGTAGGCAGATCCCTCGTCGATTCCTTCTGGATTTGGCCGCCAGGTGTCAGGCCCTTCTTGCCATCCCCCAGTTGTTAGAAAATCCCATCCAGCTACCGAAATAGAATGTGAGGGCGACTGTGCATTTGATGAAGGGTATGGAGTCTACGAGATCACGGATGAAGAATGCCCCACTGAAGATGAGGGTGAAGAATATGAGGATGCGGCGGGCGCATACGCAAGTGGAATGAGGAGATTCGACGAGCCGTCAACCGCCGTAGAAGAATCCACCAAAGAAGTCAACTTAGGAACTGAGGAAGACCCTAGGATCATCCTCATAAGTGACAACCTACCACCCTCTGAAGAAGAGGCATTAATTGAAGTTCTCAAGGAATATAAGGACACGTTTGCATGGAGCTATGAGGATATGCCGGGTCTGGATTCAACCTTGGTCGAACACCGTTTAACCCTAAAACCAGGGTCCGTCTCGGTAAAAAAAAGGTTAAGGCGTTTCCACCCTTAGATGGCTTTGAAAATGAAAGAAGAGGTCGATAAGCTCCACAAAGCCAGGTTCATTAGAGTCGTTCTTTATCCTCAATGGGTGGCGAATATTGTCCCGGTCATGAAAAAAGATGGGAAAGTCAGGATTTGCATCGACTTCCGGGACCTTAACCGTGCGTGTCCAAAGGACGATTTTCCCTTGCCTCACATTGATGTGTTGATCGATAACACAGCAGGTTATGAGACCCTCTCATTCATGGATGGATTTTCAGGATATAATCAAATTCGTTTGGCAGAAGAGGATCAGGAAAAGACGTCATTCACTACCCCTTGGGGAACATATTGTTACGTGGTCATGCCGTTCGGATTATAGAATGTTGGAGCTACTTACCAAAGAGCTATGATGGCCATATTTCATGACATGATGCACATATATCTGGAAGTGTATGTGGATGACTTATTGGTAAAATCAAGGACCAGGATGGAACATCCAGAAGTTTTGGCTAAGGTCTTGCAGAGGTCAAGGGAGTTCCAATTGAAAATGAACCCGAAAAAGTGTGTATTCGGTGTGTCGTCAGGTAAATTGCTGGGGTTCATTGTGAGTAAAAGAGGGATCGAGATAGATCCCGACAAAGCCAAGGCTATCAGGGATATGCCGCCTCCCAAGAATTTGAGGGAAGTCCGAGGTTTAATCGGGAGGTTGCAGTTTATTCGTCGGTTTGTGTCCCAACATTCACAAAGGTGTAGACCTCTCTACGAGTTGACCAAGCCAGGAGTAGAATTCCACTGGAATTCTAAATGTCAGAAAGCTTTTGAAGGGTTGAAGGAATATCTGGCTAGTCCACCCGTTCTCATTCCACCTAAACCAGAAAAACCTCTGATCCTTTACATCTCAGTCTTGGATGACTCCGTGGGAGCCGTCCTCGCACAAGCTGATGAAGAAGGCAAGGAACGGGTAACCTATTACTTGTCCAAACTTCTCAATCCCTGTGAGCAGAAGTACACCGTCATGGAGAAAACCTGTGCTGCCCTCGTTTGGGTAGTGCAGAAATTGAAGCACTACTTCTTGGCTCATGAGGTCCACTTGATTGCTCGAATGAATCCTATCAAATTCCTTCTGGAGAAAGCCGTCCTTACGGATAGGCTAGCACGCTGGCAAAGTTTTCTCTCTCAGTTCGACATCACCTACATCCAGCAAAAGGCGATTAAAGGCTATGCCATAGCCGAGCATCTTGCTCACCATCCTCTTCCCAAGTTCGATCCCGTCCAATCAGAGTTTCCAGATGAGGAACTAATGTCCATCAACCAATCAGATGAGCCAATGTGGACGCTATATTTTGATGGAGCTCTGAATTCTCAAGGGAGAGGAATCGGCATCGCCCTCCTGTCGCCTGAAGGCCTCACATTCCCATTGGCATACCAGCTCAAATTTCCAGTCACCAACAATATAGCCGAATATGAAGCCCTTCTAGCTGGCCTAGAACTCGCTCATTCTTTTCGTATCACTGAGTTGCGAGTCGTAGGTGATAGTCAACTCATCCTTCGCCAGGTGCTCACTAAATATCGCACTCGCGATCCCAAACTCAAGCCATACCAAGAACTCACTGCTGCCTTTGCCAAACTGTTCACAAAACTGATCTTTGTTCATGTCCCTCGTCATCAGAATATTCTCGCCGATGCCCTCGCCTCGTTGGCATCATCCATAAGGTTCCCTCTAGGAAGATGGTTTAAGTCCATTTCCATCTACAAACTTACGCCCCTGCAATCGATGATGCTTCCTACGTAAACATCAAAGACAGGATAGCAAGAAGATCCTGCAGGAAGATATCCTTGAGAAGAGGGAAATCATGTTGGCAGAGGTCGAAGAAGAACTGGCTGATGAAGAGAAACCATGGTTCTATGAAATCGTCAAATACTGCCAAGATCAGTCTTATCCTGAAGGGGCCACCACAGAGGACAAGAAAGCCATAAGAAGGGTGGCTCAGAAATACACATTGGTTGGAGGTCTACTCTATAGGAGGAGCCTTACTGGTATTCTGTTAAGATGTCTTGGTGACGATGAGGTTTGGAAATGTGTAGAGGAGACGCACTCGGGTGTGTGCGGTGGCCACGTGAATAGTCAGATGCTCACCAAGAAGATCATTCGGCAAGGCTTTTACTGGCCCACTATGGAAGAGGATTGTGCTGTCTATGTCCGTAGGTGTGTCAAGTGTCAACTTCACGCCGATAAAATCCACTCACCATCTTCCTCACTTCACCCAATATCCTCCCCGTGGCCTTTCTCCATGTGGGCATTCGACGTCATTGGTCCCCTAGGTGATCCCAATTCCCTCACCAAGCAGAAATCTTTCATCCTTACTGCGACGGAATACTTCACCAAATGGGCCGAAGCTGAAGCTTACGCGGAAATCAAGGTGTCAACAGTCTGCAAGTTCATCATGAAGAACATCCTCGCCAGATTCGGCGTCCCAAGCACGATCGTCACCGACAATGGGCCACAGTTCATTTCTCAGGACCTACAGGACCTCTGCAAAAGGTACGCAATTACATTGCATCATTCATCGCCTTATTACCCACAAGGTAATGGCCAAGCGGAGGCCACCAATAAAACATTGCTCAAAATCATCAAAAAACCTGTGAGTCTAGTAAGTTTTCAGACTGGCCAGAAAAGCTTATCGAAGCAATATGGGCCTATCGCACTTCAATCCGTACCCCCACCGGGCAGACTCCATTTGCCCTTACTTATGGTATGGAAGCGGTAGTCCCGTACGAGACTCTGATCCCTTCTCTCAGGGTACAATTGGACGAGGAATTTCCCCTCGACGATCGTCGTAATTCACTCCTCGCCCAGTTGGAACTCTTGGATAAGAAGCGAATGGCCACTGCCGAACACGCGCGTGTATATCAAAATAGACTCGCTCGCTTTTACCAAAAGAAAGTCGTTGAGAGAAAATTCAAAGTCGGTGAGATGGTCGTAAAAAGAATTTTTGTCAAACCTGGAGGGCCGCGTTCTAAGCTCCAACCCAATTGGGAAGGACCATTTGTAATTCAAGCCGTGTACCCTGGCAACGCCTACAAGCTAGTCAACGCCGAAGGGACCGAGTTATCCCACCCTTGGAATGGGCTTTATCTTAAGAAATACTACCCTTAGCACAAAACAAACAAAAAAAATGATGAAAAGATAAAAAACATCAAAAACAAAGAAATATTGAAAACCACTAAAAATATGGAAAATTCAAAATGCCGATGCCTGGCAGTCACCATGTAGTTAAGTCCCTGCATCTAACCTTCATGTTAGGATAGGGCCCATTAAGGCTTGGTAGGCACCGGGTCTTGGTTTGCCAGAACCGTGGAGATCCCTGTCCGGCCACGTCGGCCTATGCTCGCTCGAAGGAAGCTAACATGTGCTCACTTATGTATTTTATTCAAAAAAGTCGGTAGCATCACCTACGGTGGGGCCCCACCCAGAAGATCTCCGGAAGCTGTAATCTTTATTCTTTTCTCTTCGACCAAATGAGACAGTCGGCGCCCTTAAAACGCTGAGCATGAGAAACCGAAACTCAAACCCCAAAGGCAAGAGTAGGATCCATTTCCTCGAGCATCGATCAGAGCACGAGAAGAGGGCAGTGTCCCCGCAGGCATACGAAAAGGGAGCCCACAAACGTCAAACGACTATATCTCCCTCACAAAAAGAAATACAAAATCAAAATCAAGAGAAAAGCCTGGTCGTGACCGTGCCTGTTGCGATAAACGGAACCCCTCAAAGCAAAAGTCTGAATCCACAAAAGGGGGCCGTGGAATGTAAATGCTCGAGATTTGGTCCGAAGTTGTCCGAAAGGAAAGAGTTAATGGCCCTTATTCGCTCGCCGGGTTAACGGCTTTGCCGATCCTCTCAGGAGGTTTATCCCCCACGCTCTTCCTTCTTCCTCTAAAGATGAAGGTTCGATGGAGTTTCTGAAGGTGAAAACTGCCTAGGGTCTGCGACCTTATTTTAATATACACATATGGTTGCCTACTTTGAAAAGCAAAAGCTATCGCTGCGAAGGAGTCTCCGGGTTTCTGGCTGGTCAAGACCCCTGTTTACCACCTTGATGTCTTCTTATTTAACCTCGGGCTTAGGCCAATGCAAGCGCGTCACCTATGGGTGCGACGGCGTCTGATTCCGGGTCAGCGTCGCGCGGTTGGTCGTTAGGGTTCCAGGGTGTTCCATCATATACCATCTAGAGTTGTGAGGAAACAGACCCGGGTCGGGCAAATCATTTACCTCGAACACCTTTTGGGTGAATCCCTGTGGTCGGAAGCGACTGGGAGCCTAAGCATGGCATGACGGTATTATCATCAGGGTAAGTCTTAGCCGGTGGGATCATCATTCGAGGGGTATAGAGGCCCAAATCAACCTAGATGTGCACTTAGGATACCTAGGAGGTTAGTAAGAAACCCCTGTCTCACGTAGGTTAGATGCCATTTGGGTGCTTGCCAGGTGTTAAATTTTTTTTTGAAATGATAAAAACAACAAAAAAAATGGAAAAGAGAAAATGTACATATTTGCAAACAAAAAAATTCTTTTTTATGATAAAAAAATGCCAAATATAAAAAAGAAAACAAATCAATTTTGCATGATTGCATTTTCGTGCAGCATCTCACTTTAATACCGCTTGCATTCGTGTGCTTACCTGTCGCATTTATCATCACCACTTCTTTCCCTTGCCTTCGTTAAAATAAAGGCTTGGCCCCTTGACCAGTTATCAAGGACAGTCACAGTGACCATTTGCTTATTGAGCAAGGGGCCAAGTCAGAACAGAAATTCTGATTTGTTTGTTTCAGTGATATGTGCAGGGATTCAGGCAACAGAAGCAAAGGTGAAAACCAAACAAACCGAACCTTGTATTTTATTCCAAAAACCAAAAAAATTACATCAAGTTCCGCCCTCTCTCTCTGCATTACTCGTCCCACTACTCTCCGGGTAAAACGCTCTCAAAGGTGCTACCCAACTACGAAAAGCGGTACTCCTACCGCTCTGTACTCCCCTTCCTATTCCCACATCCCGGCGTTGATCCACGAAAGTAGCAGAGAAGCTACCAACACGAAAGCCACGCTCTCGTGCTCTTCGGTAGCGCTCCTCACCATCTCTCAGCCACTGTTCAGCAAGACCAAGGCTGATTCGGAGTTCGAATAGTTGGGCCTCCATGGCCCTTCGTTCCTCCCTTTCAGTCAATCTGTTGGCTCTTTCTCTCTCTGCGTCTCTTTCTTCTCTGCACGTTCTCTCTCACGGTCTTCCCTCTCCAACTGGAGAGTGATCCTCAGTTCCACGGCATCCCTAGAGGAGTCGTCATCAGGATGACTCCGCAGTTCCCTCTCCAGTTCTGCTATCCTAGCCTCCTTCTGCGCAGCTTGGGCAAGCGCTTCTTCCGTCTCCTTTTCCTACCGAGTGTACCATCTCAGATACGCGATAAGGCGTAAACAAAGAGAACTCAACACTGAAACTTTTACCTGTATACAGAGCATCCCTTCTGCCTCCGCAGCACGCTGCGTGGCGTGAGCAAGTTGCTCATGAAGCAAGTCAAGTTCTGAGGTGGGAATCCACAAGCTGGAAGAGGCACCACCTACTCCCATCGCTGGGGAAGCCGCGCCAATCTGGGCATGCTACGACCACGTGAATTAGCAGCCAACATCTGGAATCTGGGTTTTAATTAGGAACGTACTGTACACCTACCAAGGCGCTCGTAGCTCCGCGGGCATCGCCCAACTGTTGCTCCATCTCTGCCAAGCGAGTTCGTAAATTCGCTATCATCGGCATCCCGGATATCCTGCAGCCATACGAGTCGCATTTCACCAGAAAACCAAAAAAAGGAGAAAGAAGAAAGAGAAAAAGGGGAAACCTACCTCCACAAGTCCCCGGGGTTGGAGCCGCTCTGCGTACTTTGTCCTATATAGACGCAAGTAGTCCTCGCTATCCCGGCATGTGATTCTACAATCGTGCCACCCCGTTGCCAGTCCTCATACTATTCAGGGAACCGCACGCGCCAGTCAATGCAGGTCGCCGGTCCTCGCGTCTTTCTCCCAACACGAGGTGGCGCAGCCTGAATCCACCCATTCCTGAGCCAGTCCTAAAGTCCTCATAACCAATCGTAGCCGAAGCGGCTCGATTTCATTAGGCAGTGCATCCACAGTTCCCGTCCGAAACTGGGTACGACTTGTTAGAACCCACGGCTGGTCGGCATCGACCATGTCTGAGTAGGGTCTCCAGTTTACCATCGCTGCAGGGAACTCCTGTAGCTCCTGCCTTAGCACCATCAGTTGGTAGGTTAGGGGTGCCGCACTCATGATGGGTTCCCACCGCCTGGCTAGCGGCACCATCGCGGGTCGCCAATGTCGAGCTCTCCCCATAGGGAGGTAATAATAGCTCCACAGCTGCTCGGCGCAGGTCATCAGTACCTTGCAAAAACACACAAAAAAAATACAAAACAAGCAAAACCAAAAATACCTGGATGAATGGTGTGAAACCACTCACAGTCATCTCACGATCCGCTTCTTGGAACAGGCCTGCAAACAAGTGTGCCAGCATGGCAGCTCCCCAGGCATAGTACCCTACTCTTTCAAGGTCTGATAGTAGCTCCAGGAAGCGACATTGGATACCGTCCCCTTTCGAGCTCAGTACCAATCTCCCCAAAAGGAAGAGGAGAAATCTCCTCAAATCTATGTTGCATCTTTCCCAGTTGCCAAAATCTATGCAGTACACGGCACGGCATCCTATTTCCATCCTTTCCATGAACTCTTCTGAGGATTCGTCATCCCGCCGACGAGTGTCGGTGAGCCCTAATGCATCCATGAGGGACGCCCTAGCTACCGACCTATTTTTCCGACCATCTAGGTCCAAACCCAGTAACTTCTGGGCACCTTCTCGGTAATCTGCATAAGTGACCCCAGTCACTGCCTCACCCTCCACCTTCAGGCTTGTGATCCGGACCACATCCTCCAAGTTGGGCACCATGTGCCCCCAGGGCATCAGGAATGCCCGACTCACTGGGTCCCATCTCTCACACAAGGCTTGGATCAGGACCAGGTCGAGCTGGATCGGCTCGATCCGAAGAAAGGTGCCAAAACCCATCACGTCTAACCTGGCCTTCTGAAAATCTGGGAGACCTCGGTATGCTGCCACTACCAACTCCCATGAGATCTGTGATTTCATCACACTCTACGCATGCAGGGAATGGAAAGGAGGTTTGGTCAGAAAGAAAGGAAGAAAAAAAGAAGAATGAAAAAAAGGGGCAGGAAAACTTGGCTTACGAGTTGTGATTGGGCCCTTTCGCTGAAGTGCCCTTCGAGGTCCGAAAGCCTCCTGGAACTACTACCACTGGACCTGCTTCTCTTCGAGGAGTGGGAAGATTCGCCCTCCATCCAACTCTCAGAATTTTGAACTCCTCCTCTCCCGTGAGAACTTGTGCTCCTCGAGTTAGCTCTTGATATACCTGGGAGGATAAAAGGGACACGAATTTATAGAAATGGAAGGAGTGCAGGCCAAGATTGCCTCCATCACCTGTTAATGATAGCCCTCACGATGCGATCCCGTGTATCACTTCACCGCTCGCACAGGGTGATTGATTGGATGAAGAATAGGACGACTAGCACCCTATGTTGTCTAGGGATACCCTATCATGTTTTGGAGGACGCCCGCAAAATTTGACACAACATCCGGGAAAAGGACTAGGGCCGTCATTATTGACTTCGACGGTAGATTCCTGTGGAAAATGGTCACAACAAGACGTGATTCTCCGCTCGGGGCGGAGTCTCGCAGACCCATCACATGGGAACAGTGCAAAGGAGAGAAGTGTAGGGAAGAAGGAACGCACAAGAGAACAAACAAGCAGCAGAAAATCAAATCACTCCATTCATAATTCTACATAAGCTGTCAAAAACATCATAAACATAAGAGGTGGCGAGTCCACTAGCTCGCCGATCCTCACCATCACTCATCTCTCTGGGCCTCTCCTCCTCTCCCCTGAGGTGAGGGTCCCTCAGAAGCCTCCGGGATCCCGTGCAGTAGCACCTGCCTCGCCTCTTGGCGCCTGCTCCGCAGCAGTGACTCGCTGCTCCTCCCCTGGCGTGGCGAAGAAGCCACTAGCGGCAAAGCGACCGGACTGGCGGAGTCGCTCCCCGAACTCTCGCGCTCTCTCGTAGCGCGTCTCCATCCCTCCTAGCCTCTGCACGACGGCCTGAAGGCCCAGCTGGAGCTCCCTCACTTGGGCCTCCAAGGCCCTCCTCTCGGTCTGATCCCGCTGTCGCTCGGACCTTCTCTCGGCTTTCTCTCTCTCTGCCTCTCTCCTCATCATCTGCAGAAGAACCCTTAACTCCAGGATGTCTGGAGAAGGTCCTCTCCTCACCACGATGTCGCAGCTCCGCTACAGTCGCCACCCAGGCGTCACGCTCCTCTTCCGCCCGGGTCGCGCGGGCCACCGCACCGGCAAGTTGTTCCCGGAGGGAGGCAATCTCGAGAAAAGGGGCCGAGGAACTGGAAGATGCGCCACGAATCATCCCCGCCGTCGCTGTCTGCTGGGCACGCTGGAACAAAATAAACAACGGCCGTCAGTGAAACTCCAAAATCTGAAGATAAAAGTGCGGCACGTAACTTACCAGGAGCGACATCTCATGTTGAGCGACGGCCAGCTGCCGCCTAGCCTCTGACAGTTGGGCGCGCGAGCCGCCGATGCCACGCGTGTCCCCAGCTTGGGGAAGCCCCGCATAACTCTCTCTCTGCCGCCGCAGGAAGTCGGCACTGTCCTGCACCAGTACACCCCTTGCTGTCCAGGGAGACGTACGGGCCAGTCCTCGAGCCTCGCCTTGCCGCGACTCTCCCTCCTGACGCGGCTCGGCTCGTCCGCACTCGCCCACTCATCGGCCAGGCCCAGGGTCCTTGCCATGTCCTGCACCAAGAAAGGGGTCCTCGCATCAGTCAAAAGAACGCGTCCCCTGTCTAGGACGCGTCCATCACTTGAGTGCAACACTCGCCGAACCCTTTCCCCCTCGCACGGCTTGCTTCAAAACTCAAAATGGATCAAAGAGGAAGAGATCGGAGGACCTACCAGACCGTGTTCACCTCCCTCCGCGCCATCGGGCCCCTCGGGTCCCTCGGGGGCCCGAAGCGGCCCTTCCTCCTCCATAGACGCCGTTCCGTGCT